>OZ038500.1:7300368-7357868 GCA_964036315.1 Acanthosepion esculentum | reverse complement strand
AGCGTGTTTATTTTTAGATTCGGATAAACACACAGTGACTGACAGTGACTCAATTCTGTCGAAGAGTCGTGCAGTCTTCATTGCAATATTCACAACGTTTCGGCCTCTATATCTCTGAGATGAGGTATTATGATTATTTGCATTATTTACATTATTCCGACTGTTATCTTCATCTGTTGAAACACTTAACAATGGGTCCTCCTCAGGCGATTGTAAATTACTGACAAGGGTTTTAACCTGATAAACCAATCAAATATGACATATGTTAAATTCAATCTAAGCGAAAAAGAAAAAATAGAAATGGACAAAATTTGATATCTAAAAGCAGTCAGCCAATAACTTAAAGACTGACACAGATGGTTACATAAAATGTACACATTTCAGGCAAAGTTTCGGTTCGAAATTCGAATTACCTGAAGATAGTCGAAGCATAAAACGGCCGTAACGTTGTGAACATGACAATGAAGAGGAAGATAACAGTCGGAATAATGTAAATAATGCAAGTAATCATAATACCTCATCTCAGAGATATAGAGGCCGAAACGTTGTGAATTAGGCAATGAAGATGAGGATAACAGTCCGAATAATGTAAATAATGCGAGTAGTCATAATACCGCATCTCAGAGATATAGACAGATATTATAGAATAAAAATCGTCTGCAGTCGCTCTCTCACAGACGCGATGTTGCATCGCTCTGCCTTTTTTACAAGTACTTTCACGGTAATTGCTCCGAGGAGTTGCTTTCGCTCGTCCCTAGGCCTCGTCCTACGAGGCTGGCATCCCGTTCCCACCCCTTCACCGTTGAAACTGTTAGATGTAGACGTCTCTTCTACTCCAATAGCTTCATGTCTCGCACATCTTGCCTATGGAACTCCCTTCCCTATTACTGTTTCCCTGACAAATACAATCTCCAACGATTTAAGTGTAGCGTCAATCGACATCTCCAGTTGCCTACATCTATCCACTTCCCTTCTCCACATCCTTTCATCTTTCATTCCTATCTGCTCTCGCTCCAAATCTTCTGTAACCCCCTTGCCTTGATCGACCCACTGTATTTCCCTTTCTCCACATCCTCTCCTTTACCACTCCTATCTGCTCTTCCTCCAACCCTTCTGTAACCCCATGCGTGATAGTGGCCTCCAGCCTTGCTTGGGGCGATACGCTAAAAAAAAAATGAATAAATAAATAAAAACAATATAAATATGAAAAACAATAAAAAAAAATCCCAATCATCCTCCATATCACTGTCTTCATTTTTGCTTTAAAATTGATATAAAAAAGATCAACCTAATTAATTTAATTTTAAACGAATCAAGTGTCGGCTCGACAAGTACATTTTTTTTTTTTGCACATCAAGTTAAATTTGTTTGGAATCCGATTTCTTCATCACCAGTTCAATAATGAGATGACGTCATTATCATTAGCCGAGGGTGGCGCTCAAAAGGTAAAGAGGCGATATGAAGAGCAGAAATGTCGAGGTTTGAGTAAAATTGAGAAGAGTCGAATTCCATAAACAGACGACACAAAAATGTCTGGTCACATCAACACTTGCCCTGTCTACGTAGAAGAAATCAATGCAATGATATCGATTACGTTTTCCTCTAATGTTGAAAATCCCGTAACGAGTGACAAGATTATTCCGGATATATTATTTAGAAGCAAAAAATGGTTGTTTATTCTGTAAAATCCTTGTTTGAAAAGCTGATTCCATTTCAGATATCATTTAATATCACTGACACAAATTAACTGTTAGTTTATTATTAATTTCAAAAGATTATACTAATCTATGATATTTACTGTTCAATTTTAGCCAATATAGAATATAATTAGTAAAAGAACACGCACTTTTGCTATCTATAACACTTTCATTAATTCTTGATCAGGTTCTTGATTTTCAATATATATTATAGTAAAAGGAAATAACAAATTTATAGTTCATTTCTACAGTATGATTAGCGTATTCACCACCATATACAGGGTGCGATGGATAAATTGTCGTCTAAATTACGGAAAAATGAAAATAACACTGACATCTCATTTTAACAATTATATTTACCAAAATTACACAAAAATATCTTGAAATAATAGAGAGTAAATTTATTCAATAAAATCGCCATTGCCTTCAACCACGGCCTCCAGACGACTTTGGAATTTTCTGCAAGTCTTATGCATGGTCTGCTTATTTAAGTTGGTGAATGCTGCTATAAGCCTTACCTTCAGTTCATCTTTGGTTTTACAAGGAATTTTGTTGGTCTCTCACTCAACTGCGCGCCACACATAATAATCAAGGGGGGTTACAGTTTGGGGAGTTAGCTGAAGGGGGGATGTGGTTGCAGAAATTGTCTGACAACCATGACTGGTTTCTCCTACTTGTGTGGCATGGTTCCGAGTCATGTTTCCAGACATAATGTCTTCCAGCAGCCACCCTCTTGACCGAAGGCAGCACTACCTATTATATATATATATATATATATATATATATATATATATATATATATATATATATATATGTTTGTATGTATGCATATGTGTATGTAAGTATGTATATATTCATTAAGTTTCATTAAATACGACCAGCGGTTAAATATTTTATTTAATTTTTCTCGTGTTCTTCGAATTTCCTTTTTCATCGAATAGTCCGAATGTTTTTTTTTTATGTCGTAGCGCTTTCGGCTATTCTTTTAGCCATTATCAAAGATACTTTTACTTTTGCTTTTTATTCAATTCTTAAGAGGACAATTTCTGTATTATGTCTAGAAAAGGAATAAATTATTATAAGAACACAAGAAAATTAAACTTACCGGCATTACCTTGTCAGTCGTTTTTAACGAAACTCGTATAAAAGAGGAATTGTTACTCAAATACACAATTATATATATATATATATATATATATATATATATATATATATATATATATATATATATAAAAGTGTACATAGAAGTCAACACTTAGAGGTGACAGTCTGTTTCATGCTAGTGCAATCGTCAGGCAACCATGGAGTTGCCTGACGATTGCACTAGCATGAAACAGATTGTCGCCTCTAAGTGTTGACTTCTATGTTGACTTTTATATTTACACACGCTCTATCTCTGATATTGAGCACTTTATCCCCTAAATATAGCACACTTTAAGACTATATATATATATATATATATATATATATATATATATATATATATATATATATATATATATATATATATATATATATAATGAAAAACGCTGATGTCGGAGTAAACGGACGTGTTTTTTTTTATTGTTTTACTTTTAATCATCCATTGTTCTTATATTTTTCTTTGTTTATTATATTATAATATTTGTAAAGTTATTATTTATTTACAGTATTTAATATACATTTTTGTAACATTTTGTCCATATTTGTTTATCTTTACGATAAGTCGTGGCATACAACGATTTTTCTTTTTTCTTTTTATTTAAAAAAAATGTTTCGCAAGTATAAGGAAATCTCGCTAAGAGTTCAATATATTAAGTACATTTAATATATTGTATTTGTTTAATTATAGCGGCATGAATAATTCTAATCTATTTATATCTAAGCGTAACATTTATTTCTCTGTTGTTGTTTTTACGAAAGTGGTCGTAATTTTTGGAATTAGAGGAAAGCATTTTTGTAATGTTTATTTTGTTTATCTTTGACTAGTGGCTCATCATCGCCGATTTCTTTATCTATTATTATCTATATTCAAAGATTATTTTAGTAACATTTAGTATGAATTTTGTTCCATTACATTTTCTTATATATTAATTGCAAAGTAACGTAATTTTAATTTTGTTGAAAAAGCGTTCCTAGTCATAACTTTATTTTGTTTCGTATTTATTACTAATCAACTTTTATTTATCTTTCAAATATTTTTAAAACAACAGCAGCAGCAATAGTAATAATAATAATAACAATTATTATTATAATTGTAATATTAATAATAATAATATTTTCTCATATAATTGATAATAATTTTATATTTTATTATTATTATTTTAAAAGTATAGCAATATATTGGCACATTGATGACGATCTGTTTACTCCGACATCCAGTGTAAAATATATATATATCCCGCGGAACTATGTAAAGTACCAGGTTGAGAACTGGCGCGGGCTAGCTGCCCTTGATGAGGGTGAAAGGAGTCTCCCTGAGCTTTGGTTAGCAATCCTTTTAGTGTTTGTTTCACGATAAAAAAAAAGACTTCAGATGGGAAGGAAAACTCACGACAGCTTAACCCGGTCATTATATTGCATGTGTCTGCCGAGAGGCGTGTACTGGCTGGTATTGACTGTGGTCCGGAGAGGTTAAACTCCGCTATAACAACACATGCGGGCTGTCGTTTGGAGTTTTCGTGGCAGGTCTTTTGCACCGTTACTTTTTTATCGACAGATCCAAAAAGTGTGGATGGTCCGACACAAGCCTTCACCACTTGAAACAAATCATTGTGTTGGTTTTCTGACAACTATATCTAATTAGTTCAACACATATCCGGCTACTGCGAAAAACTCTACGAAACAGCATCAACTTCATCTTGGCACTTGGAATGTACGAACTCTCCAGGACAACAACTCAGCACCAGGAAGAAAAACAACTCTGGTCGCATTGGAGCTAAAGAAGTACACCATTGATATAGCTGCACTGAGAAGTAACCATCAGTCGACTACATGAAACGAGAAAGCAAAATAAGACATTTAACAGTGTTCCTGCTGATTGGATACAATACATTCTCTTGTACTGTTTGTGGTCTGTTGTGCAATTCTCGAGCCAAGTCTCAAAATTCATGCCTGTCATAGGCATGCAGTTAATTAGTTCGTGGTCGTCGGGACCTCATGCATCGATCTCGATGGGAGAGTCCATCATATGAAAAAGGTATATTAGGCAGCAAATATTTATCTAAACAAATTTAATTAAAATAACCGGCACCGTGTGTTTGGTTAATTTTTTATTTTCTTTTTAACAATTTTTAAATAATGTGTGAAAAATTCAGGATAAACTATCCAAAGTCCATTGTATATTTGGACAATAATCCCACTTTTATATAAGTTTCGTTAAAAACGACTGACAAGTTACTAGGGTATATATATATATATATATATATATATATATATATATATATATATATATATATATATATATATATATATATAAAGTTGTCTGTTTTTCCTTTAAATAATTAGCTCTGGATTTACATTGAGGTCGCAGGATTTCTTCTTTTTTGGGATTACCTATACGGATTACCAAATTCTTCTTAGCATATATATATATATATATATATATATATATATATATATATATGAAGAAATATAGTCTTAAGGTGTGCTATATTTATGGGCTCAAGTGCTCAATATCAGAGATAGAGCGTGTGTAAATAAAAAAGTGAACATTGAAGTCAACACTTAGATTGCGTCCAGCATGAAACAGACTGTCGCCTCTAAGTGTTGACTTCAATGTTCACTTATATATATATATATATATATATATATATATATATATATATATATATATATATATATATATATATGTGTGTGTGTGTGTGTGTGTGTAATAGGAAAACAAATGATAAAATGTAATAAACTTGTGTGATGTGTTTTGGCCTCGACAATTTCATCAATATTTTGTTGATGTAATTATATACGCTCAGGAAGGGGAAGGAAATATGAAAACGTAAATGTTGGATATAATTATGTACAGGTAAGGAACGCTGAAAATGTTACAACTTGAAAATATTTAAATTTTTAAGTATTTTTTTTTATATGTCTTGGTATATATTCGAGGCAATTTCATTATTTTCTTTTTGTTATTTTATTACGTTTATTAAGCATCCCACATTGTCATAATCCGATCAGCCAAGACAAGAGAGATATACTTTTTCATTTTGTCATTAATTTTCATAACATTATTCTGATAAAGAGACCGCCACAAAATGTATACACACTTCACAAAAGGAAAAACTAATCTTTCTTGGTTTTAGACTTTTAACTATGGGAGACCCTAAAGGATGTTATGTATCGCAGAAAACTGACTACATTAGCGGCCCCTAGACAAGAAATTGAAAATACATGGACAGCAATCCTACTGGTCAATTCGGCCAACGGTGCCACAGCAGTAGTTCGCCATAGTAATAAATGTCTGGAAGCTAAAGGCCACCATTTTGAGCATCTCCTGTGATCGTAGAGTCCTAAAGTAACTTGTAATAATTTCGTGATGTCTGAATAAATTTAGTATTACAATATCTATAAAGGTTTTCTTTTCCTGAAGTCTAATTAGATTTTTGGCAGGCTCTATGTCTGCCTGTCTCTGTCTTTCAGTCCCTTAGTCTGTTAATCTGTCTGTCTCTCTGTCTGTCTCTCTCTCTCTCTCTATATATATATATGTTGATAATATCAGTGGTCAATATATATATATATATATATGAAAATTTCTCAAAGTTAACTTTTAGAGAAGACAATATTTCTAAATAAAAAAGGAAAAAAAGAAAATAAGGAAAATTCTAGAGAGTGACGCCATAGAACATTAACAAATATGAATCTACGCCCAGGCCTTTTCCCTATTTCACCTTTTCTAACAAATTTACTGCTCTTAAAAACAAATGTACACAAAAACGTATTAAAATCAAAAGAAAATTGTTGAATCCATCAACACAGATATAATGATAATATTCTCCACGCGTGACATTAACTGACGTTATTTTCAGTTAACAATATGAAAATAGCGTTTCCTACATTCCAGTTGCTAAGAACACTCTGTTTTTTGTTTTTATTAATTTTCTTTGTTTAATTAAATTCATTTCGTTTCTTGCTTTGAAAAAGTCCACATTGGACGAAACGCGTCAGCAATTACTGTTTTCCTATTGTCATTTATATATATATATATATATAAATTTCATAATAAAAAACTCTTTAAAACTTCTCTTTGTTAAATTTTAATCCCCACCTTCACCTTTAGGCCTTCTTGTTCTTCTTTCTTCTGTTACACCCTCTCTCTAGAGCCACTCTCACTAAAAAAATTTTTTTATACCCGGAGTTATATTTTCAGATTTCTTTTGGAATTTGTAGGTCTGATGAATTGGATCGTCATTACGATTCCAATGTAATAAATTATAACCATGGAACATTAATGTTTGAGCCTTTTATTATATATATATATATATATATATATATATATATATAGCTGAGTGATTTTATATTCAGATAAAAAATGCTTAAATCTCTTAAAAAAGCATCTAACAGAAAGCTAAACTTCTCCTTACCAAAAGCTAAAATAATACAAATCTGCTGTCTCATCAGCAATCAATGTTACTTCATATTAAATAATACTTCTTATAAACAAAAATTTCGATTGTCAATGGGATCCCCTCTTAGTCGAGTGATGGCATGTATATTAGAATTTATCGAATCGGGTCCTTTCCAAAATATTTTACTTCCGATATATTGATGATTTTCTATTACTATATATATATATATATATATATATATATATATATATATATATATATATATATATATATATTTAAGCTTATCACCCTAAGCAAGGCTGGAAGCCACTAGCACGCAAGGAGTTACAGAAGGTTTGGAGGAAGAGCAGATAGGAGTGGTAAAGGAGAGGATGTGGAGAAAGATAGTGGATCGATCAAGGCAAGGGGGTTACAGAAGATTTGGAGCCAGAGCAGATAGGAATGAAAGGTGAAAGGATGTGGAGAAGGGAAGTGGATAGATCAAGGCAACTGGAGATGTCGATTGACGTTACACTTATCCCCTTGATAATGATTTACCTGATCTTGTAGATAAAGTAAACAAAGTTGAATATGCAGTAGAATTTACATACGTAATGGAAGAAAGCAATACTTCACCTTTTGTAGATATCATGCTACAACGCATTGACAGCAGCTAAAATCTTGATAACCACCGAAAATCAACTAATAAAAATGATCTCGTAAATTTCTTTTCTCATAACAGCAAAATAAAATCTGTAATAATCACTGGATTCTATTTAATAGCATTCAGAATTTGCAGCCCTCAATATTTACACGAAGAGGAAAATCATATTTAAACTACATTCAAGACCCTTCGTTACCCTATTTATTTCATATTCAACGCGAAATAAAAGGCTCGTAAAATATTCCAAAATAGAAAAGCGACCTCTTCTGACAAACCCAGCGAATCAAATACAAATATATTGTTCTACTTACTAACTCTATCACAACTAGAATCGAAAAGAACTCAACATCGAACTCAACATAACATTTGTCACAACTACATCTAAAACAATAAAAACTTAATACAAAACAAAATCAATGCAAAACAAAACATGTCAGATTTTGAAGGAGGAATTTGTTCTCTCACATATAAGGATTACAAAAACATATATATGGATACAGAAGAGACATTAAAAAAAACACATTAAACTCATTAGTTCCTCTTCGTAAGGAGACTGACCACAATTTTGACATAAAAAATGCTAATTAAAAGAGAAAATAATTCAGTGAGACGAAAATGTTTCGAAAGTGTTTTAATCGCTCGGCCACCCACAATACATTGGCGTCCAGGTTCTTACAACGTTTCATCATTGTTGGCAGATTTTTTCTTATCACAATGCGAGATATTTAACAACAACAATGATAGAATAAAAAAAAGAAGAATTTTAATGAAATTGACTACATTATTTACCCAAAGCATATATTTAAAATAATGTTTTTTGCTAATTTAAAATTCCCAACATCTCGCATTCTTGCGCATGTGTAGTCGCATCAACGTAAACAAACCTGGTCTAATGAAATCCTAATGTACGTAACGAGTCACACAAAAACTTTTTCCCCTTTGTCATATATACTTGAAAATGACTGCGATGGTCGAAAGTTTGCTTCTCTATGCGCCGTTTCCCTTCAGGACGTTGGCGATCATTGCTCTCCAGAAATTCCTGTCCTTCATATCTCTCAATAAATTTTGTCTTTTTATTATTTCACCTAAATCTTGTTCCGCCATTTATTTACTCAGCTCATTAAGTATGTTATGCGTTGAGTCCTCTGACCCTCTTGTCTTTAAACTGTCTTTTCTCATCATGTGCCTTAAAAATTCCAACTGTCTCTTCCTGATGTTAAGTATAAGTTACCTTTTTGTTTCCAGTTTTTTTTTCTAAAACCTTGTCGTTGCTCATATATTCGGTCCATGGTATCCTCAGAATCCTACTGTAAAACAACATTTCTGTTGCTTCAAGTCTCTTCTTCATTTTTGAGGAGATTGTCCAACATTCACTGCCATATAGGAGGACTCATATCACGTAACATTTCAGTACTTGAACAAAACAATTGCAAAATATGGACATCGGACAGTTTATTCGGCTTCAAGCAAAATACCCAACGCCTTATTCGAAAAATTAGAAAAATACAATAAAACAATTAAGCAGGCAGACATTATCGGTTTCTTTTAATCGATAATATATAATGGACTCTCCCGTCGTTTTTCGACGTATGAGGGTCAAGCTGCTCAGTTCTTCGAACCAACAACCAGACAATCAGCACATCCTCCAAGTCTATAAATCGACCATCCGCCCTTGCACGGAGTATTGCTGCCATATATGGTCTGGAGCCCCTGCTGTTTGCCTCAGGGTTCTTGATAAGATCCAGAGACGGATATGCAATGTAATTGTCCCTGATCTGTCATCTCGTCTGCAGTCGCTCTCTCACAGACGTGCCGTTGCCTCGCTCTGTCTTTTTTACAAATACTTTCACGGTAATTGCTCCGAGGAGCTGCTTTCGCTGGTTCCTAGGCCTCATGATTTTAAACGTCCTACGAGGCTGGCATCCCGTTCCCACCCCTTCACCGTTGAAACTGTTAGATGTAGACGTCTCTCCTACTCCAATAGCTTCATGTCTCGCACATCTCGCCTGTGGAACTCCCTTCCTTATTCCTGTTTCCCTGACAAATACAATCTCCAACGGTTTAAGTGTAACGTCAATCGACATCTCCAGTTGCCTTGATCTATCCACTTCCCTTCTCCACATCCTTTCACCTTTCATTCCTATCTGCTCTCGCTCCAAATCTTGCCTTGATCGATCCACTATCTTTCTCCACATCCTCTTCTTTACCACTCCTATCTGCTCTTCCTCCAAACCTTCTGTAACCCCTTGCTTGGGGTGATAAGCTTTAAAAAAATCATTTGATTAGAGTGGTGAAGGTTTATGCAGAACAAACCACACTTTTTGGAAGAACCGAATAGTGTACAGTATGCCACAAGGTTTCCAAACGACCCTCCGCAGCTTTTGAACTCAGAGTTGTCTTTCTCGTAGACTGTTCACCAACCAAGGCTATAGGTCTATAGTCTGTTCTGGTGTTCTTAGAAGAACGAATGATAGATGTATTCATACATTTCCTAAAGAGAATTAACACGTAAGTGAACGTAATGAACTCTACTGAAATTCTAATTCAATTCTAGTGACTATCCATTACTCCACCGACGGTCTGTCTGTCGGTTTATATATATATATATATATATATATATATATATATATAGTCGCACGCCAAAAACGTAGGCCCGCTTATATGTACTAATTAATACACATCTTTTCTGTGTATAACCGCATTGAGCACTACTACGTTTACACCTCTAGCATAAACTTAACGACTATTTATTTGCTTGTCTGCGTATGCACACCAGCACACGCGTACACGCCTGCTTATATTTGGCCGTTTCATTTACCCACTCTACAACTATATATATATATATATATATATATATATATATATATGTGTGTGTGTGTGTATATATTACAGTAAAATAACAAAAATGTCCTCAACATAGAGGATAAACTATTTAGAGGATTTAGAGGATAGTCTATTTCAAGCCGTTCTGTACGCGGCTATTATCAGCTGATGATATATATATATATATATATATATATATATATATATATATATATATATATATATATATATATATAATTTTAGTGGGTACACCTATTTATAGTCATAGGAAATATAACAAATCTATTATATATATATATATATATAATAAACCCAGCTGAATAATAATATAATAAACCCAGCTGAATTGGCATCAGTCAGAGATTCTACCCTTAAGCTGTTGGCACACAGCAGGGATGAAGGTGAATTTAAGCGTATTTATTTTTAGATAAACATACAGTGACTGAGGGAACTCGATTCGCTTTACCGAAGAGTCTTGCATCATTAGCAGTAATAGTCACTGTTTATGCACTGGATATAAATATTTTTATTTTTATTACATATATATATATATATATATATATATATATATATATATACATGTGTGTGTGTGTGCGTGTGTGTGTGTGCCATCTTCTATCTTCTTGAAGCATGTTCGTTTTTTTTTCTCCTTTCTTCAATCCTCTCCATTTTCAATTTTCTTATTCTCATTCACTACCCCCTGTAATCTCCTGCGTCCTAGTGGCTTTATAGCCTCGCTTGGGGTGAATTTTTTAATAATATTCACCAAGTCCTAGCCCAAGAGCCACGCAAGGTAGATGGTTACTGTGTAGAGTTATATTAGCGATTATTAGTATAGAGATGAAGGAGATTTTAGAAGGGACAGAAAACGCAAGCCTAAAGAGGAAACAAGGGATGAAGCCCTAATCCTGTTCAAAAGACCTATTATTAGATACTATTCTTATTCTATATACTATTATGTACTATTTTTTATGTCCTATTATTATTCTATATATTATTGTTACTGTCATTATATACTATTATTATTCTATATACTTTTATAAACACTGAAAAAGAAGCCGTAGAAACCGGTTTAGTCACCGATAACCTGTCTATGCGCCAGGTCTTACTAGTACCAGTATCATTTGTAGTAGTAGCTAGTACCAGTATCATTTGTAGTAGTAGCTAGTACCAGTCTTTTGTAGTACTAGCTAGTACCAGTATCATTTTTAGTAGTAGCTAGTACCAGTCTCATTTGTAGTAGTAGCTAGTACCAGTCTCATTTGTAGTAGTAACTAGTACCAGTATCACTTGTAGTATAGCTAGTACCAGTCTCATTTGTAGTAGTAGCTAGTACCAGTATCACTTGAAGCAGTAGCTAGTATCAGTATCATTTGTAGTAGTAGCTAGTACCAGTATCACTTGTAGTAGTAGCTAGTACCAGTATCACTTGTAGTAGTAGCTAGTACCAGTATCGCCTGGCATAAAATTATGTAATGTCACATCCGACCTAAAATAAAAAATAAATAAAAAATTCGGCCACATATGGAATATTAAAATTATTGATTCTTTCTTTCTTTGTTTCACTCTCAAACTTACGGTATTAAATTTTTAAAGAAATTGTGCTCTCCTGCAAGAGAAAACATAAAATCGTTTGTATTCAATTTTTATATATATTTTTCTTACGTCAATGCGGTGCCCAAAGATTATTCTATGAAATTTTAACGTTTTTCCCGGTGAAAAACCCATTGATTTGTAAATTCTTGCAAAAATCAAATAATTGTCGAAGTTTAAGGAAACATTCAGAACATATTCACAAACGAATTAAATTATTTTAGAAATATTTGTTTTTTTTAGAAAATCTTGGTAAAATATTTTTTTTATCTGTTAACCCCACTTATTTAATTTTATGAACTTTCGAGAAGTTTATTTTTTGTACGGCTTAATGTTTATTTTTTGTACGGCTTAATGTTTATATTATTTATATACAGAAGTCGTTGGAGAATTTGAATGAAATTCATCAAATTCATTAGAACAATTTCCGTGAAAGTATTTATAGAAAAGGCACAAGGAAACCGAGATACCAGGCCCGGACGAATAACATTGCTGATTATTCTTTGGATTTTATGAAGGATTTCTAAATATAGTGTAGGAGCAAATGTGTTAGCAATATCCAATGCATGGAAGAATGGAAAACTCATAAATATGCAAGATGAATTCTGTCTAGAAGAATAGTCTATGAACAAACTTTCCCAACAGTAGACCGAGAAGGCGTAACGAGTCACTCTTCTGAAGGTTAGCATCAGTCATGATGATGGAAAGCAAAATTGGTTCTCTTATCCGATTAAAAAAGAGGAGTTTCATTTTGGAAGCGTTAAAATTAACAAGCCATTTCTTGCCATTGTTAACAACAGATTGTAGGTAATTTTGCGATCAGATGCCAATTTGACCGTACAATCCAACCGATCGGACTTAATGTTAAGACAGGAATAAGTAATTGCGTCATCAGCATAGATACCGAGTTGAGAACTGATCAGATCGGGAAGATTTTTTATGAAAATTAGAAAGGTTCAAAGATAGAGTCCTGCAAAAAAGATCTAAAAACAGTAGCCATTCAAGCCACTTTCATTTTGTGATTTGACATGAATCGTTTCTTGCTCCAGTTAAGAACAGACTGAAGATCATTTATGAGATCAACTGCCAATTTGAACTTAACAAACTGGTCAGGTTTACTATTAAGACAGGAGTCAATAATTGTGTCATCAGCATAGATACCGATGGTGGGAAACGGTGGTGGAAAAAGAGACTGAAACCGAGATGCCAGGTCAGGACCAATAATATTGCAGATTCTTCTTTGGATTTCACCAAGACTCTCTAAGTATAGAGCAGGAGCACAAAACCAGATGTGTCATCAATATTCAAAACAAGGAGGAATGGTAGACTTATAAATATGTACGATAGATTCTGGCGAGAAAAATTGTCTGGCATGACATTAGTGAACCAAATTTCTGAGCTACAGACTTAGCAATTGATTCAATATACTCTTTCCACTTCACGTCAGATGCAAACGTTAGTCCGAGAAGGCAGAGTGAGTCACTCTCCCATGAGTAAGCTTCATGCTGATGGAAGGTAAAAAGGGATTGTCTCAGGTGATCAAAAGAGAGCAGTTTTGTTTTTGTAGACGTCAAAATTAACGAGCCCCGTTTAACAACAGATTGTAGGTGATTTTTGAGATCAGCTGCCAATCTGACCATGTCGAGTCGATCAGGCTTACTATTCTAACAGGAGTCAATAGTTGTGTCATCAGCATAGACACCGAGTCGAGAACTGATGACATCTGGAAGGTCATTGATGAAAAGTAGGAAGGGTATAGGTCCAGGAAGAGCGACCTGGCCGGGGGGGGGGTGGCTTTTTCTGTTGTTGGCTCAACTGTTCAGGAAGGACATTATTTGTTACATTTTATGTGTTCTTCATTTTATTCTATATGCCGCGTCACTTCAAGACGTGGGCGATCATGGCTCTTCACAATTTCCTCGCCTTTGTAGGTTTTAGTAAATTATGTCTTTTCGCTATCTCGTCTAATACCTTTTCTACCAACCATTGACACAAGTTTCGTTATTTTTATTCGTTAATGTGCCGGGACACATCAGGATGTGGAGATCATGGCTCTCCACAATTTCTTGTTCTTTGTAGCTCTTAATAAATTTTGTTTTTTCGCTATCTCCCCATATCCCTGTTCTAACCAACATTTACACAAACCTGTTGTTGTTATTGCTGGTGTTGTTTTTGCTCCGCTTCTTCCATGTACAGGGTTCTTTCAGGACATGGAATATCATGGCTCTCCTGTCTTTTGTAGCTCTTTCGTTCATTTCGTTATCTCTCATAATCCCTGTTCTACCAAAAATTTACACATGTTCGTCAGCTAAGTTCGTCATTGCTCATATTTCCAGCCGATGGTATTCTCACCATCCTTCTGTAGAACCACGTTGCTATTGCTTCAAATCTCTTCTTCATCTGTTATGAAACTGTCTAGCTTTCACTATATAGAAAAGTTCATATAACCTAAGTTAAGTATCCTTTTCTTTGTTTCTAATGAGATTTTCCTTTTTCTTAATACTTTGCCTAGCATTTGCAAGGCAGCTTTCGCTATTCCAACGCGTTTTCAGATGTCGGTGTTGCATTTTCCGTCGTCTTTTAAAATACTTCCTAGATATTTAAATATTTGTCCTTATTTGATTTTAACATCTTCAATTTGCAATCTGCAAACCCTGTATAAAAACAAAAAAACAAAACACTTACACAAGGGCGGAAGAATTCTTGACGGATCAACGGAGGTGGTGTCTCAATAAAATCACCGTGGAGAAACCAACGGGAAACCATCTACTATTCATGAATTAATGTGTTGATATATTGAAACCTGAAATTTCTGAATTCTATACATGTGTAATGATATGAAAGAAAGTTTGAATTATTAATGCATGTAAACAAAATTATTTATACAATTTAGGAGATATCAAATTCATGCCAGCAAAAAATATATAATACCCTAAAGATTTACTATGTTAAATTTAATTTTTGTTTTGTGGCTCCATTACAAATATTTTTTTTCATAAAAAATCTATATAATACTAAAATTTTTATCTTGTATGTATGTATATATGTTCCTCAAAGACAGCTTAAACTATAAGTAATACACCAGCTAATTTAGAAGCATATAGTACTTTAACCCCCTATCGAATACAAAGGGTTCATGAGCTGGGGCCGTTTTTTTGTTATATATATATATATATATATATATATATATATATATATATATATATATATATATGTGTGTGTGTGTGTGTGTGTGTGTGTGTGTGAATTCACTGAAGACGACTGACAAGTTACTATGACTAAGCTTCTTACCCAATTTTCTTGTGTTAATATAAGTGTTTTCTTTTCTGGACATAAAACGTATAAAAATGCCTGAAGATTCTACATTTTAGTCTCGTCTGTTCATAATTAACACTTCAATATTCTTTTCTTTGTTCCTAATGAAATTTTTATCATTATATATATATATATATATATATATATATACAGTGTAACCCGGAGTGTTGTCGGGACCGGAGAAGAAGTCTCTTATATCAGGTTTCTCTTATATCCGGGTTTGGTCTATTATATATACATTAACACAGGCTCTAATTTGGGACCAGAGAAAATCTCTCTTATATCCGGGTTTGTCTTATATCCGGGTCTCTTATATCCGGGTTACACTGTATATATATATATATATATATATATATATATATATATATATATATATATATATATGAGTGGTCAGCCCTGCTTTCCTCGGGTAAATTAGGAGTCGGATCTGTACAGGAACTTTACACGATTTGGACAATTTTGCTGTTACATCCGGTACATATATATATATATATATATATATATATATATATATATATATATATATATATATATATATATATATATATATATATGAATTCATTGAAGACAACTGACAATTTACTATGATTAATCTTTCTATTCAATTTTTCTTGGGTTAATATAAGTGTTTTCTTTTCTGGACATTTTCGATATAATCAAACCCTTGAGTCTATTCCGTTCGTAATTAACAATTCAATATTATTTTCTTTGTTTATGTAAAAAGTAATATATATTCGTAACACACTATCAACATTTTTAAATAAATTTAAATATGCATAATACAACATATACTTATACAATTCACTACACTACATTAGAACATTTTTTATAAACAACTACTTGAAAGGTGAAGAGGCTGTATGTGTCACATGACTGGATGGTAAATAAATAAATAAATAAATGCACGCTGATTTGCTGCCGTAACATATTTTTGAAATAAACGAGAGGAAGAAACAAGTATGTATAATAAAAATTATATTTAATATTTTGAAAAAGACTTTACCTGTTTTAAGATATTATTCTAAATTTCCAGGCAGTGTGTTAACTATGAAGGCCAGTGGAAAAATAAACCTTCTTTTACAATCTTTAAATACAAATTAAAATGTGAAATTAATAATAAAGGGATAATATTGGTATCTCATCATTTTGTATTGTGAACTGATTTTTTTTAAAACAAAACTCAGTTTTATTAGTGGACTAGTTCATTTTTATATTTCGTCGTTTAACAGCACCTACTGAGAGGTGCTGAAAAGGTCTTAGTTCAAACAAAAAAGGATCCATGAAAACACCACAAACATCCACGTCAAAAAAATGTTGCTTTTGTTACAAATTTATTTTGGCCATTAAAAGTATAATTGTTTAGATTTCTGAGATGAGGGACTGTAACTATTTACATCATTCAGGCTGTTGTCCTCATTTTTATTGCCATATTCACGACGATTCGGCCGTTGTGCATTCCGGACTTCTTCAGGTGATATATGTTGGAATTTCCAACCGACCCTTTTATTTAGTTCACGAGAATAGATTCTTCTAATTCCAAATGCCATGCCTTTTTGGATATCTCAGTCAGAGTTAATTCCCTTTAGTAACACAACTCTCCAAGTTTTTCTTCCCTCTGCTGTGACCAGGAATTGAACACACATATCTTTGGGTGAAGTCACTTTTTGGATTACTTCAGCCAACGCTTTTATCAACTGGACTATTACAGAGACTTTAGGTTTATAAGTCCCCAAAATCCAATCACATGGGCCAATTGATAAACGCGTTGGTTAAGTAATCCAAAATGTGATCTAAGGAGTTGTGAGTTGAATATCTGGCCACAGCAGAGGGAACAAAAACTTGGAGAGTTGAATTACTAAAAGGGAATTAAAGGGACACAGAGATAGCCAAAAAAGGCATGTTACGGGAAATTAGAACATACACTCTCGTAGATTAAATAAAGGGTGTCGGTTCGAAATTCCAACGAAGGCCGGAGTGTAAAACGACCGAAACGTCGTGAATATGGCAATAATAACGAGGACAATACTCCGAACAATGTAAATAAGGCAAATAGTTACAGTAACTCATCACAGAAATATAGACAGATCCTGAAGAAGGTCGAAGCGTACAACGGCCGAAACGTCGTGAATATGGCATTAAAAATGAGGACAGCAGTCCGGACAATTTAACTAGTGTAAATAGTTACAATGCCTCATGGTAGAAATATAGACAAATCCTGAAGAAGTCCAGAACGTGCAACGGTTGAAACGTCGTGAATATGGCAGTAAGGATGAGGACAACAGTTCGGACAATTAGTGTAAATAGTTACAATACCTTATCACAGAAATATAGACAGATTCTGAAGGAGGCAGGATAGTACAACGGCCGAAACAAAGTGAATATGGCAATAAAGATGAGGACAAAAATCCGGAAAATTTATATAGTGCAAATAGTTACAATACCTCAGAAATATAGAAAGATCCTGAATAAGGCTTGAACGTGCGACGGTCGAAACGTCGGGAATATTGCAATAAAGATGAGGACAACAGTCCGGACAATTTAAATCGTGTAAATAGTTACAATACCTCTTCACAGAAATATATACAGATACTGAAGAAAAATTCCAATCACCTGAGGAAAGCCGGAATGTGCAACGTTCGAAACGTCATTAGAGATGAGGACAACAGTCTGGACAATTTAAATAGTGTAAATAGTTACAATACCTCATCACAGAATTATAGACAGATCCTGAAGAAGGCCGGAACATGCGACGGTAGAAACGTCGTAAATATGGCAATAAAGATGTGGACAACAGTCCGGACAATTTAAATAGTGTAAATAGTTACAATACCTAATCACAGAAATATAGACAGATCCTGAAGATTGCCGGAGCGTACAACGGCCGAAACGTCGTGAATATGGCAATAAAGATGAGGATAACAGCCCGAATGAAGTAAATAGTGTAAAAGGAATAAGTTTTGAAAACTGAAATTGAAACCGACATTGGATTCATTACTGCGAATTCATGTGACCTCGGTGATCAGGTAGCTCGTAATTGAGCCTGCGATTGTGTTATCTGTTCGTATCAATTTGAAGGCTGTCATCTTGTACTATTCATGCATTACAGTTAAATGAATGTTCAGTATCTTAGGTATTGCGATAACGATTCCCTTTCCTTCGTAGACAGTAGGACAATGGTGATTGCATGCTTTCTGACACACAATGTTTTGATAACAGCTTTCAAGAGTCTTGCTTGTGAGCAAACGTTTCACAGAAAACGTGTCATCAATAAAACCAGAACAAACTACAAGTCCCAGTTGTCGATGTTTTCTTCAGTAAGCTTTCAATTTATTATTTATATATGTTACTAGGGGAAACAAATTTAATAATTGCAATAAAAAGACTTATTAAAATAAAAAAAAACTGGAAAGAACAACGAGTTACCGTAAAGTGGTAAAAAATGTATATATAAAAAAGTCTTAACAGGTTTTTATTTCTTTCTCGTCAGAATTCTATCAACGAAGAAAAACTTTAACCCTGCGGCAAAACTGGAAACACCAAAGACAGGATGTTGTATATGTAAAATTTTCTAAAGAAAGTTTTTTATTTATTTATTTAATTAATCAGACAGATTTTTATCATTTTAAACGTTATTTTAGTGGATACTGGTATTTGAGTAGACGCTAAGGTCATTTATTAAACAGAATATTTATTTTCGTCTACTGGCCAGAATATGCGAGAAATCTTATTAAAGGAAAATATACGCTCTTCAGCAGGAATCGAACCTGTCGTCCCATAGGAAAAACCGTCATTCGATGTGATGTATCGGCTACAGAGGGCGTCGATGACCAAGCAAAGTCTGAATAGAATATTTAAACAGATTTTCATCTGACGCTTAAAAGAGACATATCTACTCAGTTACGTATAATAAAATCCACTAAAAATAAAGTTTAATACATATATATATATATATATATATATATATATATATATATATATATGTAGAATGGATTTGTATCAATCCGACTTATTTTTGTCATTTTAAACCTTATTTGAGTGGATACTAGTATTTGAGTAATAATAATCTCCATGTAAATAATATAAGTAATTTTAACTTCTCATCCTAGAAAATCAGACATACGCCTGATGAAGGTTGGAGAGCTGAAGGCCAAGACATTGGGATAACAGCAACGTAGATGAGGACAATAGTCCGCATCTAAATTGTGAAAGTAATGATGACAAGTCATCCCAGAAATTCAGGCATGCACCAGATGAAGGTCGGAGAGCTCATCGGCCTAGACATTAGGATAACAGCAACAAAGATGAGGAAAATTATCCGCATCTAAATAGTGTAAATAATTATGACTCCTCATCCCAGAAATTCAGGCATGCATCTGATGAAGGTCGGAGAGCTCATCGGCCAAGTCATTGGGATAACAACAACAAATTTGAGGATAATAGTCTGCATCTAAATAGTATATTTAATGATGACTCCTCACCCCAGAAATTCAAAATGAAAGAAGCCGCGTTTTTCAACTGGCTATTCTCGAATGTTCACTATTAACGGAATCGATATTCGATCAATCATGAGTTCATGACCATAAATACTAAAAATCGATAATTTCATTCTTTTTTTGTTTTGTTCGGAATAGCGATTCTATTATGGCGAAATTAGAATCGATACTGTTTAACCTTTTCGAAGGAAGCGATTGATTTTTAACTTGTTTTAATCAGTTTAAAAATAGAGATAAAAATTCACCTCTACAAACAATATTTCCAGCTTCTTTGTTTCTTTCTCTTGCTTGAAATCAATCAATTGATTAGAAAATAAAGAACTGAAATATTCAAGCGAATCTGAAAACGTTCAGAAGTTGTTTCTTTTTTATGACTGATTTTCGTGCGTTAAGTTTGATTTCTCGTTCATCGAACTTTCAACTTATAATGCGATAATAAATAATTTACGATACAAACAAAAAAAAACATAATTTTCAGACATACAAAACCCTTGTTTACATTTCATCATTCGCTATTATGATCTTTGAGTCTCTGGCGTGTATTTCATGATAATTTTCGCCCAATACACAACCCAAGAGCCGCTTAAGGTAGATCGTAACTGTGTGGTTTTGTATTAGCATAAGAAGTGGTAAGACGTTCATGAAGTTATACAGGAACAATACCTGATAACACTAGGTTTGAAGAAATCAAGATTGTAATGACTGGGAAAACATCCTGCTAGGTGTCAGTTCCAAAATGTAGCAGTTCTTGGGAAGTTGTTCTGCTAGAACTTACCAATGAAACTCGGGGGTGGGGGATGAGGATGATTCACTCTTGTGTACGTGGCATAGAGTGTCCCAGCTGCAAAAGTCAGCTTTAATGTAAATGGAATGTAACTCATTAGAACCTATAACAGTGAAATAGACACTGGATAGACATTAGCCTACCAGACACACATTTCTGTATAAATATATATTAATAAAACAATAATACATCGACGCAGTTGTGATTATAAAATCATTGAGAACTTTATGATTATGTCGTTAGCTGTATAGTATGTGCTACGCTAGGGCTACCTAATGTGTTTTTGAATTAAGAGTTTCCCTTCTATTAGACCGTTTGCAAACCACGGCCATTCTGGACTCTAAACCCTTGTGCAAATTAATTGAAACAAAACGAATAATTCCCTTATTATTTACTTTTTTCCGTATTTTCCAATGAAACATAACCCAATACACATATTAGTACTTTGTATGTCCATTCCACGAAGTCGTTCCTTGCAAATTGACCACAGAGTATCGATTGGATTTAAATCAGGAGAGTTTCTGAGCAAGTCTATAGTAGTTTGATTTGCTCACTGGTAAGGTTGCCAGTTTCTTCGTGCAGAATTCCAATTTTCGTACGCTTCCTTGGAGTAACGCCCATCGCAGACAATGGCCGTAGGACAACTAATCGACAGTCGAGACAATAGTGTCTGAGCGTGATAAAAATTTGATGCAATCACGGATAACGTAATATTTTACAAGACCAAATTTAATCATACACATGGAAAATAGATTCATATTATTAAAATAGATTCATGTACACCACTGCAAATGACCTAATCTGAGAAAAAATTAGAAATCGATTACACCCTGTAACTTCAGTGGGTCTAAAACTGGTCATATGGTGAAAGAAAGGAAACTAAAGCGGTTGTTTCAATTAATTTGCACAAGAGTGTATATTCGCCCGAAGCCATTTTTAACCATTAATCTGAGAAAGCAGTTGAAGACAGCTAAGAGTTTAGAATTTCTGGACAGGTTTGATGTCATGCCTAACGTCCATATGATAGTCTCTATATAACAAGGTTACTTGAGGTTTGTCTTGACTCCTACTGATGAAGGGTTCAAGTGATGTGTTTTTTGTTATTTGTAAACCTCTACGTAGCGCCTTCCTATATAATCTGATTAAGTATAGTGTTGTTTAATTTTAAACCAAAAGTATTCAAGCATTTGAAAAATGATAACCTTAGCTTTGACATATTAATTTTATAATAATAGCTTAGTTTTTATTTTAGATCCCAAAAATCATTAATAAATAGAAGAGTTAATACATTTCGCCAAAGTGAAAGATATATATATATATATATATATATATATATATATATATATATATATATATATATATATATATATATATATATATGCAGAAATATAGTCTTAAAGTGTGCTATATTTATGGGGTAAAGTGCTCAATATCAGAGATAGAGCGTGTGTAAATATGAAAGTGGACATGGAAGCCAGCACTTAGAGGCGACAGTCTGTTTCATGCTAGGGCAATCGTCAGGCGACTAGTGCTGTTATTTTTCTCGGCTATTTATATAAGGGTCAGTGGTGCATTACGGGTAGTCGATTTTGGCGGTTACTTTTACCTGGAAGTCGCTTATTTGTTTATTTATTTATTTTGCTTGTTTTTTGTTTGTTTTTTTATTTTTATTTTTTATCTTATATATTTATTTATTTATTCTTTTATTTTGATCGGTGTTTTTGGTTAACGTAGTAAAAATTTGTTTATATAGCTTATTGTTGGTAGTCTATAATGGCCCTCATTTACCGGAAGTTGATTGTTCGCTTATTTATAAGGGGCACATTGTTTTGCTTGTTTTTTATTTGTATATATATATATATATATATATATATAGAAAGCCCTTATACAGTTTATACATTTTAAAAACAAGGATCATAACATTTATCGGGTGATTTGTACCTTAATGCACCTTTAAAATTTTGTTAGCGAAAGGATTTCGCCATTTTATATCATTAACTTTACTAATCTACTTTTTCATTGAGTGATTCATTGTAATATATATATATATATATATATATATATATATATATATATATATATATATATATATATATATATAAACTAAAATTAATTAAAATATATATATAAACTAAAATTAATTAAAAAAACGGATAATTCCCTTCTTATTTCAATTTTTCCTATGAAGCATGAACCAATGCATATGTTAACTCTACATATGTCCATTCCCCGAAGTCGTTCCTTGCAGATTGACCACAGATTCCCGACTGGATTTAAATCAAAAGAAATTCCCGGTCAGTCTATAGTACTTTGATTTGCTCACTGGTAAGGCTTGCCAGTGTTTTCGTGCAGCGTTACAATTTTCGTACGCTTCCTTGGAGTAACATCTATCGCAGAAAATGGTCGTAGGACAACTAATCGACTGTCGAGACAATAGTGTCTGGGTGTGTTAAAAATCTGATGCAATCACTGATGATGCAATATCTTTCAAGGGCAAACAAATTTGAATCTTACACCCGAAAATAGATTCATATTACTGTACACTACTGCAAATGACCTAATTTGAGAAAAATAGATATCAATTACACCCTGTGACTCTAAAACTGACCGTATTTTGAAAGAAAAGAAACTAAAACGGTTGTTTCAATTAATTTGCATAAGGATGCACATGTCGCTTTCCTTCAAAACGTTGGTGATCATGGTTCTCTACAACTTCCTATCATTTGTCTCTCTTGGAAATGTTTGCCTTTCATCTGTCCCGTTCAATCATCCATTTACACATGACCGGTCGTCAAATTACTCGTTGTATCATCCTGAAACTCTTGCTTTAAAGTGTTGTGGAGTTATTTCCTCAGTGGAAACTGTATTTGGACTAAATTCGTCCTAAATAGGTTCAACGTACAAAAACGTTAGGAACTTGTAATAATCAGTATTACGCAGAGTAATCGAGTTGTGGTCGCTCACTACTTTCCCGTATTCGACTCCTACTGACTCCTACTTATAATAGATGGGAGAGTCTATTTATCTATAGACACCATAACATAAAGACATTGCCTTGTGAGTGTCCGATTCTCCAAACACTCTTTTCTCATTGTGTCCTAGAAATGACAATGGTCCCTTTTTTTTTCTAAGTATAAGTGCTTTTTCTGTTTCTATTTTTCTTTAAAAATTCTCCTGCATGACAATCTCGTTTTGTTGGGCCATATTTGTACTGCCTCAAGTCCCCTATTCAGCTGGACGGGCGCATTCATTGGTGTCAACATAAATAAGTATTGTTTTCTCGCCAACTGATAATTTCCTTCTAAAACAAAAAACAAACGATTTTATTAGGGAACATTGCACAATCAAAACTGATATTGCCATTTTAAATGACCTAACATGAGAAAGAATGGGCATTGATTACCCCACTGTCACTTCAGCGGGTCTAAAACTTACCGTCTGGTGAATGAGAGGAAACTAAAGCAGTTGCTTCAATTAATTTGCACAAGGGGGCATATATATATATGTATATATATATATATATATATATATATATATATATATATATATATATATATATATATATATATATATATATGTATGCATATATATATATATGTGTGTGTTAGTGTGTGTGTGTGTGTGTTAGTTTGTGTGTGTGTGTGTGTTAGTTTGTGTGTGTGTGTGTGTGTGTGTGTGTGTGTGTGTGTGTGTGTGTTGTAAAAGGTCGCATCCAACTTTCATACATGGCGCCAAGAAGATGCATGGGAAGTGCGACGGTCACACTCCGGTCAACGGCATCGTCCTGCCGACTAAACTGTGTAATGGTGTTTGGAATTGTTTCCAGACCTGACCAGTGAGGGAAAATGTCTCTGCTCAATCCAGCTGTGCCAAGCGCCAATCGGCCTGGCGGTACGAGATTCGCCTCAGAGGTCAACGGCTTTCTCAGGGTGCGGAGAAACTTCTGCGAGGGGTGAGGTAAATAAACAAATAACTCAACACTTTCATTCCCTCTAATGATTACATATATAACGGATAGGATTTATTAAACAAATACGTCAACACTTTCATTCCCTCTAAAGATTACATATATAACGGATAGGATTTATTAAACAAATACGTCAACAATTTCATTCCCACTACTGATTACATATATAACGGTTAGGATTTATTAAACAATTACGTTAACACTTACATTCCCTCTAATGATTACATATATGACGGATAGGATTTATTAAATAATTACGTCAGCAGTTTCATTTCCTCTAATGATTACATATATAACGGATAGGATTTATTAAACAATTACGTCAACACTTTCATTCCCTCTAATGATTACATATATAACGGATAGGATTTATTAAAAAATTACGTCAACACTTTCATTCCCTCTAATGATTACATATATTACGATTAGGATTTATTAAACAAATACGTCACCACTTTCATTCCCTGTAATGATTACATATATAACGGATAGGATTTATTAAATAATTACGTCAGCACTTTCATTTCCTCTAATGATTACATATATTACGGATAGGATTTATTAAACAATTACGTCGACACTTTCATTCCCTGTAATGATTACATATATAACGGATAGGATTTATTAAACAAATACGTCAACACTTTCATTCCCTCTAATGATTACATATATAACGGATAGGATTTATTAAACAAATACGTCAACACTTTCATTCCCTCTAATGTATACATATATAACGGATAGGATTTATTAAACAAATACGTCAACACTTTCATTCCCTCTAATGATTACATATATAACGGATAGGATTTATTAAACAAATACGTCAACACTTTCATTCCCTCTAATGATTACATATATACGGATAGGATTTATTAAACAAATACGTCTACACTTTCATTCCCTCTAATGATTACATATATAACGGATAGGATTTATTAAACAAATACGTCTACACTTTCATTCCCTCTAATGATTACATATATAACGGATAGGATTTATTAAACAAATACGTCAACACTTTCATTCCCTCTAATGATTACATATATAATGGATAGGATTTATTAAACAAATACGTCTACACTTTCATTCCCTCTAATGATTACATATATAACGGATAGGATTTATTAAACAAATACGTCTACACTTTCATTCCCTCTAATGATTACATATATAACGGATAGGATTTATTAAACAAATACGTCAACACTTTCATTCCCTCTAATGATTACATATATACCGGATAGGATTTATTAAACAAATACGTCTACACTTTCATTCCCTCTAATGATTACATATATAACGGATAGGATTTATTAAACAAATACGTCAACACTTTAATTCCCTCTAATGATTACATATATAACGGATAGGATTTATGAAACAAATACATCAATACTTTCATTCGCTCTAATGATTACATATATAACGGATATGATTTATTAAACAATTACGTTAACACTTACATTCCCTCTAATGATTACATATATGACGGATAGGATTTATTAAACAAATACGTCTACACTTTCATTCCCTCTAATGATTACATATATAACGGATAGGATTTATTAAACAAATACGTCAACACTTTCATTCCCTCTAATGATTACATATATAACGGATAGGATTTATTAAACAAATACGTCAACACTTTCATTCCCTCTAATGATTACATATATAACGGATAGGATTTATTAAACAAATACGTCAACACTTTCATTCCCTCTAATGATTACATATATAACGGATAGGATTTATTAAACAAATGCGTCAACACTTTCATTCCCTCTAATGATTACATATATAATGGATAGGATTTATTAAACAAATGCGTCAACACTTTCATTCCCTCTAATGATTACATATATAACGGATAGGATTTATTAAACAAATACGTCAACACTTTCATTCCCTCTAATGATTACATATATAACGGATAGGATTTATTAAAGAAATACGTCAATAGAACATTTTTGTAATAGTTCTGTTTACTCGCCAGGAGCTTTCTGCTATTTCCTGTAGTTTCTCTAATATCATTAATTTTATATACAATCGTCACATCATATGCCATGGCATATGATGTGACGATTATATATTAAATTAACGATAATTAGAGAATCTACAGGCAATATATATATATATATATATATATATATATATATATATATATATATATATATATATATATATATATATATATATACGTGTGTGTGTGTGTATTTCAGTTAAAACTTCACAGGAGCAACAATACAGGAAATATTGGAAACCTCTTTACTATGACAACCTTGCTACTCAGAAACGTCGTTCTAACGCATGCGCCCATGCGACTGTCTCATTATTTGTCCTTTTCTATTTTGTTACCCACTTTTACACTCACTCCTTTGTATTTCCATTATTCTTTTTTCTTTTCTTTCAATTCTAGCCATTTGTTGGTATCTGATTTCTGTTTATTTTCTAGTCATGCCGTTTTAATTTTTGACCGATGTAGTCTTTTCTTGAGTTAATACATACATATATATATATAGACATACATATATATATTGTTCTGATGCTGCTCTTACTGAATGAAACGTTGGCAACAAAGTAGAATTGTAATCCTTTAATTGGTTGTTCAGATATATATATATATATATATATATATATATATATATATATATATATATGTATGTATGTATGTATATATATCAGAAAGTGTTAGGAGGATTTGAGATAATCATAATTAAGTAATTCATCGAGTTTTTAGAAGAAACCTCAACAGGATGCAGCAAGCACTGGACGGTCGTTTCGTCCTATATTTAGGACTCATCAGCAGTGCGCATCCACTACCATGAATTGAAACCCGGACAGTTACGTTATTAAGCAAACGTCATACCAACTGTGCCACGGGCCTCGGTGACGAAGAGGCAACGAATACGGACCCCAGACAACTTCGGAATTTGTTGCAACTCTTCTGGGCGGTCTCCTTGTTTAAGGTGATGAATACTGCCATAATTCTTGCCTTCAGTTCATCTTTCTTGTTAAATGAGTTTTAGTGGTATCTCACTCAACTTTCGCTGCGACATAATAATCAAGAGGGTAGAATTCTGGGGAGTTAGGTGACCAACTGTAAGGGTTGACGTGGTCGCAGAAATTGACTGGAGTTTCCTGCTTGTGTGGCATGGTGCAGTCATGTTGTCAGACATAGAATCTTACAACGGCCGCCCTCTTGACCCAGGACAGCACTAACCACTCAAGGCACTTGATGTAGCTTCCATGTTGAATCTGGTGACCTCACTAACAAATTCGGAAGTTCTTTTCTTATAAGAACAGTGAATTTTTCGATCTTTCGTACCTTAGTAATCACCATTATACTCAACTAAATCTTTCCGATTCCACGTGAACTGTCCTCAGTTTGACATCCAAACACTTTGAAATACCCGTATTACAGATTTTGGAGCGAATACCAAGCAGTACACCCTGCCGTTTCCAAATATCTGGCGGAGTGAATTGAGTGATGGTACTTTTTTTCTCACAGACGATGCCCAACTCACCCTATTCTACTGTGCAGTTGACAAAATCAGAGACAAATAACGCGCAGGCGCGAACTGAAACATATAATATGGTGACAATTTATCCAATGCACCCTGTATAAATCTTCGTGCAATAAAATTTAAACAGGCAGACGCTTATCAGCTTGTCTATATATATATATATATATATATATATATATATATATATATATATATATATATATATATATATATATATATAAATCAGTCCTGAAGATTGCGTCTTATCATGAAACCAACTGTCGCCACTAGGTGTTAAATCCAAAGTCGCGTTATATATTTACATACTCTCTATCCTTGATATTAGACGACATTTACCCATAAATATACCATACATTAAAACTATAATTAAGGTCTACCGGCCTAAGTTTTCCCAGATTTTTTAATAGAGTAATGGAAATGTGACCTGCGGCACTGATCGAACCTCTTTCAATTTTATATAGGGGAAGCCACTGCCTAGCTAGGCGTGCATTTATCACGTTCTGCCACGAATGATCTAAAGTGTTATATGCATATATACGTTTTCCTGATGCTACCAGCACTCACTATGCGCTGTGATATATTATATACATATTCTTTCTTTCTTTCTTTCTTCATAATTCCTTGTTTCTTTCACGACACATCTCTTTTGTCTTTTACAATCATAATTCTTTCTTTCTTTCTTTCTTCATAATTCCTTGTTTCTTTCACGACACATCTCTTTTTTCTTTTACAATCATAATTCTTCCTTCCTTTCTTTCTTTCTTTCTTCATAATTCCTTGTTTCTTTCACGACACATCTCTTCTTTCTTTTCCAATCATAATTCTTCCTTTCTTTCTTTCTTTCTTTCTTTCTTTCTTTCTTTCTTTCTTCATAATTCCTTGTTTCTTTCACGACACATCTCTTCTTTCTTTTCCAATCATAATTATTTTTCTTTCTTTCTTTCGTTCATTCTTTCTTTCTTTCTTTCTTCATAATTCCTTGTTTCTTTGACCCATTCTCTTTTCTCATTCTCTCTCTGAACTTACCATTTTTCTCACTGCCCCCTCCTCCCTCTTCTTCTAATCTTCATTAGTCTCCCACCTCGTTCACCAGACGTAATGTCCTTGCTATTCATTCTATCATTTTCGAATGAACGGGTAAAAATAAAAGAAAGAAAATTAAAATAAATTACAGAGAGAGAAGAAAATGTCTTCCTATTTCGTTTCCTGATAGCTTCCTGCAGTTGGCAGCTAAACACTTCAATTGGCACCAGAGATACGACTGTCAATTTTACACTGTGGTCCACATAACGCCACCACATACGACTAGTTTTCCTTTTTCTTTTCCTTTCATTCCCCGCGCTTTTATCAACCACCATTAATCTCGTCTGTAATCGAAAGAAAAACATCTCAAAATGTATGCGCATGCGCGCATATGTCCACAAGACAATCCACATTTTTTCAACACACATTGACTTCTCGAATCAGAAAACATTATTCCTTGCATATTAAAATTAGAAGAAAGATTTTATAAATATATATAATATAATGATACCAAATCCGTTACTCAGAGTTTCATACAATTAGCAATCGTCAGTTTATTTTTGTATTTTAGCTTTTATTCTCACTATATATATATATATATATATATATATATATATATATATATAAGGACATTTTTATGTTTCACATTCTTTTTACAGATACAAGTATTTAAGTAAATGCTCTGATTATAATAAACAGTATTAACTAACATTTACCGGCCTGAATAAACAGAGCATTTACTTAAATACTTTTATCTATAAAAAAGAATGGTAAACATAAAAATGTCTTTAAATAATTGTCGGACTTTGTCCATTTCATATATATATATATATATATATATATATATATATATATATATATATATATATATATATATATTTAATAATATCATATACTTCATGGGTGGAATAGCTACGACACACAGGCCAAATCCGACCCAACATCAAATTTCATCTGAACACATTCTATTGTTATAAAATAATTATTTTTCGCATTTTTCCTTTATTATTATTATTATTATTATTATTATTATTATTATTATTATTATTATTATTATTTCCTTTGAATACTGGCGTTTATACATTTCTTTCCGGGTTCCGCCCAGGGACCTAAGGTTAGAAATGGCATCATGACACTTTCCACTGAAAAAAAAAAAATAAAAAAATGAAAATAATTATTACATAGATAAAGCCCTTCGTAAAGTGTGGGCTGTACTTGTCAGAATAATTTTTTGTATCTCTTTGAGGCATGGACTTCCAGGGATCCCTTCAAGTCTAATGGAATCTTTTCCAACCAATCCTAAGGCTCCAACTACAACAGGGATTGTTGATATTCCCATGTGCCACATTTTTGAGATTTCTATTTCAAGGTCCTTGTATTTTGACAGCTTTTCGAATATCTTCAAAGATACATTGCAGTCTGCAGGCACTGCCATATCGATAAGGAGGCAATTTTTGTTTGTTTGTGGTCTTTAATAACAATGTCTGGGCGATTAGCTTTGATTGTTCTGTCAGTGTGTATTGTGTCGTCCCATAGAATTGTAAAAGGTCCTATCTCTGTAACTGGGTCTGGGTGGTGTTCGTACCAGTTTCTTTCAGTTTCCTTCCCGTAGAAGTTGCAAATTTTCAAGTGCAGATTAGTATTATTATTATTATCATCAACATTATTATTATTATTATTATTATTATTATTATTATTATTGTCATTATTATTATTATTATTGTTATCATTATTATTATTATTGTCATTATTATTATTATTATTATTATTATTATTATTATTATTATTATTATTATTATTATTATTATTATTATTATTATCATCAACATTATTATTGTCATTATTATTAGGGTGATGCATATTAGCCCCGAACTCTCAAACCAGTTGGGAACAACCGTCGCTATCTGATCAACATTTGCTATTTTTCTACCGACATGTTGCAAATGAAACTGAGTAAAACTGACAAAGGACGAAACATTTTGGCGGATTTTGATATCATTCTGGGGTCTTTTTTTTTCACACTAAGGTTCACCCTATAAAAGGCCCGTGGGCCACTCGAATTAGAGAGTTACTTTAGGAGGTAGTATACGGATAAGGAGAGAAAGATAACGGTTAACTCTTAAACAGGTTAAGATTGTAGTGATCAGGGAAACATCCTCTTGGGTGTCGGTTGCGCAGGGCAGTGATTCGCGGGACGAAGCTGTTTGAGTGGAACTGACTTCTCACCGATCCAGTACGGAGGGAATGTGGGTGGTTTGCTTCAATGTAAGTGGCATGGTGGGTCCTAGCCGTGAAAGTTAGACCTGGTCGAAAACCAAGGAATATAGATCGTCCGAGCACTTTCCATGGCAGTAGCGATAGAGCAGTGAGAGATTCGGCACATCCCTCCTGTGTGTGAGAGAGAGAGAGAGAGAGGTTGTAGGGTGGAAAATAATACTTCTCAAACAAGGATTCAGAAACGCTTCTGAACTATACCAAACCTGGAAAGGGAAGACTGGGCAGCTCCCGTCCAAATATGGCAACAGTACTCCATTTTCGGCCATGATCTGGCTCTTATAGAGGATATCATGAGGAGTCTGGTACTTACTGGAGCAGTACAGGGAGTTGATCATTTTACCTGCATCTTTAGCGAAGGATCGGTTGAATTCCACTTGAGGTCGGGTGTCAGTTTGAGGCCGAATATTCTCTCATGGCACGGAGCCTCCTCCGTTAATTGTTACTTTGCGGTAGTTTGGGGACTAATCAGCGGTGATGGAATGTAACCAGTTTGAATGTAATCAGTCAGGATTTCCCTACTGGAGAAGTTAGTACCAGATCAGAATATAGGTCAGCTGCCAATCTCTGATCGTCAAGAGTTTTTAGAAGAAAGCCCGTATACAGAGGTATCAATGACATAGATGGTTACAAATAATCGGAGTATATTCTTAGGGAGATCATTTATGTAAATTAAAAAATGAAGGTTGATCCGAGAAGGGATCTCCGGGTGACACCTGCGTTGACCGCCAAGGAATCGGGTTACTGGCTGTTAATAACTACCTTCATATATAAGTGTTCCGCTTGAGGTCGGGTATGAGTTAGAGGCCCAATATTCTCTCAAGGCACGGAACCTCCTCGAGGGGACATGCATTCATCGTGATTGGCGGTAGTTCGGGGTCTGATCGGCGGTGATGGGATTGATTTTCAAGGCATTGAATGTGACCAGCCACATTTTTCCCCTACCAGAAAGTTAGTGTGAGATTGGAAGAGAGGTCAGCTGCCAATCTCTGATCATCGAGAGTTTTAGACGAGACGGAAACGAACAGGAAAATTATACTTAACATCACGAAAAGGCAGTTCAAATTTCTAGGGCACATAATGAGGAAAGAGGACTTAGAAAACCTGATACTCACAGGATAGATCGAGAGATAGAAGGACAGGGAAAGAAGAGGAAATAATGCATGACAGACTTAATGAGCTGAGTAAATGGACGGCGGAACAAAATTTAAGAAACATGAGAAAAATAAAGTTTTATTAATAGCTACAAAAGAGAGGAAATTGGGAAGAGCCATGGTCACCAACGTTCTGATGAGACATGGCACATAAAGAATACAAACACACACACACACACACACACACACATACATATATATATATATATATATATATATATATATATATATATATATATATATATATATATATATTGTTCTGATGATGATTTTACTGAGTGAAACGCTGACAGAATTTTAACACATCCAACTGGTTCGGATATTTCATTAATTCATAATCATTCGATCATATATACATATATAAGGCATTTAAAAGAAACATATATATATATATATATATATATATATATATATATATATATATATATATGTTTACATATATATATATGTGTATGTGTGTGTATTTTATTTGTTTATATATGAAGAAATATAGTCTTAGGGTGTGCTATATTTATGGGATAAAGTGCTCAATATCAGAGATAGAGCGTGTGTAAATATAAAAGTGAACATAGAAGTCAACACTAAGAGGCGACAGACTGTTTCATGCTAGACGCAATCGTCAGGCCTGACGATTGCGTCTAGTATGAAACAGACTGTCGCCTCTAAGTGTTGACTTCTATTATGTACTTTTATATATATATATATATATATATATATATATATATATATATATATATATAAGGCATTTACAAGAAACAAACAAGGCACCAACAGTAAAATGGAAACTAATAAATAAATAAGAACATGTAGATCTTTAAATAACCCATGTCCTTTGTGCCTACATAGAAAAGTTATATATTATTAAGTTTCTAAAAAAACTAATTCATTAAATCAAAAAAATGAAATAGCAGTTTTTGTAGACATTGTCACATATTTTCTTTAAAAAATAATTAATTATAAAAATAATTTGCATAATTATATATCTATTATTTGATGATAAAATTTCTTAAAAATGCATTTTAAAAATGCCTAATTAAATTCTAGTATTTTAATTGTACAATACCATATATAGTTTATTAGTAAATAAAATAAATATAGTATTTTAGATCTTTATAAGTAAAAATATAAATATAAATAATCATATTTGAAAATCCCTTTAAGAAAATCTTGATGTAGTTTTAGAATACAAGAAAATAAATAAGAAATAAATATAAATGCCAAATGTATTGTAACCCAAAATAAAAAATTAAAAAAACGAGACATGGATGACATGTCCGCATAAAAGGAAGTCTGTATCAACAGACCAAAATCGCCCACCTAACCTAAAAAATTATACTTCTATCTTCATTCGTCAAAAAAGCCAACACTCCCTTAATAAAATTCTGATTTCTCATTACCCCACCAACTTAAAATATATAATACTATTTGGCTTATAGAGTAAATCTATTTTTTCTAAGTTTATTCACAGCATCGCTTGAAAATGGACCGAAGTTCAAATTTTAAGTTTAATTTATGATTTAAGTTTGGGTTCTGTGTTGCGATGGAAAAATAATTATAACAATTATATATACAGGATGACCCCAAAAAACGGGAACTTTTTAACAATCCAATAAAACCAAGAGTGATGGAAGAAAAATATTTAATTCATAGTAATTGAAACCTTAAAACATGCCATTTAAGAAGCAATGATGGAATTTTCATTTTTTTAAAATTACGTCCTGTAGATGGCGTCCTCCTGCATGAATGCATTCTTGAAATCTGCTGTTGAGATTCCTCATTGACTGCTGCAACATCTCAGCTGAGATACTGTGAAGTTCATTCTCGTTACTATAATGGCGAAATGTTTACTTGCTCAAGGTCACTGTCTCGCAGTGTTGCCACTTGCTCACGTCTGGCAATACGCATTTAAAAATTCCCGTTTTTTGGGGTCACCATATATATACATATATATATATATATATATATATATATATATATATATATATATATATATATATAATGGATAGAGTGTGATAGATAGATAATGAACAGACTGGGATCGACCCCTCCAGTCTGATAACATCAGGATGTCTGATATATATATATATATATATATATATATATATATATATATATATATATATATATATATATATATATATATATATAACTAGACTACGAAGCCACCGAAGCTTAACGAAACATCAACTTTGTACTTGCCAGTAGCATATCAAAACCTATATAGAGCAATTTCGTTCAGGACGTGAGAGTCATAAAAATGAAATCAAGAGGACGGCTTAAGTTGGCAATGACAATGATCAGCTGAATGCATTGGTTAGACGAGGTAAGAAAAGTACAGTTAGCAATCTTTAAGGAGAACTTTGGAACATTTTGCACGTGCGAAAAAAAAACACAACGACGACCAGTGACTAAAGATGATCCCCTTCTGCCCCATGACAATAGACGCCCTCCTTTTCATTGTCTTGTTGATGAGATTCCCCTATTTAAATACTTTGATCTTTACATATGGAAAAGAAGATTATCTTAGAGTGAAGAAGTTGTCGAAGCATTTCAATTTACTGGTTATTCTGGAATCATGTCTTTCGAAAAACATTTTAACACCTCTCTCAGACACACACACATACACACATATATGTATAAACACACACACACACGCACAGACATACAGACACACGCACACACATATATATATACACACACACACACACACACACACATATATATATATATATATATATATATATATATATATATATATATATATATATATATATATATATATATATATATATATAATGTAATATTATAGGTATGGCGACATAATATTCTTCTATTAATTAAGTTGAACAGCATTCATTAACAAAAAAATCTACATTCTTTTTGAAGCATTTAATGCTTTTGAAGTTCTGGCAACAACACGTTTTTGTGAGTTTTTTTTAAAAAGGTTTTTGGCTTGACAAATTAGATTATGCAAATATTTCAGATAGATAGATAGATAATGAACAGATTGTGATAGATAGATAGATAGATAATGAACAGACAGATAGATAGATAGATAGATAGATAGATAGATAGATAGATAGATAATGAACAGACAGATAGATAGATAGACAGATTGATAATGAACAGATAGATAGATAGATAGATAGATAGATAGATATGAAAAGGTTTATATAGACAGAATATAGAGACAGATAATTAAGAGGCTGAGCTGGATATATAGATAGGCGTGAAAAGGAAGAGATAGATAGATAGATAGATAGATAATAAACAAACTTCCATAGATACTAGATAAATAGATAGAAAGATAGATAATGAACAGCGTGATATATATATATATATATATCACGCTGTTCATATATATATATATATATATATATATATATATATATATATATATATATATATATATATAGATAGATAGATAGATAGATAGATACCCGAGAGCATGTAAACAAATAAAAAAATGAAGGACGAAAGGATCAAGAGCAGGAGAGAGAGAGGAAGAAATAAGAAAGCGTCTGATAGGGGGAAGAAAAATGAGAGAAAAAAAAGCATATAATAAGAGAGTGGGGGACAAAGAAAGAAGGAAACACTTATTTGGACAATTTTAGATCGAACTATTTGAAGATATTAAAAGACGGAGAAGCATGAATATGATGAATCGATATTTGTTCAAATGTTCTTGAATCTTTGAAAGCCCATTCACCTCATTTTCAGATCAATGACAACAAAAGTGAATTTCGCCACTGATTTTCATCGTATAAAAAAACGCCGAAAAAAACAGTTGGCAGAACGGTTAGCCAAGCAGAAAATGGAAGGTCCAAACCAAGTTTATATTATAATAATGTTCATCCTGCACAAGGCTCAAGAGCCACTGCAAGTAGTGGGTTTCGAAATAAGTGACACAGATTATGGGGATATGTGGGGAAGATGACGGTTAACCTTAGACTTGAAAAGGTTAAGATTGTAGTGATAGGAGAAGCATCCTCTTGGGAGTCAGTTCCACAAAGCAATGGTTCGTGGGAAAAAGCTGCTCGTTTGGAACTGACATCTCACAAATGGAATTGTTGAGTGTAAAATACATTCGTCTTCTCAATAAATAAATGGCAAATTCTGTCTGTCCGTCTGTGTGTCTGAAACACCTCTAACTCAAATAGACACAGATTATGGGGATATGTGGGGAAGATGACGGTTAACCTTAGACTGGAACAGGTTAAGATTGTAGTGGGAGTCAGTTCCACAAAGCAGCCGTTCGCGGGACGAATCTGCTCGTGTGGAACTGACATCTCACCAATGGATTACAAAGGGAATTCGCGTGGTCCGCTTCAATCTGCGTGGCATGACAGGTCTTAGTCGTGAAGGTTAGAACTGGTGGAACTAAGGAATGGAGTTCGGCTGAACACTTTTCATGACAAAAGCGCTTGAGTAGCGAGGCGTCTGCAAACATTCGTCTGTGGTAAAGTGGTCGTAGAGTGGAAAGTAATTTATCACCCACAAGGGCGCGTAGACTCTTTTGGACTGTACCAAGACTGGAAAGTAAGGTCTGGGAAGCTCCTGCCCAAGTATAGCAGCAGTACTCCATTTTCGCACATCTGGTAAAGGCAGAAGATAGCAGGAGTCAGGTACTTACTGGAGCGGTATAGGGAACCGACCGACTATTTTCCCAGCATCTTTAACGATCGATCGTATGTACGAGGTCTGGTGTGAGTTTAAGTCCCATTAGGCATTCAAGGCAATACATTTTATTTTACTAATTTTAACCTGTACAAGACCCAAGAGCCACTCGATGTAGAGGGTTACTCTAGGCGTTTTTTGTGTGAGCGGTAAGAGGCATAATTTATGAGGATATGTAGAAAAGATAACGGTTAACCCTAAACATGAACAGGTTAATATTTTAGTGATTTTGGAAGTATCCTCTTGGGAGTCGATTCAAAAAGATAGCGAATTGTGGAAGAAGCTGTTCGTGTATACCTTACTTCTCACTAACAAAATACAAAGGGAATAAGGGTGGTTCGCCTCAGTGTACATGATGAGGCGGGTCTTTTCCGTGAAGGTTAGAGCTGGTTTGACTAAGGAATGGTGTTCATCTCGACATTTGACATGGAAATAGTGATAGGGTACCGAGAGGCTTACGACGTTCCGTCTGTCGGAAAAAGGTTGTAAAAGGGGAAATAATTAATCACCTACAAGGCGACATAGACGCTTTTGGACGCAAGACTGGCAACAATACTCTCTTTTCGGCCCGATTGTAAACGTAGAGCATATCAAGAGAGATCAGATACTTACTTGAACGGAACAGGAAAGCGACCATTCCCAACAGGCGTTCAAGGCACCAGGCCTCCCCGAGAGGACACCTTCCATCTCGAATTTTCAAGTGAATATTCAAGGTCCGATCAGTGATGATGGAACGTTAAAAGTTTGCTTTTCGAGGCATTGAATGTGACTAACCTGTTTTTCCCCTACTGAGCTGTTAAAGATCGGTCAGAGTAGAGATCAACTGCCAGATTTGGGACGTCTACAGTCGGAGTCGGCAACATTTTCCTGACTATCTGCCGAGTTAGGGTTTTAAAATCATTCAGTGTGCCAACAGTATACGTTATTTTATACAAGTCACGGTCAATGAAGGTCGTTCTCAATGGATTCATCACACCGTGAATTGAAGGTCGTTCTCAATGGATTCATCTCCAGCTCCTATCCCACTAACGCAGGTGTTCCTCAAGGCAGACGAGATGACAGATCAGGGCCAATCACGTTGCCTATCCATCTCTGGATCTTATCAAGAACCCTGAGGCAAACAGCAGGGGCCCCAGACCATATATGGCAGCAATACTCCATGCAAGGGCGAATGGTCGATTTATAGACTTGGAGGATCAATTCTGGGGAGAAAAATTTCCTGGCTCGGCACAGAGAACCAACTTTCCTTGCGGTGGATGATACAATTGACTCGATGTATTTGTTCCATCTCAGATCAGCGGCCAGCGTGAGACCGAGCAGCCGCAGAGAGGAGCTCTCGAGAAGTTGGTCTTCAGACATTCTAATGGGATACAGGGATGGATCCTTATATATATATATATATATATATATATATATATATATATATATATATATAATTTCCGGATCGAAGGAGCCTTTTGAACAAGAAATTCGAAATCTTGATTCCTTGCATACATATTAAGAAATTCCTCTTAAACATATATGAGGCTGGATAAAAAAATATAATAGACTTGCTTTTCTTCTCTTCCCCCTTCTTCTACTTCTTGCTCTTTCTTCACATCCTCCTAAACCCTTTGTATTACGCCCAACGTCGTGCGTTTGTTTATTTTTAAAAAAATAATATAGTGTTCATTAGTTTTTTGTTTTTTTTAAATAAAGCGTTAAGAGGTCATTTGATAAAAATCGCCTGAGGAATCCGTAAGGTTGAAACCAAGCGAATTCAACTGATCTTATCTTTAAGAATGAATTTAATAAAAGTTGGTGATGTATCTGTTGATATTCCTGAGATGAGGACAGTGGATAAAGGCGTTGGTTAGATCCAGTGACAGGAGACAAAGAGTGTGAGTTCAATATCTGGTTAGAGCAGTGGAGAACTTGGAGAGGTGAATTAACATGAGATAACTGATAACTGACATCCATTAGACATTACACGTGGAACTAGAACAGTCTACACCAGCGAGCGAAATAAAGGGTTCAGTTCGACATTCCAATCACCTGAAGAAGGCAGGAGCGCAGAACGGGCGAAACGTTGTGATAAATATTGCAACAAAGATGAGGACAATAGCCCGAATAATGTAAATAGTGTTTGGTGATGTAATACAATGTTTTTGATGTGTGTTTATAGTTGGTAATTTTTTTATCCGGGATCCATTGAGGTATTTTCTTCGTAAAGAATTATGTTCTTTTTTAAAAAATTATGATCGTATTAATAAAATCAAAGTACGACAAATCCTCTTCTTGTTCTTCACAATTGACTTTATATCCTAGCCTCTAACACTTTATCTACCAAATTTGAAAATTAATTAATTATCGCCAAATATTAGAGTCTTTACCACCACCATAATTAAGGAGAAAAAACACTTCAGATACCGGAATTTATTTATCAAAGAATCTTCTTGTAATGTAAAAACAATTATACTGGCGAGACATCTCGAAACTTAAACGCTCGGATGTACGTGTATAGAAGAGATCTACAACGATTTAAAAAAAACAAAACAATTATTTCTCTTCGCAATGCTTATTGTTCAACTCCAGCGAAAAAAGTTACGTATTTTGACGATTTAAGAAAGATGTTAAAATTAAAACTCACTGTACTTTAAAAAAAAAAATTAAAATGAACAAAAATGATTAGTAAAAAATAAATTTTATAGTTCATATGTTCATTGCTATTGAGGAAATATATTCTTTTTATATGAGAAAATTCTACATGATTTTGGGGTGAGTTTCATTGTTTAAAATAGTTCAACTAAACCACAAAAATATATTGGTACTTTCTCTTATATTTTTGCCGCATAGTGTTAAGAACAGTTATAAACCATTAAATTTAGTGAATTTATTTATGGCAATAAGTTTCTGTGAGAGAATTCATAATAAATAACATTTTTATTAATTTAGCAATGTGAAAATTTCTATTTTTGTAGTGTGTTCAACATTAAAATTCGACATATTTTTTTAAATACACGTTGGAAAGAAAAACACAAATTAAACTAAATTTTATAATCAATGTTCTTTTTTAGGAAGAATAATGTAATCAGGAAAAATAACTTTATGATAAAAATTTTTAATGATATTTTTTGTAAATTTACACCAAAATTCTTTTTACAATAAAGTTAAAATAATGCAAGTTCAAAGAAAATAAATAAAAAAAATTATAATAAAATATCCGTAGAAATTCCCCTCTTGCACCGTTAAATATTTAAACTTAACAACGACATTGCAATAACAATCATGAATATCAATGCTGGTCGTTATTTTAAGAAGTAAGGGGGTACAAATGAAAAGATTTAAAATTAACAATTTTTTCAGTTTCACTGAAACAACCGCTAAATATGTCTTTCTTTCTTTCTTTCCTTCTTTCCTTCATTCTTTCTTTCTTTCTTTCATTCTTTCTTTCTTTCATTCTTTCATTCATTATTTCTTTCTTTCATTCTTTCTTTCCTTCATCCTTTCTTTCTTTCATCCTTTCTTTCCTTCATTCTTTCTTTCTTTCTTTTTCTCACTGAAACCAAGTAGTGTCTTTCCACGCAATCAAAATGAAATAGTCCATTATGATAGGTAAAGAAGCTTCTATTTTCCATAATTTCTTTCTGTCTTTTTTGTCAAATCCCCGCCTGACAAATATTTCTCTTAATTATAATTTTAAAATAATTCAGCATACGATTATATTTAATTTAATTTATGGTAACTGGATTTTTGGCGATTGCTTTACTCGGTTTCCGTGGTTCGATACCGAGCGCTTGAAAAAATGACGGTTTCATGACAGTCGGCATCACTTCTCGGTTTTGGGGCTGGGATCAAATGCCCTCGGGCGGATAAACTACATTTCATCTTTCAGGTGTGATTCTGTTTTCGGGCAGAGGGCAACTAAGTTGTGTCTCTGTCTACGGACAGAGCTCAACTGAGAACACTATTGAGAGGTGTCCGTTCAACAGGACCTCCGATGTTGCACTAAAGAGGGTTCGGTAGCAATATGAATGCCAGCACAGCCGACGTTTGCGGGAGTTGGGCTATTTTGGGACCTGGCCCAGTTACGTGCGCTCGGGCCCCCCACATTAAACTGATACCCTGCCAGTGTGGGTCTACAAGAAAATACAATCGCTTCTCGGTCTTTTGGCCCGAGGAGGTTCAAATAATTTTAAGCCCAAGCCCATCACCCCCGGGGCGGCGGGGGCTCCCCACCAGGCAGTACCTCTCCTTTGGGGGTATTGCCCGGCGTCTCCAAAAGGGGAAGTGCTGAAGGGACTTGGGAATTTTTTTCACGGTATTGCCATTAAAGCCACCCTAAGCCTCCATCTTGTGTCGCATTCCTATCGTCGTGAGTACACTGAAAAATATCCTAGGCACAGATCAAAGTGTAGTATATGTTCTTATCAGCTTAATCTGGTTCTCTCTCTCTCCACTCATCCTGGATATGACGATAAACTACATCTGAGAGCATCCTGTTGTTCCCAGGTCCACCCTAACATAGGGTGGTAGCACCTCTTAGAGTCCCAGATATGGCCAAATACTTGATCCTCAAACTGGCGTCAAAACATTATGAAAATATAAAATAAAGTTTATACTAAAATTACCAGTAATACATTTTTTGTAAAGGAAAAAAATACCAGCAATACATTTTTTTGTAAAAGAAATTACTAATACTCCCAAGAAAATTCTATTTCGGTATTAAATGACCCATGAAAAGTTGATATATATATAAAACTAACCAAACCAAGCAATCTCTGTCCACTTCATTCATTCATTCATTCATTCATTCTTTCTTTCTTTTTCTCACTGAAACCAAGTAGTGTCTTTTTCTCTCTTTCCATGCGATCAAAACGGAATAGTTTGTTATTTATGAGGCAATGAAAATGGCTATTTTCACCATTATTATTATTATTATTTTTATTATTAATATTATTATTATTGCGCAATGATGAAGTCGCCTGACCATGAATTGATTTCCTCTTTCACTCTGGAATCGAGACATAAACACAAACAAAATTGCTTTTATATCGTCAGCATCTCCCGCGATGGGATTTTCTATTTCTGTGATGGAAGATTTGTCGATAGTACCAAGCGTAAACATAGCATAATTCGATCCAGTGAAAGATTAAAATAAACAAAAAAAACCCAAAACCCAAAAACACAAAGCCAAGAAGAATCATAAAATAAAAATGTAAGGAAAGTCACAAAGGAAATCGAACTTCATAAATCTGTTGAGCAAAATGCTCTCATCTGAATCTTGGTCAGCTGCCATCTTTTAATTTTCGTTCCTCACCAAAAGTCAACCTCTATGACTCAGATGCAAATTGATCGCCCAATCGTCGTCTTTATTGCAACCTTATTAATGAAGTTCGACAAGACCAGAGTGCGGCAAGGCTGGTTGATGACTGACAATGGTCTTGTAAGGAAGTTATTTGAGAAGTTCCTCCAGTTTCGGAGTTTATTGATTGAGGAAATTTTTTATATATTTTTTTTTTTCAATAGACACCGTGTTCGGAAAATTACTGTGTGCTTTTCTAATGAAACATTTTATATTTCAGATTTCAAACAAAATTTGGATTTAACAACTGAAGAACGTTCCTTGATTTGGTTTATTTTGTCTAACGGCATATCAACACCTCTATGGGTTATTTATTGCCGAAATCTAAATATTTTGAGCACAATTTTATAGCTTCAACTGCAGATAAAATGTATTCTTGTTGGCTGGATGAATTTGTTTCGCGGCATATCAACACCTCTATGGGTTATTTAATGCCGAAATCTAAATATTTTGAGCAAAATTTTAGAACTTCAACTACAGATAAAATGTATTGTTGTTGGTTGGATGATTTTGTTTCGCGGCATATCAATACCTCTATGGGTTATTTAATGCCGAAATCTAAAGAAGAAAAGTCGCAAGGGACAAGATCTGAGGGAAAAGGTGGTTGTCAAACCTGAGTAATATTGTGCTTGTGCATAAGGCTTGATCACTGATGGAACACTGTGGTGTGGTGAGACGACCACACTCTGCACACTTTCCTTCCTTGTACTGTTATAAACAATGCAAGTGAGCGAGAACTTACTGCGCATCCGTGTTCAGGGTCAACCTGTGCCAAGCGGCTTCACTCTGCGTATATTAGCTCCGTTTTCATAGCAACAGTGCCGATATCAGATATCGTATGTATGCGAGTGTTTGCTTCAATAGCAAAATGGATGTGAGCTGAAGTATCACCTTACTGATTAATATTTTAATGAATCTCTACAGCTTCCTCCTTTTTTTAGCTCTAAATAACTTTTGACTTTTTAGCATTTCTCTATGTCCTTGTAGTCCTGAGTATGACGATAAACTACAACCGGCAGCAAGACCACTAATCAGGAAATTGGAGATTTTGAGAAACCTGAAACCAGCTCTTAATTTCTGTCATTCCCAGGTCTATCCTGACCTGTGGTGGTAGCACCTGTTAGGGTCCCAGTTATGAGCAAATAGTGAACTGGCAAACGAAAACCAAAGCCAATGAAACTATAAAAATACATTTTTATAGTAAAAATATCAGCAACACATTTTTATAGAATAAAATTATTAACAATATCTATTTATAGCAGAATTGCCAACAATACATTTAATCCGTAACTAAAGACATAAGATTGTGTTCAAAAGATTTAGATTTCAGTATTAAATAATCAATAGAGATGTTGATATGCCACTAAACAAAAATCAACCAAGTTCTTTGCCTGCCATACATTTTCACAAATTAATTAGGTTACTTACTACTTTCTCTGTTTCTCTTGCCTTGAATGTATCCCTGTGAGTGTTTAATTCTCCAAACACACATTTCTAATTATGTACCCACGAACGTCCAACTAACTCATTTTAACTGTAGTTAAAATTCTTTTGCTAGTTTTTATTTTTTTAATTGCTGCTCATATGTTCCGTCTGTTGTATTCTCATTATCCTTCTGTAGAGCCTGAAATATCCTCATTATCTGTAAAGAAATTGTCCGCATATAGGAAAATTAAAACTACATAGCATTTTAGTACATTTTTATTTGTTTCTAACGAAATTTTCTCGTCGTATAAAATCTTGTTTAGTTTCTGGAGAGCATTTTCCTTATTTGTATGTGCCTTTCAAATCGCAGCAAGGCTCCTGATCGGGAGGTTTTGAGGAGTATACAACCACCTCTTAATTGCTGGTGTTTCCAGGTCCACCCTGACTCGGAGTGGTAGCATCTGTTAGTATGTATGTATGTATGTATGTATGTATGTATGTTGCGGCATTCACCCTGGATCGGTTATGCCGGCTCCTTCCAAAGAATTCACCGCGTCCGGAACGAAGGCCGACCAAGCACGGCGATCCGTCGCCAATGCTGAAACAAGCGACAGCCATTCCCGATTCCAACGGCGGTGAATTCATGAAACGGAGTAACAAGGGAGTTTGAACTTCACACGCGGTCCCCACACCTCGCGTGCTATCCCAGTGGAGGGAGGAATATGCTCTTACTTGCCGCAGAATTTCCACAGACGCAGAGGCAGGAGTAACCGAGAGGCCGCCGGATGCCGGTACAGACGCCGAATGGTTTTGAATTCAGAGTTGACCTTCTCCTAGACCAGTTGCCATCCAAGGCTATAGAACCCAGTCTGTCCTGCTATTTACCCATAGTTGGAGGGAGAAGAAGAGGATTCACACCTTTCCCAAGGGTGTTAGCACGTAAGTGAATGTAACGGATTCGACTGGAATTAGTTAGTATCCCAACTATGGGCAAATAGTGAACCCCCAAAATGTTTGTGGAAACATGAAAATATAAAATACATTTTTAAAATTACAAACAATAAATTTTCAGAGTAAAAAAAAAAAAAATTCCAGCAATACATAACTGGAAAAAAAAATTACCAAATCTCACAGAAAATAAAATTTCGTTATTAAATGAGCGATAAGGAGTTAATATAAGTCTTCTTGATCGACCTTACTCCCGGCTTTGAATACAACTCGTCTATTCGGTGCTATCGCTAAAGACGTTGGGAGAATGGTCGGTGCTTTGTATGTCCCCAGAAAATATCTACCTCCTGCTGCCATACTGTTTCTTTACAATAGTCAGATCAGACAAAGAATGAAGTCTTGCAGCCATATTTGGGCTGGTGCTGTACAACCCTCACTGTCCAACCATGACAGAGTTCAAAACAGATTAATGGCCTTGTACATGGTGAGTTATTTTCCACTATGAAACCCCTATCCCACAGACGAAATGTTGCTAGCCTTTAACTACTCCCCAGAGGATCCTTTCCAGACCAATACACTCGTAGCTCTTCAGGTCATTGGGTCAGCCGATATCTATCCTCAGAATATAGATTTTAATTCCTCCTACCTCTTTACATATTTAAAACAATCTTACTCAGTAATTCGCTACCTTGAGTGGCGCTTAAGCCTTGTGTGAACTAAAACAAAAAATAAAAAATAAAAATCGTAACGGTGTGTTTGGTTAGTAAAAAAAATGAAGCTGCGGAGGGCATAGAATAACTGTCCGCACCCTGACTGGACATTTTAGTAAAAAGAAAAACATACTCTGGGAGAAAATTAACATAACAAAAGAATGACATATAACTGAGTCCCTCTACCTTGGAGCGATAGATAGTAAAATCTATTCGCAAACTTGATTGTTTATTTAATGAATTCGTTCCGCACAAGTTATCGACTAATTTAAACTTATTAAAATGTTAAGTAACTTGAAAACGACAAAGATTCGAAAGCAAGTGGAAAAGAAAAAGAAAAAGAAGTGGATTCTGAATGTTGAATTACCTCGCTTGAATGAATGCAATAACTTGCTTTTCGTACCCATAATCAAACTTTACTCAATTTTATTTTCTGTCGTCGCAGCTTGAGTTAGTTAAATGTTAATAAAAACAGGAAATAAAAAAGAAAAAGATAAATAAGAAAGAAATACGGAAATTATCAATAAAATCTTTTTAGAATTATCAATGAAAAAGATGTTAAATCTTTTTAAACTGATCAGTAAACGAAACATTAAATCGTAGTAGAATTATTTATAAAAGAAACGATAAATCTTTTTAGAATTATCAATAAAAGAAACTTTAAATCTTTTTTAAATTACCAATAAAAGAAACGTTAAATCTTTTAAAAATTATCAATCAAGGATACGTTAAATCTTTTTAAAATTACCAATAAAAGAAACGTTAAATCTTTTTAAAATTATCAATAAAAGAGATATTAAATCTTTTTAAAATTACCAATAAAAGAAACGTTAAATCTTTTTAAAATTATCAATAAAGGAAACGTTGAATCTTTTTAAAATTATCAATAAAAGAAACGTTAAATCTTTTTAAAATTATCAATAAAAGAAACTTTAAATCTTTTTAAAATTACCAATAAAAGAAACGTTAAATCTTTTTAAAATTATCAATAAAAGAAACTTTAAATCTTTTAAAAATTATCAATAAAAGAAACTTTAAATCTTTTTAAAATTACCAATAAAAGAGACGTTAAGTCTTTTTAGAAATATCAATAAAAGAGACGTTAAATCTTTTTAAAATTATCAATAAAAGAAAAGTTAAATCTTTTTAAAATTACCAATAAAAGAAACGTTAAATCTTTATGGAAATATCAATAAAATCGTGAAATGAAAAAATCAGACCCACCGACCAAAGGTCAAAAACTGATAAAAAAGAAAGAAAAATAAAAGAAGCGAAAAAAGACATGTAAATAAAAAAGATAAAATACACGTAGAAATAGCAATAAAAACGCGTGAAAAGATTTTAAAAGTTTAATATAGGAATGTCATTACAAAAGAGGGAAAATAATAAAAAGGACATATAGAAATCCCAATGAAAACATATTTAGAAGTAGATAGAGAGATAGTTTAGATAAAAAAGGAAAAAATGCAAAAAGAATTAAAATATGCAAATAATAAGAAAAGAAAATAAGATCATATTTTTTAGTAAATGTCAATAAAAACGAGAAAAAGGTAAAAAAACGAAATAGAGAAATCAATAAAAAGAAAGAAAAGAATAAAAAGACGTTTAGAAATATCAATAAAAAGAAAGAAAACAAATAAATATAAAACTTGAAGGAAATTATGACAAAAAAGAAGAAATATCTAGAAAAAATTATAGATGAAAAATAATATTTAGAAATTAAGAAAAAAGGGAAAAATGATTAAAAATTACAGAAATTAAAAAATGGAGAAAACAGACAAAAAATGTAGGAATGTCAATAAAAAATGAAGACAAGCCTAGGGCAGTACATCTCCTTCGGGAGGGGACTGATGTCATTACTTTACGTCCCCAAAAACGGAAGTGTTGAGGGAAGATTGTCCAGTTTTTGTGCGGCTTTGCCGAAATCCCACAATTAAACACCGACCTTGTGTCAGATTCTGTTGAGTGTGGATGAATATCTAAAGGAGAAAGACAACGACGAAAGAAATAATATAAAAATACCAATAAAAGCTCAATAAAATATTTAAAAAGAAATTTAAATTGAGACAAAACTAAAACAAAAATAAACAAAGTGTAAAAAGTATATAAAAAAAAAAGATGTATAGTTTAGTAAAGAAATATATTAATCCTAGGAAATTTCAAGGGAAATAACCAAATCGTCAAAGAAATGCAATAACAAACGAAATTTTATTAAAAAGAATATAAAAGAAAAATAAAGAGATACAATAAAAAGCTTCGATAGAAACTGGGGAAAACTTCATTAACAGCAATAAAATAACATTTAGATTGCACTTGCACGGACGTAAAACATTGTTCACGGTTATTTCTTTTATTCGTGGACACTGAGACAGTTGGATCTTTATGATAGACTCTCTAGCGTCCTGGGTATGACGATAAACTACATCCTGGGTATGACGATAAACTACAGTGATATCAACAGTCAGGGTACCAGCTATGGGAAAATAGTTGACACCACAAAATATATATATATATATATATATATATATATATATATATATATATATAAAGAAATATAATCTTAAAGTGTGCTATATTTATGGGATAAAGTGCTCGATATCAGAGATAGAGCGTGTGTAAATATAAAAGTGGACATGGAAGTCAGCACTTAGAGGCGACAGTCTGTTTCATGCTAGTGCAATCGTCAGGCCTGACGATTGCACTAGCATGAAACAGACTGTTGCCTTTAAGTGCTGACTTCCATGTCCACTTTTATATATATATATATATATAAGTATATATATATATATATATATATATATATATATATATATATATATAGAGAGAGAGAGAGAGAGAGAGATAGATAGATAGATAGATAGATAGATAGATAGATAGATAGATAGATAGATAGATAGAACAAAAACCTTACTAGCAATAAAAAAATGTCGGCATTAAATAACCCATTGAGGTTGATATGCCGTAAAACAAACCAAATCAAACCAATATATTCTGAGATAGATAGATAGATAGATAGATAGATAGATAGATAGATAGATAGATAGAACAAAAACCTTACCAGCAATAAAAAAAATGTCGGCATTAAATAATGATATACCGTAAAACAAAACAAACTACACTTTGTCGGGCAGTTTTGAAACTCACCACGATACATAATAAACGCTCAGAGAGAAGGAAAAATAACAAATAAAAGAACATTTCGATTACACTTGCGCAGACTTAAAACATTGTCTCTAATTCTTTCTTTTATTCATGTACAATGTGACAGTTGGATCTTTATGACACTTTGTCGGGCAGTTTTGAAACTCTTCACTATACATAATGCTTAGAGATAAAAAAAAAATCTTGTTCTAGAAAAAAAGAAGTATTTTTCTAAAGTCATAAATTTAATTAACGTTAAAGATTTAGACACAGAACACACAACTGACCAAGCGTGTTCATACTTTCTTAATCTAATTAGAAGTTTGAAACCGCCTAGCTTGTGAATACGCAATTGTTGAAAGGCATCGAGCAACTGCGTGCGAATTATTTTCAGCAAAAGAATCTGGAATTGCGTTTTTTCTTAAAAAAAAAATCATAAATTATTGTTCATACTGAGACAATAGTCAAAGTGGGTATTAACATTACTCGCTTAACTCTCGATATAAGCGAGACCATAGCGGGATGTTAGACGATTAAATTCAATTCAGTTTAAGTCCAAAATATCTCGACGTCTGTTGAGGAAATCTTAGTGCGTCATTTCCGGTTTTGAATCGGAAGTGAAGTTACTGGGAATTATTCCTTGCCTTTCGCCCATTAGGATGCTTTAAGATAGAACTATTTGTCTTTTATTCTTTCTTTATCAATTTAAGATGTTTTGGAAATAAATTATTTAAATATTAATTAGTCACGACTCAAGGATCACGGCATCATGATTCATCGTGAAAGTGGTAAGCGTGTTTTACAACGGTATACTTCATTTTTCATTGAATCATCATTCGATAATATTTTGTGGCCGAGAATTCTTTTTATCTCAAACATACAAAAGAAAACATCTTGGATTAGTAATTCTAATGTATTTATTTGTACTTTTTTCTGGATAAATAAGATTTTGTTTATATTTCTGAATATTGTAAATATTTACACTATTTAAAGTCTACGGACTGTTCTCATCTTTATTGCAACATTCACGGCGTTTCGGCCGTTGTACGCTCTGGACTTCTTCAGGATCTATCTGTATTTCTGAGATGAGGTATTGTGCCTATTTACACTATTTACATTGTTCGAACTGCTGTGATATTTATTGCCATATTCACGACGTTTCGGTCGTTTTACATCCCTGTTTTCTTCAGGATCTGTCGATATTTCAGAGATGAAGTATTGTAACTGTTTACACTAATTTACATTGTTCGGGCTGTTGTCCTCGTCTTTATTGCCATATTCACGATGTTTCGGCCGTTGTACGTTCCGGCATTCCTCAGGTGATATATATTGGAATTTCGAACCGAACCCTTTTAGTCCACGGGGGTGGGGGTAGATAGTTCTAATGTATTTATCAATGCACTTATGTATTTTTTCCTACTGGCCAGAATGTTCTAGAGCGCACTGCAGCAACATACTAAGATTTTAATAAGATTTATCGAACATTGAGGCCGGTGGGTGAAAATACATAAATATATTGTTTAATAAATAATTGAAGCTTCTACCGAAATAAGAGTATTCACAAAAATAACATTTAAATAATAAAAATCTATCGGACAATATTTACATTATTCGGACTATTGTCCTCATCTTTGTCGCCATATTTATTACAACGTTTCGGCCCTTCAGTATCTGTCTATATTTCTGAGATGAGGTATTATGCAACAAAGATGAGGACAATAGTCCGAATAATGTAAATAGTGTACATAATACCTCATCTCAGAAATATAGACAGATACTGAAAGGCCGAAACGGTGTAATAAATATGTCAACAAAGATGAGGACAATAGTCTGAATAATGTAAATAGTGTACATAATACCTCATCTCAGAAATATAGACAGATACTGAAAAGCCGAAACATTGTGATAAATATGGCGACAAAGATGAGAACAATAGTCCGAATAATGTAAATAGTGTACATAATACCTCATCTCAGAAATATAGACAGATACTGAAAAGCCGGAAGATTGTGATAAATATGGCGACAAAGATGAGAACGATAGCAAAATAATTTAATCCAAATAAATAAACAAATAAACGACTTCCGGTAAAATAACCGCCAAAATAGACTACCCACAATGCACCACTGACCTGTATATATAAATAGCCGAGAAAAATAACAGCATTCGTGGCCTGACGATTGCATCTAGCATGAAACAGACTGTCGTCTCTAAGTGTTGACTTCTATGTTCACTTTTATATATATATATATATATATATATATATATATATATATATATATATATATATATATATATGCAGAGCAAGAGAAAGAGAGAGAGGAGGAGATAGATGAAATCGCTAATCACAGAACTATATAATGTAAGGTATTATATATATATATATATATATATATATATATATATATATATATATAGCAAGATAGAGAGAGAGATGAAATCGCTAATCACAGAGCTATTTAATGTAAGTTATTACATATATATATATATACAGAGCAAGAGAACGAGAGAGAGAGCGAGAGAGAGAGAGAGAGAGATGAAATCGCTAATCTCAGAGCTATTTAATGTAAGGTATATATATATATATATATATATATATATATATATATATATAGAGAGAGAGAGAGAGAGAGAGAGAGAGAGTGAGAGAGAGAGTGAGAGAGAAATTAAATCGCTAATCTCCTTTTACATACGCTCCCTCGAACGATTTTTCTTGGTCGAGAAGTAAAATCTAACGTCGTGTCTATTTTCAACAATGGAAATATCCACATCAATCTCCAGCTAAAGCTCTACAAGCGCAGTGGGATCGCGAAAGATGCTTTCCAAAAGCTAAGCTGAGTATTAAGAGACATGAACATTTCGTTTGAAATAACGGAAAGAGTACTGAACTGTTGTGTAATATCAATCCACCTATATGGCAGTGAATGCTGCACAATCTCCTCAAAGATGAAGAAGAGACTTGAAGCAACAGAAATCTGGTTCTGCACATGGACTGGACATGGGAGCAATGACGAAATTTCAGAGGAAAAGGACACTTATATTTAACACCTGAAATAGTTGAAATTTATAGGGCAGATAATGAGGAAAGAGGACTTGGAAAAATTGACACTCGCAGGACATTTTGAAGGCAAGAGGGGAAACGGCTCATAACCTACCTAACGAGCTTGTATAAATTTACATCAGAACAAATAGAAAATAATTGCAAAACACCAAAATGCACAGGAAGTTGTCGAGAGCCATGATCGACGACGTCCTTAATGATACTATATAAGAACAATTGTTTAAGACCAGGTCAACCAAAATGTTCTCTATGCTGACATTTTAGAGTATTTTAGCGAAACTCATTAAATATCTTCCTGTGAGACTAGTTAATTAAACAGTGAAAGCGTTTGTCTGTCTTCTTAATTGAAAGCCTATGTCTCCTCTCTGCAAAGGTTATTATACGGACGGCATTTATCTAGTCCTCAGCTGCCAAATGATCGATTGATTATTGAAAATAATCGTTTAGTTTTACCAGAGGGGCTGGTCCAATGAGGACACGTCCTTCAAAGCGATAATTGGATGCGTAGACCGAAGCTTTGACATTCGATTCTCTGGGATATTCCTATTGAATAGAAGGTGAGAGTAATAAATAAATAATTTAAAAAAAATAAAGACAAGAAATTTAGGTTTAAATTAAAGAAAATAGACACTTATTAAGAGACCCGATTCAAAGATGAATGGATATAAAACACGCCCCTGAAAATAAAGACCAAAGCAACAACGACCATTTTTTTTAAGAGTTTCACCCCAAGGAAGGCGGGAAGTCACTAGCACGCAAGGGGTTACAGAGAAATGGAGTGAGTCCAAAATGGAGTGATAGAGGAAAGGATGAAGAGAAGGATAGGGAATAGATCGCTGCATCTGGAGACGTCGATTGACATTACATTTGAGAATAAGTTATAATAAGAATAATAAGTAGAATAGTTAGAATAAGTTGTGTTAGAATGAGAATCTTTCGTCGGGGAAGCTCAGAAATAAATAAGGAAGGCTGTAAATCGTATCAACCGAAAAGTCAGAATCCAAATAACAAACATGAGGAATATCATTATTTGTTTTTGCCTAGTATTAGACGTTAAATTTGTAGGTGGACATTTGGCCGACAGACTTTTGGCCAACGGACATTTTGTCGACCAGGTTCACCATAGTCTATGAATATAGAATCCAGCGCAGTACGTAATCTGTTCAATGAAACAACGTTAAAGATTACGAGTCAGACACTCTACTGAATCTGACTATATCGCCAATACCAGCAGCAGCTATTCAGTAATTTTTCAGTCATCGATATCAAAGGCTGGCTGTGCATATTCCGGAAAAAACATAGCCGCTTTGAATATCGTTGAATTGAATATTTTGAGACTTCTGATTGGTTAACTCTTCTATTGGTGAACAATAAAATGAGTCAGCTCATTTTGGCTGGCTCACTAGTATACCAGGGTACCCCAAAACTCCAACACAATTGACAGACGGACATGACGGCTTAAAGCTAAGTGAAGCTTGTTGACACCCTGGTGAAGAACTATTGCAAAATAGACTGCAGGATGTCCCACAAAGTCCATGCTCATCTTGATAAATTCAAGGAGAACATGGCGGCGTACTCGGAAGAGTAAGTCGAGAGTTTCCAACAGCATATACTGGACATTGAATGTTTTCAAGGATTGTATAACAAATCATGATGGGGGACTATATTTGGGGGCGGATTCGTGAAAGTCATTCACTGTATAATCGTAAAATTCTACTCACTTCGAATTTTTTGTTGTCTCTCTTGCGTAATCGTAAAATAAATAAATATTATTTTGAATCATATGTCGTTTTGTTCTTATCATGATGTTCATATTCACCACTTTTCCCAATAGGAATAGCTACATTTTAGAAATGTCTTTATCAGGGTCACAAAAGCAAAGTTTGAAACAAATATTAGTCATTTCTCATACTTTCTAGGCGTAAGCAAATAAGACATAACAGTTGCTACCCAGGGACAAAAATCATGTTACACTGTGTAATTCATAGTTGTAAAATGCGGAATTAGTTTTGAACAACCCAATGGAAGTGTTGATAGACTAATTCAAGACGCAGTTTCGTATCATTCAACTTTGATTCTTTTATTGGTTGGTTGACTCCTCGTTCATGCTGATGAAGTATTTATTTTCCTAACATTCTAAAAGAAGAGATAAACCAATTCTAGACACAGTTTCGTATCATTTAACCTAGGCTCCGTATTGGTTGGTTGGCTCCTAGTTCATACTGGTGAAATAATTATTTTCCTAACATTCTAAGAGAAGACACGGTAGACTAATTCTAGACACAGTTTCGTATCATTCAAGTTTAATTCATTTTATTGGTTGGTTGACTCCTAGTTCATGCTGATGAAGTATTTATTTTCCTAACATTCTAAAAGAAGAGATAGACTAATTCTAGACACAGTTTCGTATCATTTAACCTAGGCTCATTATTATTGACTCCTAATTCATACTGGTTAAATATTTATTTTCCTAATATCTTAATAGAAAAGATGATAAACTAATTCTAGACACAGTTTCGTATCATTCAACTTTGGCTCTGTCTTGCTTGGTTAACTCATTATTCACAGCGGTGATATATGTAATTACGTTCCAAACACTCTAGTGTATATATTTGAGTATTTATTATATATATATTTTTAAAATCTTCTGCATTTCAAAAGTTGAAGATGTCTACCTTGAAGTGGGACCGGCATGCGCATGAGTAGATTTTTGAGTAAGGAATTACACACGTTCAGGCCCGCGCGTTAGACATTTCCTCTATAACCCAGCGTCTGTCTTGGTAAAGAATCCGTTGCCGCAAAGGGACAGACTTAAACTTCAGTCCAAGGAATAGGTTTATTGTACTTCACAGAATCGTCTTGAGTTTTTCTTCTCTGAGATCGGTTGTCACTCAAAAGAAAACCTTTTCTGTCATATCATTTAGCCCATAATTGTAGTCAGATGGATACATGCCTTTTTTAAGGACATAGTGCTTAGTGAGAATAACGGTATGCCACACACACACACACACACACACACACACACACACACATACATTATATATATATATATATATATATATATATATATATATATATATATATATATATATATATATATATATATATATGCCCAAGTACAGGGTTAGTACAGATGGAATAAAATTCCAATAAGCAAAGACACAGTTCTTAAAAGAGGGGTCAATACAGAATAAAGAAAAATATTTATTCAAAATTATAACATATGCGTATTATAGCATCACTAAGGAAAAAGCCATTTTATTTCAGCACCTCTGGTGTATTATCAAGTGATGGTGTTGATTGCAAAATTTCTTATATTTTATTTTACAATCAACACCATCACTTGATAAGACAGCAGAAGTGTTGAAACAAGATGACTATTTTTGTAGTGACGTTATAACATGCATATGTTATATATATATATATATATATATATATATATATATATATTTCTTTTTTTTAAACATTTAACTCCAAGCAAGGCAGGAGTGCCACTAGCACACAAGAGGTTATAGCAATCACTTTCTAAATATTTTGGAAACTGAAAGATGAAGGAAAACACCTAAGGTTAAATGGAAAATCCTAAAACAAGCCAGAACGTGCAAATCTTTGAACGAACCTTGTTTTTATGTTTGCAGGAAAATATGTATTACTGAACTTTTGAACAACATCCAATTATTAAATCAAAGATATGAAACCACCGTGCTTTGTAGGCATATTAAAGATCTAACATCACAATCTTGCTAAACTTTTAAATCCATAACTCTAAACGTTTAAAATTATAACTCGCCTCCTTTGACATAGTTTCTACCCTCTTATATACTTTTCTACTAATCTATCTTAGATTATGATTCGTAAACTCTTTTGCGCATATATAATAGTAGTAATACTCTCAGGTAAATTGATTTACACCCACACTTATTCTACACGTTATACAGTCCTACAATATGTCAAAAATTGCTTATAAAAATTATACTAATATCATATACTTTTATATACCTTTCTACTTATATCTTAATTTCTAAATTAAAACTGATTGTTAAAAAAAACCCAAATAAAAACGAATAACTTATGTATTCAATATACCAAGAAGAAATCTTCACCCGTTAATTTATTAATTTACAAAACACTTTCATTGATTACAAAACTAGTAATAACTCCAACGTAAATATATGCAATTTAGCTCTGGCTTAGTTTTTAAAATAAGCAAAAAATCATTCCTAATTACTACTATCAATTGAATTTATCCCTCCTTCCTCTTTCATCGTATTATTATCTTCTACTATCACTTTTCCTCCCACATCCCTCACGCTTAGAAGGCTTGGAAATGCTGTTCCTAAACCCGTGACCGTTGTTGTCGAAAAGAAAGATTTCAGGCCTAGCCATCACTTTAACATCTCAACCATCCTTCACCAAACTGCTACCAACGACTACTATTGTTTCATTCCGTCACTTTTCTGCCTTTATATATTATTTTTATTTTTATTTTTTCAAACAAATGGAAAAAAGGAAGTGATGTTTCATATGTGGCTTGCTTACAAACAGAATTGTTCATAACCATTTTGGTTCTCAAAAAATTATAAAAAATAATATACTGCGTTACTTAAAAATCGAAAACCAAAAAGAGAAAATATACAGTGTAATAAATAAATAACGACAAGTATAATAAATTGATCTAAATACATCCAAATATATAAATAAACTAACACCCGATACCGATAAACTAGCCGTTTAGAAAAAATCAAATAAAGATAATCAATCCACATGAATAAATTAAAAACGGTTCCCGCCAAAATAATAATACAAACCACAACAATCAACCCCAAAATTCAACAAATAGCTTTATCTTCCCAAACAAAAACAAAACTGTTAAATAAGCTACATAAACACATTTTATTACGTTAATAAAAACACCGATAAAAATAATAAATAAAAATAATAAAATAAAAATAATAAATAAATAATATATAAGATAAAAAATAAAAATAAATAAAAACAAGCAAAATAATTTGACCAAAATAAATAAATAAACGACTTCAGGTAAAATAGCCGCCATAATAGACCACCCACAATAAGCTATATAACCAAATTTTTACTACGTTAATAAAAACACCGATCAAAATAAATAAAAAATAAATAAATAAAAATAAAATAAATATAAAGGATAAAAAGCAAAAATTAAATTAAATAGAAACAAGCAAAATAATTTGACACAAATAAATAAATAAACAAATAAACGACTTCCGGTAAAATAACTGCCAAAAATGACTACCCACAATGCACCACTGACCCGTATATATAAATAGCCGAGAAAAATAACAGCACTCCTGGCCCGATGATTGCATCTCGCATGAA
>OZ038500.1:7137868-7295368 GCA_964036315.1 Acanthosepion esculentum | reverse complement strand
TATATATATATATGTATGCATATATATGTATGCATATGTATGTATGCATATGTATGTATGCATATGTATGCATATATGTATATATATGTATATATGTATATGTATATATATGTATATGCATATATATGTACGTATATATACGTATATATATATATATTAATATATGTATGTATATATGCATGTATGTATATATATGCATATATGTATATATATATATGTACGTGTGTATATATACATTTGTATGTATATATATATATATATTTGTATGTATATATGTATATATATATGTATGTATGTATATATATGTATGTATATATATGTATGTATATATATATCTGTATATATATATATGTATATGTATATATATATATGTCTGTATTTGTATATATATGTATATATATATATGTATGTATATATGTGTATATATATATGTATGTTTATATATATATGTATGTTTTTATATATAAATATATATATGTATGTATATATATATATTTATATATATATATAAAATTGTTTTTCATTATTATTTTTATTTTTAATTTATTTTATAGTAATAATAATAATAATAATAATAATAATAATAATAATATCCCACCAAGACTGTCGCCACTGGGCGTTGACTTCAATGTTCACTTTTATATTTACATTCCCTGTCACCCTGATATTGTACTCATAAATACAGTGAGCCCCCGCCTATTCGCGTTTCACACATTCGCGGATTTTTATTTAGAACATAAGTACTTGTTATTCGCGGAAACCCCCGAATATTCGCGTGTTTGTTCTGGACAACATATGTACCTATTGTTCGCTGAGAACTCCCTCGATTCGCGTATTTTGTCTCGATAGAACATATAAAATATTCTTGTATAATTTTCCACTTATTTAAGTGACTTAAAACTAAAACAAATAAAAATCAATTTTTATGGTAAAAATTGGCAGAATTTTACATTCTTTGTACAAAATAACACAACAAACGTAAAAATATGAGTAGTGCTTGGGCTTTGTTCTTTGTTAGGGGCTGCGGCTGGGGTCTTAAAAGTGGCTTTTGCTAAGTCTGGGGGCATCATCACAGTTCTGTTTTTAGAAAATGTTTTAAATTTTATATTTTATGACTTGTTACACATATTTTATACACTATTTCCAATGGTTGTATCGATCTATGCGTAATTAAAAACGGTTCTTTTACGGATGAAAGAAGATTTTCGTTAAGTGTATGGTCACCAATACTATTTTTCAAAATTTTTTTAAAAACGGTCTGAAATATTTCCAAAGTTTTTAGAATTAAACTTTAAGGCATATGAGAATTTAGCAATCAAAATAGGTTCTTATAAGCGCATTGTGCGTGCGTGTGTGTGTGTGTGTGGGGGGGGAGATTCAAGTATTTGCGGCTTCTAACTATTCGCGGCCGGTTCTGGTTCTTAGTCACTGCGAATACGGAGGACACCCTGTATAGCATACCTTAAAACTATATATATATATATATATATATATATATATATATATATATATATATATATATATATATATATATATATATATGAAGACAAAATGGAAAAAAATTGCTTGGGACGCATTTCATCCGTTAGTACTTCATTGGACTGAGTTCGTTTAAATTGCTGACAAGTAACTTTTTTCCAAAATGTCTTAAAAGTTACTCATCACTTTCTCTTGATATACAAAAATGTATATCGTTATTTCATATATATATATATATATATATATATATATATATATATATATATATATATATATATATATATATATATATATATATATATATATATATATATATATATATATATATATATATATATATATATACGGTGACTCTGGATACTTGGATGGGTATCGGTGAACGGAACTGAGTGAGTAGCGGCACTATATTGAGACTAATTTATGTCTTCTTCGTCACCGAGTCCCGAGGTACAGTTGGTATGACGTTCGCGATCCGGGTTCGATTCTCGGTACTGGATGCGCGCTGCTGATGAGTCCCAAATATAGGACGAAACGGCCGTCCAGTGCTTTCTGCATTCTGTTGAGGATTCTAAGCTCGACGAACTACTAAAAAATTAGCCTAAATCCCCGAATCAATTACTTATATATATATATATATATATATATATATAAATATATATATATATATATATATATATGTGTGTGTGTGTGTGTGTGTGGCGTGACGATTGCGTCTAGCATGAAACAGGCTGTCGCCTCTAAGTGTTGACTTTAGTGTTCACTTCATCTGTATATATATATATATATATATATATATATATATATATATATATATATATATATATATATATATATATATATGTGGGTTCACCATTTACAAGACCCCGGAGCCATTCAAGGCAGAAGACTACGTTAGGAGGCAGTTTGTGAGGATAGAAGTGGACAATAACGGTTAACCATTGAACAGGTTAAGATTGTATAAATTGGGGAAACGTAATGGGAGACGGTTCCACAGGGCAGTGGTTCGCGGAACTTATCATGGTATACGGAAGGAATGTGGGTAGTTTGCGATTATGTAAGTGGTATGGCGGGTCCTTGCCGTGAAGATTTGATTTGCTAGAGCACGTCATGACGGTCAGCTCCGCTCAGGGGAAGGCAAGTTCGAATCCTGCCGGAGAGTGCACACTTTACTTTAATAACATTTCTCGATTATTCAAGACGGTAAACGAAAATAAATAAATATAGTTTTTAATAAATAAACGTGGTATCGACGGAGATACGAGTATCCACCAAAATGAAAAATAAAGTATAAAATATAAAGGGACAAAGTGTGTGTGTATATATATATATATATATATGAATATATATATATATATATATATGAATATAAAAGTGGACATGGAATTCAGCACTTAGAGGCGACAGTCTGTTTCATGCTAGTGCAATCCTCAGGAAACTTTAAGACTATATTTCTTCATATATATATATATATATATATATATATATATATATACTTTGTCCCTTTAGATTTTTCGTTTCAACCTTTGGAAGTAAAGTCTGATGATCCGCAGTCCTTTAAAAGGGCTGTGGTGAAATAATTTATTACATGGAACCTTAAAGTGGTCTGTTTTTATTTTTATTTAAATTATTAGCTCTGATTTACATTGAGCTCTCTGGATTTTATCCTCTTTGGGTCTACCCATAGCGGATTAGCTAGTTTTTCGTAATTTAAAACTCTCTCTCTCTCTCTCTCTCTCTCTCTCTCTATATATATATATATATATATATATATATATATTATTGCACATTAAGTGCTGGTGTTAATAAAATAGTGTTCGATGCAATATAGCATGGCTATACAGGGTGTCCATAAAGTTCGTGTGCAAGTTAAAAAAATTATAACTTTATTTGTATTTGCGATAGAAATAATTTGTAAAAAGGATTAGAAAGAAGTAAATCTATATTTTTTAAGGTTTTATTGAAATTTTATTGAAGTTTCCACATGTCCTCCATCATTAGCAATACAAAGGGTAATACGATTTTGCAGTTCACGGAAAACATTTGCCAACTGATTTACAGTAATGCCTGAAATCACATTAGTTATTTTAGCGATACTTAAAACTAGGTACATTAAACTTTAGAACATTTTTTACAGATTATTTCTATCGCAAATACAATTGAGTTATAAATTTTTAAAGTGCACACGAACTTTATGGACACCCTATATACTATATAATCATAAATATACAGTTTTTCCTCAGGAAAATAATTACCATTATCAATAGTATATATATATATATATATATATATATATATATATATATATATATATATATGTATATATGTCTGTGTGTGTGTGTGTGTGTAATGTGTGTGTATGTGTGTGTGTGTACTGCCACGTACCCGCTAAAGAAATCCGAAAAACGCATTTTAAACAATTTAAATGCCTTCTTTGAAGTTAAATTTTTATTTATTTATTTATAGATAACAGCCTAAATCAAATCCGAATTAAAAGAAAAATTAATTTTTCGAAATTTTAAAAACATTGTCACGTTCGCTTGCCACTCATCGACTTATCGAACCACCATTAGAGACAAACAAAATCTAAACTACAAATTTAAAAATCTCTTAAAAATGAAATATTTGTCCTCGAGATGTGTTTCGAAGTCAGTTAGTAAATTTAAGTATTAATTAACTGGATTTTCTAAACCTAATGGTTTCTTTTTGCTTAATACTTAATGAAAATGACGTTTATTTAGACACAAAGACCATTGAGGTCAGAGGTCATAACTATAAATATTTCTTTCAATCCCTATTTTAAAAAGTGCGTGAAAAAGTTTTAAAAATGAAAAGAAATACGGAACACTAATAGTCCAATAATGAAGAAATTGGCATTTATATTTAAAAAATAAATTATCTTTAACCTTATATAACCAATAGTTTAAGATTTTTTTTATTTTATATGATTTTATGAAACATAGTAGAATGAATAATTTTATTTTTATACTAACTTAGAAGTAGATTTTTTAGTTAAATTTATACTTTTGTGTTTTATACATTGGTTTTTGTTATTCTACTACCCGTTTGATGTCGGGAAATATCTAATTGCACCCAAAGTTGTTGTTTTTTTTAATTATTCTGAATTTAAGAGTTACTGAAATATTATATATTATATTATCGGAAACCGTATTCAATCAAATGCAGTCATTCAGAATAGTATCCTTTTTGAACATCCATACAAAAAATATGCTATCTTTTGTTACAATGAAAGAAAAAAAAATTCTTTTTAAAAAGGTTCACACTGGAAAATAACATTAAACATTTTTCGATATATCCAAAATGTCTTTATTTAATAAAAAAAAAAAACTTGCAAAAAAGCAACGGGATGAATTTCAGAATTGCATTGAAATAATTCCAAGTCATTTTAAAAAAAATAAATATTGAATGTTTTTTTCTTCCGAATTTTAAAGAAAATAATGTCTTTTATTAAGTTTCGCAAGCACCAACTCTCAGAAAAAAAAATGTTGTGAGTTTTATTGAATTATTTTTGGTAAATTTCGGGAGGAATTCTTCCTGTTTTCACACTTCCTATCGCATAATTTGTTTGTTATAAAACTGAAAAAAAAAAAAAAAATCATGAACCGCTTCTAATTAAAAAAAAAAAAAAATACACATAGATATAGAAAAGTGGTAGTGAAACAACTCCCCCGCCCTCGAAAATATTTACAATGTTTTCTAATAAGATAACGCATTCAAAATACAATAAATTTATTAACGAATATTAAGTGAATATTTCAGATGAATCGAATAATTCCCTGATTTTTGACAAATACTCTACCTACACGCAAGCCACCAATCTGCCACTCGGTGGCATGCCACCTTTGCTTTCTATTCAAAAAACGCATTTACACACACACATACACACACACACACACACACACACACACACACACACACACACACACACACACACACACACATATATATATATATATATATATATATGTATATATATATATATATATGTTATATGTAATAGGAGCAGGAAGGCTTTCCTACCGCCCAGTCTACACTCCTCCCCCCTCTATTGGACACGATTAGAGGCCCAAACCTTGTTTCGTGTTTAGGAAGGGGTTCCCGGATTTCTCTCTCTCTCTCTGGCCTCTGTACTGGTGCCACTGTGTTTCTTCCGTGATGCGTGTAGTCTGTGGCATTGCCTGTTCATTCTGAGGGTACACGGTTGACAGTTCCCTGGTTGCTGTTTCCGACTGGTAGTTAGAAGCCCTAACTCTTGCGTAGCGTCTTGAGCGGCCGCTCTGATCAACAGTCGCATAATATCGGGGTGTCTGTTGCGCCATGTCGCGCATGGATAGGTGTCCCTGCAGTCATCTCTGGTGGGCAACCCTGAGGCCACATTATGATTCAGGCTGTGCCAAACCCCCTCTCTGCCCGCGTCATGGGTGATAACCGTCGGCTTCCTTTAACTCAGGCCTTCTCTTTTTCCAACACCAATTACCCACATGAATTACAAAAATCAGAAATATAAACCTAAACCAGCCTTCCAAAAATCACCCAAACCTTTAAATATCTCCTTCTCCAACATCCGTGGCATTAGAACCAACTTCTGCAGCGTTGAGTCTTTCCTCATTGCTAAGTGCCCGGAATAACTGGCCCTGTGTGAGACCAATCTTGACTCCCCTATCCCTTCCTCTGATCTCTCGATCCCTGGATACCTTCCTCTCCTCAGAAAAGACTCTCTAACCCACATGCATGGTCTGGGTGTCTACGTCAAGGACCATCTCCCTCTGGCTAGAGAGTGCTCTCTCGAATCGTCGGATCATTCATACTTGTGTCTCCGGCTATCTCTTCTCAATGCTGTAAGCTCTCCATCCTCTCAGGACTGTGGGATACTCGATGTCATTTCTGACAGCATAGATAGGGCCCTCTCTGTCCATCCGTACGCTCACATATTTGTGTTTGGCGATTTTAACGCCCATCCCAACCGATGGCTTAAGAACGCTACTACCGACCTCGCAGGCATTCATACTCTCAACTTTTCAGTCTCTCAATCCCTCACTCAGATAATCGATTTCCCCACGCGTTTTGCTTACAACCGTGACTGTAAGACTTCACTCCTCGACCTGTGTTTTATCTCCATCCATGAGTCTTGTAGTGCCACGCAGCTCTGTCCTATCGGTAACTCCGATCATGCTGTAGTGTCTGTTAGTATCTCCTTCAGCCCCACCCCCTGCAAGGAGCCTCCTACCACCAGAACCACATTCTTCTGACTGGGACTCGTTTCGTGACTTCCTACGCGATGTCCCCTGGGATGCTGTATTTAAGCTCCCCATTCAAGATTGTGCTTCAGAGTTCTCTTCCTGGGTTAAAGCTGGAATCGAAGCTTTCATCCCCTCCAGGAAATTCAAGGTCAAACCGCGCTCCTCCCCCTGGTTCACAGCTGCTTGCTCAGCCGCCATTGCCCATAGGAACCACTTCTTCCACCGTTTTCGTAGTGATATGTCCGACTCCAATAGACCTCTGCCCGTAACAAGTGTAAGCGTATCCTCGACGATGCCAAGTCACTATTTGCTGCTCGGATGAAGGAACGTATTGCATCCCGCAAATTTGGCTCCAAAGATTATTGGCGCCTCTGCAAGAGCGTTCTGAACAATAAAAAACCCTCCATTTCTCCCCTGTTCAATCAGTTTGAGGTCCTGACCACCTCTGCCGACAAGGCCGAATGCTTTGCTCGGAAGTTTTCTTCCAATTCTACGCAGGACTCTTCCGGGGTACCCTTGCCCGATTTCCCTCCCAGAACTGAGGCCCTCTTGGACGGACTGCACATAACCCCGTCGTCGGTATTGGGCATTATTTCTAACTTAGATCACCACAAGGCTACTGGTGGTGACGGGATACCAGCCATTGTCCTGAAGAAATGCGCACCTGAACTGGCGCCTGCTCTCTCTAAATTATACAACCGCTGCCTCAAGGAGTCCTGTTTTCCTGACTGCTGGATGTCCTCAACCATTGTTCCTGTCTTTAAGAACTCTGGTGACCCCGCCGACCCTTCCAATTACCGTCCTATCAGTCTCCTACCCCTCTTCGGCAAAGTCTTCGAGGCCATTATCAACACCGAAGTGATTAATCATCTGATATCCCATGATCTGCTCTCAGACAAGCAGTATGGTTTCCGCTTTGCCCGATCTACTGCCGATGTGCTTACGGCCATCACTGAATTTGTCTACCAAGCTATCCATAATAACGGTGAAGCTCGTGCCGTGGCCCTTGACTTCTCCAAAGCATTTGAGAGTGTTTGGCATGCCGGCCTTCTTCGCAAGCTCCAGGGTTATGGTATCACAGGTCGATTGTTTGACCTAATACAATCATTCCTGTCAAACCGGGAATTGAAGGTCGTTCTCAGTGGATTCTCTGCGGCTGCTCGGTCTCACGCTGTCCGCTGATCTGAGATGGAACAAATACATCGAGTCAGATGCATCATCCACCGCAAGGAAAGTTGGTTCCCTGTGCCGAGCCAGGAAATTTTTCTCCCGGAATCGATCCTCCAAGTCTATAAATCGACCATTCGCCCTTGCATGGAGTATTACTGCCATATATGGTCTAGGGCCCCTGCTGTTTGCCTCAGGGTTCTTGATAAGATCCAGAGACAGATATGCAATGTGATTGGCCCTGATCTGTCATCTCGTCTACAGTCGCTCTCTCACAGACGCGATGTTGTCTCGCTCTGCCAAGTAATTTCACGGTAATTGCTCCGAGGAGCTGCTTTCGCTTGTCCCTAGGCCTCGTGAATTTAAACGAGGCTGGTATCCCGTTCCCACCCCTACACCGTTGAAACTGTTAGATGTAGACGTCTCTTCTACTCCAATAGCTTCATGTCTCCTACATCTCACCTATGGAACTCCTTTCCCTATTACTGTTTCCCTGACAAATACAATCTCCAACGGTTTAAGTGTAGCGTCAATCGACATCTCCAGTTGCCTTGATCTATCCACTTCCCTTCTCCACATCCTTTCATCTTTCATTCCTATCTGCTCTCGCTCCAAATCTTCTGTAACCCCCTTGCCTTGATCGACCCACTGTCTTTCTCCTTCTCCACATCCTCTCCTTTACCACTCCTATCTGCTCTTCCTCCAACCCTTCTATAACCCCTTGCGTGATAGTGGCCTCCAGCCTTGCTTGGGGTGATACGCTTAAAAAAAAAATATATATATATAGATAGATAGATAGATATAGATAGATAGATAGATATCCGATGCGATGAGAACGAAAGTAATATATAAATTCTAACGTTCACAGCATTAATCCAAAAGAGGGCTCGATACCGATAGTAGAGCGATAATTATTTATTTATTATAATTTTGTCTATATGATAAAATTATAATAAATAAATAATATATATATATATATATATATATATATATATATATATATATATATATATATATATATATATATATAAGGATGAGACTGCCAGTTTGTAGATTTAATTATACAACCAAATATTGGACAACCTTCTCTTCCATATCGATCTCTTTTTCAAAGTCGAGACTTTTGAAGAGTATTTTTCTTATATTGTCATTTAATCATCTGTTGTCTGGCACTCTCATCAGCCCGTCATCCCTATACAGGCCGTGGTTGTCTATGTGTACTATTTCGTTGATTTTATATAAAATATGTAGGCCTATTAATTCCGAAACCTCAGCACCATCAAACGAACCTTCTGGTACATCGAAGTCAATTTTTTTAAATAAATTTAACATGTATTCGTTCTTGTTAGGAATAGGGATGTTTTAGTATTTTAAATTATTGCATTGTAGTTTCCTCCGCAAGTTCTGTAACTGCAGAGGTGCGTTCGAAAAAACTGTGGAATAATTAATTAATAATTATTAAAACATATATTATGTTAAAATGATAATTTTTGAAAGCGAAACAAAAATAGATTTAAAATAAAAGTGCTCAACCGTAAGACAGTAATTATAAGACAGTTATTGCTCAAAGTTGAATGAAACCAGTCGTATTAAAAAAAGGACAACTTGGGGCATTGGATTTCGCTAAGGGTTTTGTAAATATAACACCTAAACAGATAGATATAATTTTACATTGTCATAAATTATTGAACAGTGGAGAAGCTTGGATTTGTTCGAAATTGTCGGAAATTCCGCTAATCTTTGACGGAAACGGGTCAAGCTCTATTAATATAATGTAATTTTCTAGAACTTTTTTTTATATTCTATCTCTCACTTTCAAGATGGACCTACCCTGAAAATTATAGACCGTTCCTATTTTTGTAAGGTGGCAAACTCAGAAAATCAGCAGGGGATGAAATACTTATTTTCCCCACTAAATATGCAGTGTATCTTCAGGGCATGCACTATCCTACCTCTCTAAATATTCGTTTCCTTTGTGGCTCATAGCAGTTTTTATTTCTTACTTTTGCGAAGGCAGTCGCTCTACATTCCGGGATCCGTTCACACAAGCTCATCAGCTCGGTGACTCACTGGCTTCTCCTCAGTACAACCTGTAAGTTTTCCATTCCCCCTTTCTCATTATGTATTTAAGAAATTTCAACCATCTCTTCCTGATTCTGAGTAGAACTGTTCTTTATGTTACCATTTTGTTTAAGACTTCATCGTTATTTACTCGCTCCGCTAATATAATTCTCGCTATTATTTTATAGGACTACATTTTTGTTGCCTTATACGTGGGGAGATGGTGCAGGACGACTCATCACCGCCAACTCAACGCCGCCGACTCAACACCACCGCCAACTCAACACCGCCGACTCAACACCACCCACTTCTCTTCATGACAACTCAACACCAGGACAAATCACGAGCAGCTTACTCAGAGCGGGGACAACTCAACGACATGCAAGTTATTGTTTTTTTCGTCGACGTTTTAAAAACAAATAAAAGTAATTTATTAAGGATCATGTTTTAATAACTTACTTTAATTTAATTTAAAAAATTGATGAAAATTGTCTGCATTTTCACTCAAATATTTAGTTGCAAATTGTCATGTAAAAGAAGAAACAAGGTGAAAAATTCTTTTATATACCTCCATATATACTATTTACATTATTCGGACTATTGTCCTCATCTTTGTCGCCATATTTATTACAACGTTTCCGGCGTTGTACGCTCCGGCCTACTTCAGGTGGTTGGAATGTCGAACTGCACATGGCACAGTGCATAAAGGCGTTAGTTAGATCCAGTGACAGGTCCCAAAGAGTGTGAGTTCAATACCCGGTTAAGGCAGTGGAGAACTTGGAGAGTGGAATTAACAGGAGATAACTGATAACTGACATCCATTAAAAATGGCACATGGAAATAGAACAGTCTACCCCAGTGAACGAAATAAAGGTTTCAGTTCGACATTCCAACCAGCTGAAGAAGCCCGGGGCGTACAACTGCCGAAACGTTGTGATAAATATGGCGACAAAGATGAAGACAATAGTCCGAATAATGTAAATAATGTACATAATACCTCATTTCAGAGATATAGACAGATACTGAAAGGCCGAAACGTTGTGATAAATATGGCGACAAAGATGAAGACAATTGTCCGAATAATGTAAATAGTGTACATAATACCTCATTTCGGAAATATAGACAGATACTGAAAGGCCGAAACGTTGTGATAAATATGGCGACAAAGATGAAGACAATAGTCCGAATAATGTAAATAGAGTACATAATACCTCATCCCAGAAATACAGACAGCCTCCGTATATTTCTTCAATTTAGTGGGAGGGGTTTTGGTCTTCGAACTAATTGGTCAAGTTCTTGAAGTAAGTCTTCACTTCCTTGATAACTGCTCCAAACTTCGTATGAATCATTACGTTGCCCCTAGAGCACTGGTCACAACGCCAAAATCTGATGTTGCTGTCTCTTTTAGTTTTATTAAACTTTTCAAATACAAATAAATGGCCTTCGTGTGGTCGAATATCCTCGGAGCGTTAAATTAATCAGCATTATTTAAATAAGCATTATTTCATCTTCTCACGGGATATGTATCCGCATCCTACGCCATTGGAACTTGTATTTCAGTGGTAGTACCATAATAAATTCGGCTATTAAGGAAAATCACTAAATGGGACTGAGCCATATTGCCTCCTCCCCCGCCTCAATTCTAATTGTTACTGAATTGTATTCATTACCTAAAATAATCTGAAATTTTATTTTAAAATCGAAACAGAATCATAATTAAATTTTAGTTTTTATACCAGTGTTCACCCCCACTATAAGGCCTAAGAGCCACGCAAGGTAGAGTGCTACCGTGTAGTGTTGTATGAGCGGAAGAAAAGACCAGGGGAGTTAATAGGGTTAAAGTGAAAAGATATCGGTTAATCCTAGACTTAAAGAGGTCATGATTGTAGAGAATGGGAAAACATCCTGCCGGTAGTCTGTTCCATAAAACAGCGGATCATGGGAAGAAGCTGTTCGAAATGGACTTCCTCCTTACTAATGGAATACGAAGGGAATGATGATGATTTAGCCGTGTGTACGTGGCATGGCGGGTCCCAGTTGTTAAAGTTAGGTTTGGTGGGATTAAGGAATGTAGCTCGTCAAAACACATGCTATAGAAGTATAGGAGATCTCAACTTTTCGTCTGTGGGAAAGTGGGTGTAGGGTGGAACATTTTTGGTCTGATCTATCTCTTTTAAACATAGATTATAGCAGAGGGAGTAAGATACTTACTGGAGAGTACAATCAACCGTCAATTTCTTTCATCGTCTTTAGCAATAGATCAGATATATGGCTTCCACTTGAATATCTGACGAGAGCTTGAGTTCCATTAGTAATTCAAGGCAAGAAGCCTCCTTGAGAGAAGACCCATCCTTCATGATAGGTGAACGTTCGGGGTGTGATCAGTGGTAACAGAATACTAATCTTTCCCCCATTGAGCCTCCTGGGATAGGTCATAGGTGAGATGGCCTTTAAGGTTCTTGTCTTTCAGATTTTGGGAGGTGCACTTATAAACTGTTGTCTCATCAGCAGAGATACTCACTAAATATAAGAGTATGCTCTTAGGTAAATCATTAATATGTAGTAGGTCAGAGGTCAGTTTTGGAAGCGTGATATTGCGCTCAGTTTAGAAGTTGGGGTTTGACATAGTGCATCAAGATACAAAATCTATTTTTCAAAATCGTTACCGTTTTTTGAGGAAAAAAAAAAGTTTGAAGATTAAGTTTAGGTTCAAAATCGTAGCACAGCCTTATAAAATTAAAAATGAAATCCATCAACTCTGACGCGATACACTGGTCAATTTGATACGAAATCTTCCCGTCTTTAATATTGGAGAATTTTTTTTTTATCTGACAGTGAAAAGATATTTTGTTTCAACGCAGTGACGAAATTAGTGTTGTAGTTAAATTATATTACCGAATGTGAAGTTTAAACTCATACATCAAGAAACTTTTAATATTAATTATATCATCAATTTGCTAGAGATATAATTTTTTATTTACTGTAAATGAGTGTGAGTTACCTTCCCTTTTTTGTTTTGTTTGTGGGTGCATTATTATAAGCGTACGTACACCGAATGTTTAAGAGATTGCGTCATTCTGGTAACGTGCGTTTGCATTAACAGGCAAATGTGAGGCGAAAAAGCGGTAAGCACAAGTTAAATTCTCTTTTTATGTATGCAAATTATTGTCTTTTACGTCGGACAATGTTTATAGAAAACTGTTTACGTTTATTTTTAGTTTCACGTTGAAGAAGCTACTTCGAACTCTACTAGTGGAAAAAAACCCTAATTCTTCGACAGTCGGACTCGCGTTTCTCCCTTTTTCCACGTGCTGCCGTTACATTTGCAATATCTTAGGTGGGTGATACCCTGTGCGTTCACTCCTTACGCCGAGTCGTACAGACTTAGAATCTGGGTGAGCAATAACTAAGAACTATTTAATAAGAACAAGACAATATATCTTTCGAAATGAACAATGAAAAAAACTTGCATACGGAAAGAAAATATACAAAAATACACAAGGGTGTGCCTTCTCACCGGACTTATTTAAATTATACAGTTGAACTCTGGAAACCCTTCTGACCCTTCTAATTACCGTCCTATCAGTCTCCTACCACTCTTCGGCAAAGTCTTCAAAGCTTTAATCAGCGCCGATGTGATTAAGCACCTTACATCCCATGATCTGCTCTCCGACAAGTTTCCGTTTTGCCGTTTTGCCGTTCTACAGCTGATGTGCTTCGGCCATAATTGAAATTGTTTACTAAGCTCCACATAATAACGGAGAAGCTCGTGCCGTAGCTCTAGATATCTCCAAAGCGTTTGATAGGGTTTGGCATGCCGGCCTTCTTCGAAAGCTTCATGGTTATGGAATTCCAGGTCGATTGTTTGACTTAATACAATAATTCCGGTCAAACCGTGTATTGCAGGTCGTTCTCAACGGATTCTCCTCCAACTCCTATCCCACGAACCCAGGTGTTCCCCAAGGCTCCATCCTAGGCCCTACTCTGTTCCTTATCTTCATTAATGATCTTCCTGATGTCAAAGGTTCCCATGTAGGCATCTACGTGGACGACACTACTATTTACTCCTGCCTCAAAAACAAATCTGTGTCGCTGACAAAACTAACAAATCAGTCGTTTTCTCACAGACGTGCCGTCGCCTCCCTCTGTCTGTTTTTACAAATACTTTCACGGTAACTGCTCCGATGAGCTGCTTTCGCTGGTTCCCAGACTCCATGAATGTAAGCGTTCTACTAGGCTAGCATCTTGCTCACACCAGTTCACTGTCGAAACTGTTAAATGTATCCGTCTCTTCTACTCCAATAGCTTCATGTCTCATACTTCTCGCCTGTGGATCTCCCTCCTCTTTTCCTGTTTCCCTGATAGCTATAATCTCCAACTATTCAAATGTAATGTCAATCGACGTCTCCAGATGCCTTGATCTATCCCCTATCACTCCTCTTTGCTCTCGCCCCAACTCTCTGTAACCCCTTGTGTGCTAGTGGCTTCCCGCCTTGCTTGAGGTGAAACGCTTAAAAAAAAGGTCAATTTTGAGAGAATTAGAAGTCATCCCAGGATTCATTATTGGTGGTCACAATCTTAACAATATAAGATTTACAGATGACACAGTGTTGATAGCAGACACAGAAAGGAAACTGCAGGAACTCATAGAGACAGTAGTGAAGGAAAGCGAGAAGAAAGGACTAATCATCAGTTGTAAGAAGACAGTATGTTTCTCAGCAAAAGGAGCACTCCAACATGCGAATTACAATTTGGAGATACCAAAACCAGACAAATATACTCAATATCTCGGAAGTGTTTAGACAGAGGACGGAAAATACATAAAACACGTAACGCCGAAAGATGCCTTCCAAAATCTAAGCAAAGTATTAAGAAAAAGCCATATTTCCTTAGATACACAAAAAATAGAAGACTGAATTGTTACGTAACATCAGGCCTCATATAAGGCAGTGAATTCTGGACAATCTTTTCACGGATGAAGAAGAGACTTGAAAGAACAGAAATGTGGTTCTACAGAAGGATGCTGAGAATATCATGGACAAAACATGTGTGTGACGGCAAAGTTTTAGAGAAAATGGAAAGAAAGCGGATACGTATACTTAACGTCAGAAAGAGACAATTGGAATTTCTAGGGCCCATAAAGAAAAAAGACGGCTTGGAAAATCTGACTTTCACATGACATATTGAAGTCAAAAGGGACAAAGGAAAACAGCGCATAACCCCTGCCTAACGAGCTTGTGTAAGTGGATGACAGAATAGGGTTACGGATAGATAGCAAAAAGGCAACATTTACTACAAGCTAAAAAGAACAGGCATTTTTTTTAATCAATTCACCCCGAGCAAGGCGACAGTGCCACTATGATGCAAGGGGATACTGTGAGTGAAAGAGAATGAGAAGACTTTAGAAGAAATCGGAAACTCAATCTTAAGCAGGAAACAAGCGATAAAACACTCCTCCTTTTCAAAAGACCGGGAAGGAGTGTGAACAGGGCGATAGGCGAACCTATCTTATGGAAAGTAACACGGTGCAATGATGTGGATTGAAATTCACTTGAAGGTTAAACGGATCGAGAGACATCTGCAGATGGCCGAAGATAAGGATGTTAGTCCAAATATGAATAATGTAAATGATATTATGTTGTCACACATGAAATAACGCATTAATCAACAAAATAATCTCCTTAGTTTATAAAAAAATCTTATTCTTGATTCTTTTTCTTTCCAGATATTTTTTCTTTCAATATATTGTTACTTATAAGCCGAATGCCTGTGAAGAATTTTGGAATATCAAGGCGGTCTTTGGAAATGGTACTGTTGAAATGGGAACTCTACAGAGATGGTTTTAGAAGTTTTGTTCGTGACATTATAGTCTTGAAACTAAACCAAGAGAAAAACAACGATCGGTTATCAGACTTGATCAATTGAATGCTTTGCTTGATCAAGGTCCAAGAACTAGAAACCGAAAACGTATATCAGAACTCGTAACATCTCGCAAAACTGTTTTTTGGCAACTAAAAGCAATTGGAAAAGTAAAGAAACTGGATAGACTTGTTCCTCATGAAGTGAATGAGACTAAAAAAGTTCCTTTGAGGTGTACTCTACGTTGTTTTTTTTTGCATTGAATCATTACATGCAATGAGAAGTGGATACTCTTTGACTACAGTAAGAGAGTAGGCTAAATGGTTGGATGCAAGTGAATCACTAAAACAATACCCAAAACCTCCAATTCACCCCTAAAAAGTAATGCTTACTGTATGGTGGTCTTTCAAAGGGGTTATTCATTATTCATTCTTGACTCACAAACAGGTAATCCAAAAGCTGGTATTTTATTTCATCAGCATCATCTGTAATAATGTATGGCAAGAGTGTTTTGAGGTTGGGGGAAACACCTAAGTCTCCCAGCAACTATGGAAGGGAAGGGAAAAGAGATGGGAAGTAACCAAAATAATACTGCCTCAGAAACCACAGCAACTTGAGGAACAAAAATACCCACAGGACCGACTTCACAAGACACTGTGTCTTGCCAACTGCCGGTTTTCCCTCTGTTTTTATTGGCATGAGGCATTTTACAAAGACCCGGATCTTGACCAGTTGCAGATTGACTTATTCCTGACTCTTTTTCTTTCCAGATCATTTTTCTTTCAATATATTGTTACTCATAAGCCCAATGAAAATGATTACCATGAAACAATGTCGAGTAATCTTACTGTATGAGTACAAACTGGGGAAAAGAACCATTTTTGCATTGAATCATTAGATGCGATGAGAAATGGATACTCTTTGACAACAGTAAGAGAGTAGGCTAAATGGTTGGGTGCAAGTGAATCACCAAAACAATACCCAAAACCTCCACTTCACCCCTAAAAATTAATGCTTACTGTATGGTGGTCTTTCATTATTTATTCTTGCCTCTTGGGAAAGCAATAACAGAAATCATATGTTGTGGAAAAATTGAAAATTGTGTATAGGAATGTATAGGAATGACCCAGTTTTGCTGCATGACCACACACTTCTCAATCAACTGTTCAAAAGCTGCATAGCCTAAATTATAAAATTTCCCCGTATCCTCCATATTCACATGATATCTCTCCTGATTATCATTTATTTAAGGATTCCGAGCTTTTTATACGCATTAAAACATTCTCCAATAAGTAAGAGGTAATCAAAGCATTTGAACTGTTTATCATATCAAATGAGAATTTTTTTAAAAGTTGGGATCAAGAATTTAGAGGTACATTGGAAAGCAGTCATTTACCAACATGCTGCTTATTTCAAGTAAATAAATTAACATTTCAGAAACATTTTATTCATTTCCTATAAAGTGCGTAATTTGTCACAAACTTATAATAATTCCACACCACATTGAGACAAAGAATTCTTTATTCAAACGCATTTACATATCTTAGGGACAAGGAAATTAATTTTGGATTGTCATGAAGCATGTAATTGACGGATAAGTCCAAAAATAAACACGTATTGATTTTATCCTTTGCTTTCTCTTGTGAGTATCGCTTATCTTAAGAAGCGGATATATTTATTTTTCATGTCACGACTTGTTCGTAACCATGTTGAATGCAGCCTTCGAAAAGACATTTGTTTTTATTTGTGTTTTCTTAAATACAGAGCACCTCTGATTTGTTATCAAGTGAATATTTGATGTTTCTTTATTCCTGAAAAAAATTACGAAGCATATATATATATATATATATATATATATATATATATATATATATATATATTCATTCGCGTGTATGAATCGATAAGTACATTTTGTGCTTACTGTGGACTGTGTGGTCACGAGACGGAACGTTTGAAGAAAAGACAGTCTATGGCCCGACTAATGAAAGTAGAGGTTTATAGATTTAGGCGTCTCTTTCTGACTGAGTTGAGTTGACTGAAACGAAGATATGGTAAAACCTGTTGTAAAATTGAATACCAAAATCCTTCCCCACCTTTTTATACCAAAGCTTATATTCAGTCAAATGCTGGATGTAATGCTAGGAAAGTCTGTTCCTTGAGTCGTAGAAGACATTTTTTCTCGCCAGAATCTATCCTATATATTTATAGCTCTACCATTCATCAATACTTTCAATATCGCTGCCGCATATGATCTAGTTCACCTGCTATATATTTAAAGATACTTGATAAACCCCCCCCCACCAAAATATCTGCAATGTTATTGGTCCAGACATGACATCTCGGTTTCAGTCCATCACCCACAACCCTAACGCTCTATGTTAATCATCTACATTGAATCCGTTGCTAGGATAGTTAGTTCCCTGAATCGTGCTGGACAATTTTTCTCGACAGATTTTTTGTATAAATCTACCATTCAGCCACGCTGTGAATATTGCTGCCGAATATGGTCTGGTGCTCCAACTATCTATTTAAAGATTCTTTATAAAATTTAAAGAAGAATCAGCAATATTATTAGTCCTGACCTGGCGGCTCGGCTTCAGTCACTTTCCACACTGCTGTAAAGATGCTTCCCTGGGTCTTTTCTATAAATTCATTCGTGTAGTTGTTCGGTTGTGCTTTTCGCTATGGTACTTAGATTTTAGGAATTTATGCGAAGTACTGGAATGGCGACAAGTTCTCATCAGTTTAGAGTTGATTTGGCGATATGAAACTGCAAGTTCTATGCTAACAGTTTTTTTTCTCGTACGTCTCGCTTGTGGAACTCTCTTCCGGTTCCATGTTTTTCGACCAACTTTTTATCTTGAAAAATTCAAATGCAGTGTCAATCGTTATTCACTGTTTTCCTGATTAAGAATCTGCAATGTCAGTGGTTTGACCTGGCATCTGGGCTTCTGTCACTTTCCCATAATGTAGCTTCCGGGTTCCTTTTCTATAAATATTTTCATGGTAATTATTCTAATGAATTTTTATCTTTGGTATCTAGACTCTATGAATTTAAGCGCAGTACTAGATTGGCGGCAAGGTCTCATCATTTTAAAGTTCGTAAGTTCTATGCTAACAGTTTTTACTCTCCCACTTCTCGCTGGTGGATCATTCTTCTGGCTTCTTGCTTCCCGTTCAAAATTTTAACTCAAATGTCAGTCGTTATATTTTGGCATCTTAGACCTCTTCTTTTATTGTTCATTCCTTAATATTTTTTTTCTTTCTTCTTATATTCTTTCATACTCAATACCCACTCCCACCGGCGTTTTAGTGGCTTTATTGCCTTTTGGGGGCGGGTGAAATGATTAAAAAATATTTGAGTAAATATGGATTCACTTAGTTTGTTGATGGGCAAAAATTGTTCGTTTATATTCGAGTGTGGAACAATTTACTTCATTCGAGTTTAGGTAAATATAGGTCATTTATATTTCAGTCTCTTAGAATAGGCTTAGTTCTATAAAAGATAAAAATAGGTTGTTTATATTTGAACATGCGAGCATTTATGACATCACCTGACACTTCGGCTTATCCAAAGGGAGGCAATCACCATTTTTGTCCCTGTAACGGTAGCCATAGCATATTTAATATCCAAGCCGGCAATATTACTTTTCACGTCATGAAACTAGCCCTTCGCAGATTGGAACACTTGCAAGATACAATCTCTCTATCTATATATAAAATTATGTGATATAGTCCGTCCGTCACACCCTCTAAAATAGCCATACATTGACCGGTCGTATTTAAAGGTGAAGTGCAAACAGGTAAGGGGACACAAAGTACAGTTGGTTTTACTAGGGTCTATAGCTTAGTACAATAACTTTTCATTAATTAAAAAAAAAAAGTCTTATAATTTAACATGTAAAAAAGCCCCACTATTTTAAAAACAATTTAATGATTAAAATAACAAATGCTTACTTAATAAAAAAGCAATATTGTTTTTTGAATATCTTTTATTTATGTTTTTTTCTGTAAAAGAATCAAGTTTCCTGTTCGCGCTGCGTTTGCGAGAACTATAAACAAATCCCAAGGATAATTGCTTTTAAAAGTTGGAATTTAGCTCCAGAAAGAAATATTTACACATGGCCAGTTCTATGTTGCATGCTCAAGAGTAAGAAATCCTAAGAAGCGATTCTTCGCCGTTAAAAAATTAAAAAATAAATTTTAACAAATATTGTTTACCATGAAGTACTGTAAAATTAAGGAAATTAGTAAATCGCAAAGTAGGATTTTTGTCAAAGTATTTTTCAAAACAAATCAGCTTTTATTCAAATTTCATCGATTGGTTTGCGAAATTGATCGAAACGTAGAATTTGTAAATCTCGACAAAAATGTTAGCGATAAATTCAACAAGACTGCTAGGATTTCAACAGGCGTCATTAATCAAATTCTACTGAATTTTAAATTGGATTCATATTCAGTAATGATTTGGAAATACATATCATAATGGTACTATGATTTTTATCATTACCGCTATATTGTTGGTTCAATTAAATGCAGAACAAAATCTTAGTAATAAATTCTAATAGGAAAAATTAAATATTGAAAGATTATCACGTATCAAGTGCGTGTTTCAAAAGACAGTCATATTTCAATTCCTGAAACCTGACTAAAACTGATTCTTGACTTTAATATTTGAATAAACATAAATTATGTGAAAACGTTTGATGAAGCAGATTAGAAAGTGTTACAAATGCTCGGAAAATTTGATTTAATTGGGAAGGATATTACAATTATCTAGAACATATAGTCAGAGTCGGCCATTGGGTTGCTGGTTTAAAACATGTTTAATGTAGTTTGAATGTAGAAATCCGACGTAGTAATTAATTTGTTCAATGAAACAGCACCAATGTCTAGTAGCAGCTATTCAGGAATTCTTAAGGTATTCCATATCAGAGGTTGGCAGTGGATATTCGGAGAGAGTAGGAAAACTTAGTTCTGCAGGTCTTTCATATCAGAGGTTGGTAGTGGATATTCCGTCAAGAAATAAGCAAAATGACCGCCTTTATACACATCGGATCGAATATTCCACGTCTTCTGATTGGTTAACCTTTTCTTGGTAAACTATAAAATGAGTCAGCTCATTTTGGTTGGGTCACTAGTTACATAGGTATCCAAAAAACTGTAACAGTTGGAACCCCAAGAACGCTAAATTTCAGTACGCTTTAAAAGTTTTCTTTTTTTTTAAATTTTTATTTTATTTTATTATTATTTAATTTATTACTATTTTATATTATTTATTATTATTATATTATTTATTATGTTTATTTTTTAAAATTTTAAATTTTTTTTATTTTATTTATTATTTTATTTATTATTATTTTATTTTATTTTATTATTATTATATTATTTTTATTTTTAATTTTTTAATTTTTTATTATTATTTTATTTATTATTATTTTATTATTATTATATTATTTCTATGTTTTAATTTTTTATTTTATTTACTATTTTATTTATTATTATTTTTTATTTATTATTATTATTTTATTTTTTAATTTTTGATTTTATTTTATTTATTATTATTATATTATTTTAATTTTTAATTTTAATTTTATTTATTATCATTTTATTTTTTATTATTATCATATTTTTATTTTTTATTTTATTTATTATTATTTTATTTATTATCTTATTTTATTTATTATTATTATTATATAATTTTTATTTTCTTAATTTTTTATTTTATTTTATTTTTTATTATTTTATTTTATTTATAATTATTTTATTTGTTATTATTTTATTTTATTTATTATTATTATTTTATTTTTTATTTTTTATTTTATTTTATTTATTATTATTTTGTTTATTATTATTTTGTTTTATTTATTATTATCATATTATTTAAATTTTTTAAATTTTTTATTTTATTTATTATTATTTTACTTATTATTTTATTTTATTTATTATTATTATATTATTTATAATTTTTTTTAAATTTTTCTCAAGGCAAAAAACTGAAAATGTAGAGTAATGAGTTAATGACAAAATAAAACATAATTTAATTTTTTTCTGGTTAATAAAGAAATTGTGGCACAATATGCAATTTAATACAGACAAAGAAAGTATTCATTATCCTATCTAAAACATTTTTATAGCCTTTAAAACGGAAAAAAGATCTGTAAATCTTTTCATTGCACTTTCTACACCTATATAATTCAATGGCCACTAAAACATCATTAATCGTGGCAAATAAACTTGACTGATACGCAACGATTTATAGACAAAAACAATCATCATGTCCACATCACTTGCTCATTCATCTTTTCATGACAGAAAGAAATAATTACTCAAATTTTAAAAATTTTTATTCCACTCAAGAAATTTTGGTTATTATTTCATTTTATTTCCTATTTTCCTATTTTTTCTTTTTGTTTGGAAGATCCCACCCAAACACATAACATGGCGTTATGATGGCAATCTCAGCTTTGATGACACCTCGTTTTCCAGTGCCTTGAACCAGCCCTGCATATAGTCGAAGTAAACCGCATGCATAAGTATATAAAGTGAATTCAGTAAATATATATATAAAAAAATGCACTGCAGCCATAACTCTCCGGAATCACTACTACAATATCTATTGCAAGGAACGGTGTAGTCTGGCCCTTACATCTTTCAGAACCACCCACAATCGCTGTAAGAGAGTTATGGGAAACGCAAAGATCAGCTCCACAAAAGTTGTCCAGACCAAGTTTGAAAAGAAATAAATTGAATCTCGCAAAAATTTAAAAATATCATCAACCAAATTATGAACACAGGCAAAGCAGCAGGTTTCACTATTATAAATGGCCTCAAGATTATATCCTTATCGACAGACAAGGCGAAGCCTCGATCTTCGCCTTAAATTCAATGTTAGATGAAAAAGGCCATCCCCTCCTCAACTGCCCACGTCTCACTGAGGACAATCTCAGTAATATACTCATTTCAGTAAGAGAAATCTCTAGACTTATCAAAAGACAGTGGCCCAGACAAAGTTCCAGTTGTCGCCCTTAAGAATATCAACCCAGAATTATCCCCGATCCTAGCAAAGTTATTTAAACGCCGCTTGAAGGAGAAATCTTTCCCAAGCCTGTGGAAGGAGTCAACCTTATGCCTGGTCTTCAACAAAGCGAACGAGAGATCCTCCTACTCCAAGTACAGACCCATTAGTCCCCTTAGAATCACGAGTAAGTTTTTTGGAGGCTATAATTAAAAGAATTTCGTCGAGTAACTAGATAGAAATAACCTCTTGTGCGACGAGCAGTATGGGTTTCGATCAGCCTGATCCACTGCTGATGTCCTAACTTCCACTACACACAGAATTAGTGAGGCCCGTGTCGACACATACGCCGCGAAGAACATAGCATTAGATATCCCGGAGGCCTTCGACAAAGTGTGGCACAGAGGTTTGTTACACAAGCTCTCCAGCTATGGAATCACTGGTTTATAAATTATAAAACACTTCCTAACTACCTGAAGGTAGTTATTAACAGCCAGTAACCCGATCACTTGGCGGTCAACGCAGGTGTCACCCGGAGATCCCTTCTCGGATCAACCTTCATATTTTTATTTACATAAATGATCTCCCTAAGAATATACTCCGATTATTTGTAAGCATCTATGTCATTGATACCTCTGTATACGGGCTTTCTTCTAAAAACTCTTGACGATCAGAGATTGGCAGCTGACCTATATTCTGATCTGATACTAACTTCCCAGTTGGGAAATCCTGGCTGATTACATTCAAACTGGTTACATTCCATCACCGCGGATTAGTCCCCAAACAACCGCAAAGTCACGATCAACGGATATCCCCTCGAGGAGGCTCCGTGCCATGAGAGAATATTCGGCCTCAAACTGACACCCGACCTCAAGTGGAATTCAACCGATCCTTCGCTAAAGATGCAGGTAAAATGATCAACTCCCTGTACTGCTCCAGTAAGTACCAGACTCCTCATGATATCCTCTATAAGAGCCAGATCATGGCCGAAAATGGAGTACTGTTGCCATATTTGGACGGGAGCTGCCCAGTCTTCCCTTTCCAGGTTTGGTATATTTCAGAAGCGTTTCTGAATCCTTGTTTGAGAAGTATTATTTTCCACCCTACAACCTCTCTCTCTCTCTCACACACAGGAGGGATGTGCCGAATCTCTCACTGCTCTATCGCTACTGCCATGGAAAGTGCTCGGACGATCTATATTCCTTGGTTTTCGACCAGGTCTAACTTTCACGGCTAGGACCCACCATGCCACTTACATTGAAGCAAACCACCCACATTCCCTCCGTACTGGATCGGTGAGAAGTCAGTTCCACTCAAACAGCTTCGTCCCGCGAATCACTGCCCTGCGCAACCGACACCCAAGAGGATGTTTCCCTGATCACTACAATCTTAACCTGTTTAAGAGTTAACCGTTATCTTTCTCTCCTTATCCGTATACTACCTCCTAAAGTAACTCTCTAATTCGAGTGGCCCACGGGCCTTTTATAGGGTGAACCTTAGTGTGAAAAAAAAAGACCCCAGAATGATATCAAAATCCGCCAAAATGTTTCGTCCTTTGTCAGTTTTACTCAGTTTCATTTGCAACATGTCGGTAGAAAAATAACAAATGTTGATCAGATAGCGACGGTTGTTCCCAACTGGTTTGAGAGTTCGGGGCTAATATGTATCACCCTAATAATAATGACAATAATAATAATAATAATAATAATGACAATAATAATAATAATAATGACAATAATAATAATAATAATAATGATAATAATAATAATAATAACAATAATAATAATAATAATAATAATAATAAATGATATGGCAGTCACTGCAGACTGCAATGTATCTTTGAAGATATTCGAAAAGCTGTCAAAATACAAGGACCTTGAAATAGAAATCTCAAAAATGTGGCAGATGGGAACATCAACAATTCCTGTTGTAGTTGGAGCCCTTGGACTGGTTGAAAAAGATTCCAGTAGGCTGATTGAAGGGATCCCTGGAAGTCCATGCCTCAAAGAGATACAAAAAATTGTTCTGACAAGTACAGCCCACACTTTACGAAGGGCTTTATCTATGTAATTATTATTTTTTTTTATTTTTTATTTTTTTTTGCAGTGGAAAGTGTCATGATGCCATTTCTAACCTTAGGTCCCTGGGCGGGACCCGGAAAGAAATGTGTAAACGCCAGATATCAAAGGAAATAATAATAATAATAATAATAATAATAATGATAATAATAATAATAATAATAATAATAATAATAATAATAATAAAGGAAAAATGCGAAAAATAATTATTTTATAACAATAGAATGTGTTTAAGCCAAATGAAATTTGATGTTGGATCGGATTTGGCCTGTGTGTCGTAGCTATTCCACCCATGAAGTATATGATATTATTAAATATATATATATATATATATATATATATATATATATATATATATATATATATATACAACATATTATATTTATATATTATATGTTATATATATATATATATATATATAACATATAATATAATCTATAAATATAGTATATAAATAAATATAATATATAGATAAATAAAAATAAATAAATATATAATTTAATATATGATATTATTAAATAAAGGTAACAGACGTTTCACCACCATGTTCACTAAATAAATGACGGATTTGTCGAGTGTGGAATTAGTCGGCACACGCCCGGTAGACAAAGCATTTGCGTTGAAACAAAAAAGGCGCGATAAGTTCGAACCTGGTCAATTCGTGCTTCCAAGTCAATCTGCATTAAGGTTATTGCACTCTCTGTCTTTCTTCATTGTTTGTCTAAAAAAAAAAGAGGAAGGGGAGGAAGAGAAAGAAGAGTTTGTTTTGGCTCACCAAACCCAACTGTAACATGAACAACTATACGCTGCTTTTCTTTCGCGTTAAGTTACCAATGAAAGCAGCAGTCAGTCGACAACTCACGGGTTTCATTGTTCGTCAAAGAGTGAAATACAAAACAAAGTAGTACACGGCTTTTTTGTACCCGAAATATTTGCCAGTTTCTTTCTTTCTTTCTTTCTTTCTTTCTTTCTCAATTCTTCATCTGTCCTTTCGTTTCTTTCTTTCTTTATCAATTGTTCATCTATCTCTTCGTTTCTTTCTTTCCTTCCTTCTTTCTTTCTTTCTTTCTTTCTTTCTTTCCCATTGTTCATCTGTCTCCTCGTTTCTTTCTTTCTTTCTTTCTTTCTCAATTGTTCATCTGTCCATTCGTTTCTTTCATTCTTTCTTTCTTTCTTTCTCAATTGTTCATCTATCTCTTCGTTTCTTTCTTTCTTTCTTTCTTTCTTTCTTTCTTTCTTTTTCAATTCTTCATCTGTCCATTCGTTTCTTTCATTCTTTCTTTCTTTCTTTCTTTCTTTCTTTCTTTCTCAATTGTTCATCTATCTCTTCGTTTCTTTCTTTCTTTCTTTCTTTCTTTCTTTCTTTCTCAATTCTTCATCTGTCCATTCGTTTCTTTCATTCTTTCTTTCTTTCTTTCTTAATTAATTCATAATCTGTATCTTCGTTTCTTTCTTTCTTTCTTTCTTATTGATTGCACTTCTTTCTTTCTTTCTTTCTTTTTTGTTTGTTTGTTTGTTTCTTTCTTTCTTTCACAATTTTTCATCTGTCCTTTCGTTTCTTTCTTTCTTTTCTCCTCACGTTCTTTTGTTTTCTTCTCTTCTCTTCTTTCTTTCTTTCTTTCTTTCTTTCTTTCTTTCACAGTTGTTCATCTGTCCTTTCGTTTCTTTCTTTCTTTTCTTCTTTTTTATCTGTAACATATTTCACTTATCAATGTATTCATCTTCTCTTGCAAGCAGTAATAGTTTTCCTAGGAAGCTGAATGTTGAAGAAAAAATACACTTATTTGACACGAAAACATTGATTAAAAATGCACTTAATTATTATCGAATAAAAAGATATAACCCCTCCACCAAACACACACACGCACGCACGCACACACACACAATTAGTAGGTCATGGCACTGATATCATGTAACCTAATATATCTCTCGTTGGCTCTTAACAACTAACACTATAAATATCCTCCCGCATTATATATATTTATACTAGCAGCATGGCCCGGCGTTGCACGTGCTTGATTTAAAAATCGTACGACTCATACAGCAGTCGTTATCACTTGACTTAAAATATTTTTGCCCTTCCTTGCCTTTAAAGAAGTGCTCTTTGCCGTTCTGATGTTGCTACATGCCTTACTTCTTGCCTATCTCACACTGCAAATTTTTTCTAAGCTCTATACTAAACATTACGAATGTGTTACGAAAAAAGAACTAAACAAAATGAACAGAAAACGATCAGATTTAAAAAAAGACTCGTAACTGGAAAAACCGAATGAAAAAAGAATGTTAACAACAAATATTTTTTCACACCCAACCCAGTTCTGCGGAATCAGAATGAACATTGAGTTTAAGCAAGCTAATGAGCCAGTTGGAGTAAAGTGCCATGCAGATTTAAATTTTTCCCACTTGTGACGAATGCAGCTATCGATTTTTTTTTGCATGCTAGCATGCTAGTTAACATTCGTGTCAGTCAGCTGTTGGCTCTCACGCTGGCCAATAGAATATTCCTGCCTATTCATGGCAGCCAGCTATAGGCTCTCACTTTGGCCAGTAGAAAATGGCCGCAAGGTACATGAAAACTGCCGCAGAAGCATGATAAAATCGATTATTTCCACTTTCGATGGGAGTTGGGAAATGCAAAGTCGGTCGTGGCCATTACACTAACTTGGAGCATGTGCATGTAAATTTTGGTGCAAATCCATCGAGAATTGCGGCCTTGCATTCGTTACACACACACACACACACACACACACACACACACACACACATCCTGCCTTATATATATATATATATATGTATATATATATATATATATATATATATATATATATATATATATATATATATATATATATATTGATAACTATACTCGTGTCGAAAAACCTTCGAATTCTTGATTTACCAATAGTTAAATCAATCTCGAAGGGAAAAAAAGGTTTTAAAAAAGAAAGAGCCAGGAACATGAAAGTCTGTCGAAAATAATCGCACAGATACAGGTTCAAGGCCCAAAGAAAAAAACCCCGATACGAGTAAACAACTAACTAAAGAGCTCGATACAAACGTAGAGCAGACCTAGTCAAACCTAATGAGCCAGACAAACCTACCAAGGTTTCAATTAGGCAGATCGTCAGGGCCAGCTGACCCTGACGATCTGCCTAAGTGAAACCTTGGTAGGTTTGTCTGTCTCATTAGGTTCGACTATATATATATATATATATATATATATATATATATATATATATATATTAGGTTCGACTATATATATATATATATATATATATATATATATATCTTTATACCCAAGTATAGGATTGGTGTAGATGGAATAAAATAACCAAAAATGCTATTCTTCCCTCAATTTCAGGTGATTTCTAGTAAAACTTCCGAGAGGAAAATGAATGTGATACTTGTTTAAATATCTGCAGTTATTTGACAGTTAAGAATATATTTGAATGTACAGAAATACGTTGCTAGATTTTTGGATAGTGTTCGTCTGTTGATGTGACAGGAACTATTTGTTCAATGATTAGAAAAATGTCTGAGAAGATTTCAGATTATTATTTTTTTTTTACCGCAGATCGAACGTTTTCTAATTAAGAAATAATGCTGTTTAATTAATATCATAAAATATACATTCAAAGAACAAATCAACAATAGTCCATGTCACATGAATGAAAAAAAACATTTCCAATAATAGAAATTTTGAATTACTACATTGCTACATTATTAGTAACACATTCATTTTCTTCTCGGAAGTTTTACTAGAAATCACAAGAAATTGATAAAAAAAATCTATGCCTGTAGATGCTGTATGTATTCACCGAAAGCGCTTGCAAAATACATACCTACATACATATATATACGATGGTCATTCAATAAATAAGTTGAATTTTTCGATATAAGGACTTCTAATACAGAAAGAAGCTTACTCTTTTTTTATATATTTTTTTTGTTTTATTTCTTTTTCACATGGATTTAATTTCTTTTTTGTAGATTAAAAAAAAACTTTGAGAGTTTTGGCGATTAACAAAGATGGCCGACCAGAAGCATGCTCCACGATTGAACAGCGGTCAGTTATCAAGTTTTCGGTTGCTGAAGGGTGAAAACCAGTTGAAATTCATAGAAGAATGTCAACTGTGTATGGTGCCACATGTTTCAGCCAAAAAATGTCTACAAGTGGGCTAAATTGTTTAAAGAAGGACGGAGCAGTGTTGAGGATGAAGACAGGCCTGGGAGGCCTACAGAAGTGAGGTCTCCTGAGGTGGTCGAATCAGTCAATGACCTCATTCAGTCTGACAAAAGGGTGACAGTGGATGACATTGCAAGGACTTTGAGCTTATCTGTTGGGACAAACGCAGGGGTAATCTGTCAGAAGGAGTCATCTTGCATCATGACAACGCAAGGCCTCACACAACAGCCCAAACGGTGCAGACCATCAACGAGCTGGGCTGGGAACTGCTCCCTCATCCCCCTTACAGCCCAGACCTTGCCCCTTCAGACTTTCACCTGTTTGGTCCCTTGAAAGCGTTCACGAGATGCGCGAAGTTTAAAAGTGACGATGAAGTCAAAAGTGTTGTGAGCGACTGGCTGAGACATCAGTCCAAAGATTTTTACGCTGAGGGAATACGGAAGCTTGTGCACAGATGGGAAAAGTGTGTGACAGTGCTGGGAGACTACGTTGAAAAAGAAAAAAAAGTAAGCTTCTATCTGTATTAGAAGTCCTTATACCGAAAAATTCACCCTATTTATTTATGTGTTGAATGTAGAATTGATAAGACATCAGAAGTGTAGAAACAAAATGGTTTTAGCGTCCCTTTTACTCTACCGGATGTTTTGACTGCATAAAATCTGAGAAGGATATATAAAGAAAAGATTATATATATATATATATATATATATATATATATATATATATATATATATATATGTATATATGTATATATATATATATATATATATATATATATATATATATATATATATATATATATGTTGTGTATTTAGGCAGAAATCCTTCTTTCATGCAAGCTTCATTAAATATGACAGACAAGGTGCTTTGGTTAAGTCTTTTATATAATTTCTCATAGGATCTTATAATTTGTTTTTCTTTTCAGTAGATAAATTATACAAAAACTGTATAAATGTTTCATTTTTCCAAGCGCTTTCGGCTATACCTTTAGTCATTATAAAGGAAGAATTATATATTCCTCCCTGATATTGGCTAAAGGTATAGCCGAATGCGCTTGGAAAAATGAAACATTAATGGCTTTACTCCCTTACATGGAGGGAAATTTTATTAAAAATTACTCCCTTCCATGGGGGAATTTTATTTAAAAAAATTAGGTATATTTTGTTCAATTAAAATTTACTCTCTGTTTGAAAAGAACACAATCGTTCTAAAATGTTGTGCTTATTGAGAGACATGAACACGTTAAAGAAAAATACGTACATGAAACTGAATGTAAAAATGCTTACTTATTTTAGATTTCATGAACGCATTAAAATATAGGATCTAAAGAATCCATGAAATCTAATGTAAAAAGACATTTGATCTAAAGTGTAATACTTACTGAAATCTCACGAAGCCATTAATATAAAAAGCTGACTGGATTTCAAGAGCAACAGATTATTGAAGATCTCATCAAATTACCAATATAAAAAAAGATTAAAGAAATTGCCCAGAAAATCGAATCGAAAGTTTAACCAAACAGATAAGAAGTCGTCTTCTGTGAATGTAGTTGCAATTGTCGCAGCTTCAGGGGTCGGTGTACGATCTAAGTAGAAACCAGGAGATTGTATGCTTATTAGGCTGGTACTTAGCACTTAGACGATTGGTATACTTAGATGTGGTGTAATGGTTAACAAGCTTGTCTCGCTAGATCAATTACGACTGAATAGTGTGTTCGATTCTCACAGCGTGCCCCATAATTTCGGTCTTGTACAACACCTGAGCTATGTTTAAAAAAGGTTCACCTCCACGCGGTGTAATTGTTTGCAAAATCAATTACGACTGAATCGTGAGTACGATCATCACTAGGTGCCCCACATTTTAGTCTACTCTTAAAAAATCACCTAGGCACTTCGATGTGGTGTAATGGTTAACAAGCTTGTCTCAATGTCTTGTAATGGTTAACAATTACGATTGGGTAGTGAGTTCGAGCCTCACTGGGTTCCCTATACTTTCGACCTTGTGCCACATCTAAGCTGCGCTTAGAAAATCACCTAGGCACTTCGATGTGGTGTAATGGTTAACAAGCTTGTCTCGCTAGAAGAATTACGACTGAGTAGTAAGTTCCATACACCCGGCCTTGTGCCACATCTAAGCTATACTGAGAAAACCACCAGCTAGAGGATTGACAAATGTCAATCTACTTATCCCTGTCCATCTGGCGTTTCAGCTTATTACCGTAAGCTGAATATATATAAGCCATGTGTTGCAGTGGTCCTTGAAGCAGTTGTATAAAAGTCATACTTTCGAAGGACGTTTCTTAAGGCAGATATAAATCGTTCAGAAGGGCGACAGGACACAATCTTTCTAGTTATCTTTCATTCTGTTTAGTCTGCTGCATACTTTTATTTATAATCCTTTCCACAACTAGGATGCTAGGGGTTACTGAGAGTGATAGACTGAGAAAAAAAAACATTGTTAAGGAGAGATGGCAGTAAAAGAAAAATAACAGTTAAGGGAACAAATGTTGATTGAAACTGCATTTATATTGTTGAACATCAAATTTGACTGGAGAGCAAGAGGCCACAAGAGAGTTCTACAAGCCAGAAGTACGAGAGAAACTGTTAACATAGAACTTACGGTTACATCTACGAGTTCACCTATAAAATGATAACGCATAACTGCCTCGTCCTGGGTATGACGATAAACAACATCCGCGTCCTGGGTATGACGATAAACTATGTCCAGCAGCAAGGCCTCTGATCAGGAGGTTTTGAGGAGCGTGGAACCACCTCTTAATTGCTGGAGTTCCCTCGTCCCCCTTGACCCGGGGTGGTAGCACCTGTTAGGGTCTCAGCTATGGGTAAATAGTTAACTCCCCAACCTGAGGTCAAAACGTGTAAAAATAGATTTTAATACCAGCAATATATTTTTGTAAAAAATTATTGCCAGCAATATTTTTTGAAGAAAATTTTTTACCAGCAATACACTTCTGAAGAAAAAAATATTACCAGAAATAATTTTTTGGAAAAAATATTACCAGCAATAAAAATCTTGTCGGCATTAAATAACCTGTTGAGGTTGATATGCCGTAGAACAAAACAAATCAAACGAAACCTAACTGCCAATCAAGTACTGCGTTTAAATTCGTAAAGTCGATGTACCAAAGACGAAAGCTCAGAAGAATTACCATGAAAATATTTATAGAAAAGACACAGGGAAACGACGTTACGGCAGTGGGAAAATAGCTGAAGCCGAGATGCCAGATCAGGGCCGATAACGTTGCAGATTTTTTTTTGTATTTTTCAAGGATCTATAAGCATATAGCAGCAGCACCAGACCAGATGATCCAGAAATAATTCAATATATGGATAAATGGTAAACTTATAAAAATGTAAAATAGATTCTGTCGAGAAACATTGTCTAGGGCGACACAGAGAACCAACTTTCCTGTCAGCAAAACAAGAAATTGATTCAATATAATCGTTTTTTTTTTGTTTTGTTATTATTAGTTACTTTGTTCAATAAATGATTTCTTATTTTTACATTTCTACTCTGAGCATTTGCACTCGAGCCAGCAGTTTCCTCTTTTCTCTTACTTCCTTCAGTTCAATTCAGGTCTAGGGAGCCATCCTTCTCAGGATACATCTTCCAGATTGCACTTAAATTGTGAAAGATATGGTGCATCTCAGAAAACAAAACACCAAGCAACCATATCAATAAATATTAAGCCATTGTTTACAGTTGCTCCTGAAGCAGTTGTTTAAATGCCGGGCATTCGATGGACGGTTCTGAAGAGAGACAAAACTCGCTTAGAAACGTAGAATGTTTATCGCAACTCTTGATTGCTTCTTTCGGCCTATGTTAAGCAGATATTAAGAACAAGGATTTTTTTTGCGAAAATTCCGGGGTTCATTTTTGAAGCAAAAACAAACAAAAAAAAAAGCAAACAAACATTTTAATTTCAAATGGATATAAGATCTTTATTTAAAATCTTTTCGACTTTTTTTTACAACCGGTTTTAGAAAATAAAAATCGTCTTGTAAGGTTTGGAAGAATAAGGGTTTTCCTATCAACCGATCCTTCGACATAGTAAAAAAGAAAAAACAAAACAAAAACAGTCTACTGGGAAACAATGGGGACAAGAAAGGTATTTAAAAGCTGGGCTTGCGGGTGACCACTCCGAAACAAAGGATCTTATGAAAAAGGGAGCAGACTGCTAGTCCAGGTAAACTGAATTTGTTTAACAGAGTAAGAGAGGGAGGGGGGTGAAGGAAATAGAGAGGGGGAGAGATGGAAAGAGAGGGGGAGAGAGATGGAGGGAGAGGAGTAGAGATGGAGGGAGAGGGGGAGAAGAGAGAGAGGGGGGATGAGGAGAGAGGGGAGAAAGTGGGAGAGAGGGAGAGAAAGAGGAATAGAGAGAGGGAGAGGGAGGGTGGAATAGCCTGTTCGTGATTGTAGATATGGAATGAACTGAATTGGAGAAATGGACAAAGAGAGAATCAGGGTTGCGACAAGGCGACAGGGAGAGTGAGATCGACAGAAAATAATTATAGATGGTATATCTATCTATCTATCTAGCTATATATATATATATATATATATATATATATATATATATATATATATATATATATATATATATATATATATATATGAATTAAAAATATACATAATATCTTGCCATAATTGCACAATATGGAGTTCCATGCCGAAGATAATTTCAAGTGCTGGAATTATTATATTTATTTTTATTTATTAAAATAAATATTATATATATATATATATATATATATATATATATATATATATATGAAGAAATATAGTTTTACGGTGTGCTATATTTACGGGATAAAGTGCTCAATATCAGAGATAGAGCGTATGTAAATATAAATATAAAAGCGAACATTGAAGTCAACACTCAGAGGCGACAGGCTGTTTAATGCTAGACGCAATCGTCAGGCCGCCTTTATATTTACATATATATATATATATATATATATATATATATATATAACAACAAATCCGTTAGTATATAATCAATGTGGATTCTAGTAATATAAAATATTAAAAATTGATCCACAAAAAGAGCTCAATGCATTTATTTTTATAGAGCAAATAATTAATAAGCAATAAAATCCAAATTCACCTCATGTGGGGATAGGTATATAATCCAACTGAATCCAAGTAATATAGGTGATTTTGGATTTTATTGTTTATTATATATATATATATATATTATCATCCGAAAAGAAAAACATTATTAGATGGCATGAAAAATTGTATAAAAAAATAAATAAAAGCATCTTGTCAGCCGTTTTTATTGAAATGTGCATAAAAGAAGGATTGCTGCCTAAATACACAATATATATATATATATATATATATATATATATATATATATATATATATATATATATATATATATATATGTAAAAGTGAACATAGAAGTCAACACTTAGAGGCGATTGCATCTAGCATGAAACAGACTGTCGCCTCTAAGTGTTGACTTCTATGTTCACTTTTATATTTTCACACGTTCTATCTCTGATATTGAGCACTTTATCCCATAAATATAGAACATATTAAGACTATATTTCTTCATATATATATATATATATATATATATATATATATATATATATACTTTATTTTAGGATATTATATATATTATTATTTTAGGATATTATATATGTCAAAATATAATCTCCTAAAATAAAGAAAAGCTCTACTTTTTATTGACACCCTTCTTTTAAATTAAATGATAAAAACTTTGGAATTGTACTCTATTCGTTCTCATATTACCTATATATATATTTTTTTTTTATATATATATATTTGATATTTCAGATCTGCCCCGATCTTTCGTCAGAAATAAATTAAATTTTTTAAATTTATTTCTGACGAAAGATCGGGGCAGATCTGAAATATCATATATATATATATATATATATATATATATATATATATATATATATATATATATATATATATATATATATATATAATAAATACTTTCACAAAAAAACATTCAATTTTTTAAAATTTGCAACTTTTCAGTTGTTTTCTCCATATTATATATATATCAAGAAAGTATACGTGGCTTCTCATTATGCTATATATATATATATATATATATATATATATATATATATATATATATATATGAATTAAAAATATACATAATATCTTGCCATAATTGCACAATATGGAGTTCCATGCCGAAGATAATTTCAAGTGCTGGAATTATTATATTTATTTTTATTTATTAAAATAAATATTATATATATATATATATATATATATATATATATATATATATATATATATATATATATATATATATATATAAGAAATATAGTTTTACGGTGTGCTATATTTACGGGATAAAGTGCTCAATATCAGAGATAGAGCGTATGTAAATATAAATATAAAAGCGAACATTGAAGTCAACACTCAGAGGCGACAGGCTGTTTAATGCTAGACGCAATCGTCAGGCCGCCTTTATATTTACATATATATATATATATATATATATATATATATATATATATATATATATATATATATATATATAACAACAAATCCGTTAGTATATAATCAATGTGGATTCTAGTAATATAAAATATTAAAAATTGATCCACAAAAAGAGCTCAATGCATTTATTTTTATAGAGCAAATAATTAATAAGCAATAAAATCCAAATTCACCTCATGTGGGGATAGGTATATAATCCAACTGAATCCAAGTAATATAGGTGATTTTGGATTTTATTGTTTATTATATATATATATATATATTATCATCCGAAAAGAAAAACATTATTAGATGGCATGAAAAATTGTATAAAAAAATAAATAAAAGCATCTTGTCAGCCGTTTTTATTGAAATGTGCATAAAAGAAGGATTGCTGCCTAAATACACAATATATATATATATATATATATATATATATATATATATATATATATATATATATATATGTAAAAGTGAACATAGAAGTCAACACTTAGAGGCGATTGCATCTAGCATGAAACAGACTGTCGCCTCTAAGTGTTGACTTATATGTTCACTTTTATATTTTCACACGTTCTATCTCTGATATTGAGCACTTTATCCCATAAATATAGAACATATTAAGACTATATTTCTTCATATATATATATATATATATATATATATATATATATATATATATACTTTATTTTAGGATATTATATATATTATTATTTTAGGATATTATATATGTCAAAATATAATCTCCTAAAATAAAGAAAAGCTCTACTTTTTATTGACACCCTTCTTTTAAATTAAATGATAAAAACTTTGGAATTGTACTCTATTCGTTCTCATATTACCTATATATATATTTTTTTTTTATATATATATATTTGATATTTCAGATCTGCCCCGATCTTTCGTCAGAAATAAATTAAATTTTTTAAATTTATTTCTGACGAAAGATCGGGGCAGATCTGAAATATCATATATATATATATATATATATATATATATATATATATATATATATATATATATATATATATATATATATATATATATATATATAAATAAATACTTTCACAAAAAAACATTCAATTTTTTAAAATTTGCAACTTTTCAGTTGTTTTCTCCATATTATATATATATCAAGAAAGTATACGTGGCTTCTCATTATGCTATATATATATATATATATATATATATATATATATATATATATATGAATTAAAAATATACATAATATCTTGCCATAATTGCACAATATGGAGTTCCATGCCGAAGATAATTTCAAGTGCTGGAATTATTATATTTATTTTTATTTATTAAAATAAATATTATATATATATATATATATATATATATATATATATATATATATATATATATATATATATATATATATATAAAGAAATATAGTTTTACGGTGTGCTATATTTACGGGATAAAGTGCTCAATATCAGAGATAGAGCGTATGTAAATATAAATATAAAAGCGAACATTGAAGTCAACACTCAGAGGCGACAGGCTGTTTAATGCTAGACGCAATCGTCAGGCCGCCTTTATATTTACATATATATATATATATATATATATATATATATATATATATATATATATAACAACAAATCCGTTAGTATATAATCAATGTGGATTCTAGTAATATAAAATATTAAAAATTGATCCACAAAAAGAGCTCAATGCATTTATTTTTATAGAGCAAATAATTAATAAGCAATAAAATCCAAATTCACCTCATGTGGGGATAGGTATATAATCCAACTGAATCCAAGTAATATAGGTGATTTTGGATTTTATTGTTTATTATATATATATATATATATTATCATCCGAAAAGAAAAACATTATTAGATGGCATGAAAAATTGTATAAAAAAATAAATAAAAACATCTTGTCAGCCGTTTTTATTGAAATGTGCATAAAAGAAGGATTGCTGCCTAAATACACAATATATATATATATATATATATATATATATATATATATATATATATATATATATATATATATATATGTAAAAGTGAACATAGAAGTCAACACTTAGAGGCGATTGCATCTAGCATGAAACAGACTGTCGCCTCTAAGTGTTGACTTCTATGTTCACTTTTATATTTTCACACGTTCTATCTCTGATATTGAGCACTTTATCCCATAAATATAGAACATATTAAGACTATATTTCTTCATATATATATATATATATATATATATATATATATATATATATATATATACTTTATTTTAGGATATTATATATATTATTATTTTAGGATATTATATATGTCAAAATATAATCTCCTAAAATAAAGAAAAGCTCTACTTTTTATTGACACCCTTCTTTTAAATTAAATGATAAAAACTTTGGAATTGTACTCTATTCGTTCTCATATTACCTATATATATATTTTTTTTTTATATATATATATTTGATATTTCAGATCTGCCCCGATCTTTCGTCAGAAATAAATTAAATTTTTTAAATTTATTTCTGACGAAAGATCGGGGCAGATCTGAAATATCATATATATATATATATATGTATATATATATATATATATATATATATATATATATATATATATATATATATATATATATAAATAAATACTTTCACAAAAAAACATTCAATTTTTTAAAATTTGCAACTTTTCAGTTGTTTTCTCCATATTATATATATATCAAGAAAGTATACGTGGCTTCTCATTATGCTATATATATATATATATATATATATATATATATATATATATATATATGAATTAAAAATATACATAATATCTTGCCATAATTGCACAATATGGAGTTCCATGCCGAAGATAATTTCAAGTGCTGGAATTATTATATTTATTTTTATTTATTAAAATAAATATTATATATATATATATATATATATATATATATATATATATATATATATATATATATATATATATATATAAAGAAATATAGTTTTACGGTGTGCTATATTTACGGGATAAAGTGCTCAATATCAGAGATAGAGCGTATGTAAATATAAATATAAAAGCGAACATTGAAGTCAACACTCAGAGGCGACAGGCTGTTTAATGCTAGACGCAATCGTCAGGCCGCCTTTATATTTACATATATATATATATATATATATATATATATATATATATATATATATATATATATATATATAACAACAAATCCGTTAGTATATAATCAATGTGGATTCTAGTAATATAAAATATTAAAAATTGATCCACAAAAAGAGCTCAATGCATTTATTTTTATAGAGCAAATAATTAATAAGCAATAAAATCCAAATTCACCTCATGTGGGGATAGGTATATAATCCAACTGAATCCAAGTAATATAGGTAATTTTGGATTTTATTGTTTATTATATATATATATATATATTATCATCCGAAAAGAAAAACATTATTAGATGGCATGAAAAATTGTATAGAAAAATAAATAAAAGCATCTTGTCAGCCGTTTTTATTGAAATGTGCATAAAAGAAGGATTGCTGCCTAAATACACAATATATATATATATATATATATATATATATATATATATATATATATATATATATGTAAAAGTGAACATAGAAGTCAACACTTAGAGGCGATTGCATCTAGCATGAAACAGACTGTCGCCTCTAAGTGTTGACTTCTATGTTCACTTTTATATTTACACGCGTTCTATCTCTGATATTGAGCACTTTATCCCATAAATATAGAACATATTAAGACTATATTTCTTCATATATATATATATATATATATATATATATATATATATATATATATATATATATATATATATATACTTTATTTTAGGATATTATATATATTATTATTTTAGGATATTATATATGTCAAAATATAATCTCCTAAAATAAAGAAAAGCTCTACTTTTTATTGACACCCTTCTTTTAAATTAAATGATAAAAACTTTGGAATTGTACTCTATTCGTTCTCATATTACCTATATATATATTTTTTTTTTATATATATATATTTGATATTTCAGATCTGCCCCGATCTTTCGTCAGAAATAAATTAAATTTTTTTAATTTATTTCTGACGAAAGATCGGGGCAGATCTGAAATATCATATATATATATATATATATATATATATATATATATATATATATATATATATATATATATATATATAAATAAATACTTTCACAAAAAAACATTCAATTTTTTAAAATTTGCAACTTTTCAGTTGTTTTCTCCATATTATATATATATCAAGAAAGTATACGTGGCTTCTCATTATGCTATATATATATATATATATATATATATATATATATATATATATATGAATTAAAAATATACATAATATCTTGCCATAATTGCACAATATGGAGTTCCATGCCGAAGATAATTTCAAGTGCTGGAATTATTATATTTATTTTTATTTATTAAAATAAATATTATATATATATATATATATATATATATATATATATATATATATATATATATATATATATATATATATATATATATATATAAAGAAATATAGTTTTACGGTGTGCTATATTTACGGGATAAAGTGCTCAATATCAGAGATAGAGCGTATGTAAATATAAATATAAAAGCGAACATTGAAGTCAACACTCAGAGGCGACAGGCTGTTTAATGCTAGACGCAATCGTCAGGCCGCCTTTATATTTACATATATATATATATATATATATATATATATATATATATATATATATATATATATATAACAACAAATCCGTTAGTATATAATCAATGTGGATTCTAGTAATATAAAATATTAAAAATTGATCCACAAAAAGAGCTCAATGCATTTATTTTTATAGAGCAAATAATTAATAAGCAATAAAATCCAAATTCACCTCATGTGGGGATAGGTATATAATCCAACTGAATCCAAGTAATATAGGTAATTTTGGATTTTATTGTTTATTATATATATATATATATATTATCATCCGAAAAGAAAAACATTATTAGATGGCATGAAAAATTGTATAAAAAAATAAATAAAAGCATCTTGTCAGCCGTTTTTATTGAAATGTGCATAAAAGAAGGATTGCTGCCTAAATACACAATATATATATATATATATATATATATATATATATATATATATATATATATATATGTAAAAGTGAACATAGAAGTCAACACTTAGAGGCGATTGCATCTAGCATGAAACAGACTGTCGCCTCTAAGTGTTGACTTCTATGTTCACTTTTATATTTACACGCGTTCTATCTCTGATATTGAGCACTTTATCCCATAAATATAGAACATATTAAGACTATATTTCTTCATATATATATATATATATATATATATATATATATATATATATATATATATATATATATACTTTATTTTAGGATATTATATATATTATTATTTTAGGATATTATATATGTCAAAATATAATCTCCTAAAATAAAGAAATGCTCTACTTTTTATTGACACCCTTCTTTTAAATTAAATGATAAAAACTTTGGAATTGTACTCTATTCGTTCTCATATTACCTATATATATATTTTTTTTTTATATATATATATTTGATATTTCAGATCTGCCCCGATCTTTCGTCAGAAATAAATTAAATTTTTTTAATTTATTTCTGACGAAAGATCGGGGCAGATCTGAAATATCATATATATATATATATATATATATATATATATATATATATATATATATATAAATAAATACTTTCACAAAAAAACATTCAATTTTTTAAAATTTGCAACTTTTCAGTTGTTTTCTCCATATTATATATATATCAAGAAAGTATACGTGGCTTCTCATTATGCTATATATATATATATATATATATATATATATATATATATATATATATATATATATATATATGTACAGAGAAAAAGAGAGAGAGACAGAGACGCAGAGAGAAAGACAGAGACGCAAAGAGAGAGACAGAGACGCAGAGAGAGAGACAGAGACGCAGAGAGAGAGCGAGAGAGAGAGAGAGATGGGCGGCATGTAATATTTATTATAGTCATAGAATTTTCAAACGATAAAACAAAGAACTTTGTTTTATAAAGTTTAATTAAATTTTTACAAGAAGTCACGACGCAAGCTTATCGCCGTTTGACTCTTGAATAACAGATTTTATTGATTTTTACTAACTCCCCCCCCAGTTCAAATCTATAGAGCCACTCTGTTTTACTCTTAAAATGTTTATGATGAATGAGGTTGTGTAATATGAGTGAAAGCGAAAGTCTTAGGAAGTGGAAATTGTGAGAATACAGAATGTGGACAACGACTGAACGTTGGCTTAAAAGAGTCCAGATTGAAGCGTCCAAGGAAGCACCGTTTCTGTATAAAAGCCTCTGTTTCCTTATTATCTGCGAATTGCTAGACGTGTTTGGGAAACATAGTGGTGTGTTTTCCTATTGCTTTCCTATTAATAACTGCGTTGTTGATTTCCAGATAAACTAACATCTGACTGTTCCAAGAAGACATTAAATGTAACTAGTAGCGACTTCTCTTGAATAAGTTTGGTTGGATTTCGATACTGGTTTGAGGCAAACGGATGTCTAGCCACACTGATAAACTGTGATACAGCGAAACAGTCACACACACACACACGCGCGCATACACACACACACACACATAAATATATATATATGTGAGTGTGTAATTTGGCAGCAACTTTTCTTTCAAACATGTAGTGTTGAATGTTAAAGACAACATAGTCTTACATATTTTCTTTTGAATTTTCTCATATTCTCTAATGAGACTTTTTATTTGAAAATAGTTTCGAAATATGTATTTTCCATACGATGACCTAGCGCTTTCGAACATCATTGTTCATCTTCAGGGTCAATATTTTAGCCAAATTTTTTTTTTTTTTTAAACAAACATTTGCCAATTATCTTGTAGCGTAATCATGTTGCTACTTATATATATATATATATATATATATATATATATATATGAATAAAGACTTGTACCCACAGTCCCACGGGCAGAGAGGAACCCGGACGAAGCTCTGCCGAAGGGCAGAGTCTCGTTCGGGGTGGTTGACTATCCCTGAACCCGTTCTTACGGGTTCCAATAGGGAATATTTTTGGCCGAGCATACGGGCCCGGAAAACCCACATTAAACCTGGCTTGTGCCACATGTTTAAATTAAATATCTTTCTTTTAAACAACAGGGACGCCATTTTATTAATCAAACCTTTTTTTTGTTTTTTTTTTACATGAACACCTGAGATATCTTTCGACCAACACTTATTCATAGGTAACGCGTTGGCACATTATTTATTAGAATAACGGGGACACATATATTGAAATATTTACCGAAATGGAAGAAAAGTCCGAGCTCGTTTAAAATTAAATTTAGTGAAAATATAATTAAAACGTAAGGGCGTGTAAGGTGGGTGTAACTTTCTTATCCACCCTCGTATATATATATATATATATATATATATATATATATATATATATATATATATATATATATATATATATATATATACGAGGGTGGATAAGAAAGTTCATAGGCTGTCTATGAGGGAGTGATGCTCGAGCTGTGAAATCTTGCATTCATTTCAACTATTCTGATTTCTTTTTATATAATTTTTAAGTACTAAGTAATCTTAAAAATGTTCTCCGTAATCTAATTTTAGGAATGTTTACTTTAAATTTACTACAGTCATCGCTCATATTTCTGATTATGTCGTGTATGGTCGCCCATACTTTCAAGAGGGGCACACATAAAACAAATTAAAAGTTATTTTTAAAATCTTGGTGCAAAAAGATTTCTTTTAAATTTTCAAGTTTTGAATAGTAAATATAGTTTTCACTTAATAACAATATTACCGAACACAATTAAAGTAATGCAGAGTTTTAAAAGATTTATATATAAATTTTATAAATTATTATAACATAAATTTAAAAAAATGAAAAATAATTCTTGTAAAACTTCATTATTCACCGAAAACTTTTGTTTTCTTAACATAATAGTGTCTTTAATAAATCTTATTTATAGAAACAATTAAATGCTTTTCTAATTAAATAATATCATAGTTTTATTTAATTTTTTTTATTTTATTATTCGGAGCAAATTTTCGGTACATGAGTAGCATCTTGAAAAAATTTATGATTGGCATTCTCCAAGGACTTCTGCTTTTAACTAATACAACAAATTTTACGATTAGAATTTAATTTCTTGAAATTAACTAAGTAGGAGGTAACATATATAAAAAAAAATATTTTTACCAAGATTTTCTAAAAAAAGCTTTCTAAAGTAATTTAATACATTTTGAATAAGTCCTGAAAATTTCATTAAAATTTGACAATTATTTGATTTTTACAAAAAATTCAAATCAATGTGTTTTCACCGGCAAAAAGGCGCGAAAACACTAATCGTAAATATTACATCGACCGAAAACAAGATTTTTAATCGAATTTTCGAACATGCTACAAAGGATTAAAAAATTTAATAACAGAAAATAATTTGGTCTTTTCTCTTAATAATAACATGAACATTTAGGCGATAAAACTTTTTATTAAGTTTAGGGCCATTTCCATCATGTTATGTTGTTTTTTTTTTCAGCGAATTAGTGGAGGTACCTAAACAAAACATAACATTAGGCCCTTCATTTTCAATAACAGTAGAATACTTTATGAACCTAATTGTCAAAAAAAAACAAAACACTAAAAATTATAGACGCCATCTGTATCCAACGTTAGCAACCATCTGCAAACAAAAATAACTATTTTTGAGCCCTTAGATTCCGGAATGCGTATTAAAAACTTACGCATTCTTAAAAGTTGGTGTCACATGTCTTGTTGCGTTTGACGCCATTTGATTTATTTTTAAAAAATAACGACTTTCAAAAAACAATGATACAATCTACTTTTAAAACAATTTTCTTTTCTCGCTCACGTCCCCTGATAATGACTGATGTGTTGCATGTAATTCTTCTTATAATTGTTTTTGATATATTAAAGATGGAAGATGATTTGACAACAGGCTTATATATCAGATCATGCGTAAAGTTCCTGTAGGATTTTCATTGTTAGTATAAAATGGCCACAAATTGACAATGGCATTTGTTTTGGTGCCGATTTCTGGTTTGGTCTGGAATGAAAATGTTTGTCGTTCACTCGCGAGTTAGAATTTGTTGAATAAAATTGTCTAAAAATAATTGTCGAACTTTGTTCATTTCATAATGTGTGACGTCATTTGTTTACATTTGGATACGCTTTGAGCAGATATGAATGTACGTCAGAAAATCATGGAAGACTGAAGTTTAAAGGCAGTAAATTCGACCTTGTTAACCGAACGCTCCTCTGTGGCCAAATCGGTTAAAGGCATGTCAGGCTATATGACGGTTCCGTATAGGATACAGGTTCGATTCCTGTCGGAGGACGAAAATTTTCTATGAAAATTTCTCGGACATTCAGGCCAGTAAATGTTGTTTAATACTGTTTCTTATAAAACAGAGCATTTACTTAAATATTTGTATCTATAAAAACAATGTAAAACATAAAAATGTCTTTAAATAATAGTCGGACTTTGTGTGACGTCATTTGTTTACATTTGATACGCCATGAGGAGATATGAATGTACGTCAGAAAATCATGGAAGATTGAAGTTTAAAAGGCAGTAAATTCGACCTTGTTAACCGAAACACTCCTCTGTGGCCGAATCGGTTAAAGGCACGTCAGGCTATATGACGGTTCCGTATAGGATACAGGTTCGATTCCTGTTGGAGGACGAATATTTTCTATGAAAATTTCTCGGACATTCAGGCCGGTAAATGTTGTTTATTATAAACAAAGCTTTTACTTAAATATTTGTATCTATAAAAAGAATGTATAGGGTGAACCCAAAAAACTGGAACTTTTTAACAATCCAATAAAACCAAGAGTGATGGAAGAAAAATATTTAATTCATAGTAATTGAAACCTTAAAACATGCCATTTAAGAAACAATGATGGAATTTTCATTTTTTAAAAATTACGTCCTGTAGATGGCGTCCTCCTGTACGAATGCATTCTTGAAATCTGCTGTTGAGATTCCTCATTGACTGCTGCAACATCTCAGCTGGGATACTGTGAATTGCATTCTCGTTACTAAAATGGCGAAATGTTTACTTGCGCAAGGTCACTGTCTCGCAGTGTTGCCACTTGCTCGTATCTGGCAATACGCACTTCAAAAATTCCCGTTTTTTGGGGTCACCCTGTATAAACAGAAAAATGTCTTATAATAATTTGTTGAATGTTAACGTTTTCTCCACGGATGAATGCCTCAAAGATGGAGGGTGAAAAGTTGCACTTTCGCCATCTTAGGCTCTATGGGTTTCGGAAAGGAATAATTGTCGGAATTGCGACAAAAAACATTCAGAAGGTTTATTTGCATTTTCTCTAGCTCTTAGAATGGTAAAAAAGGTAGTTTGGTAGATTTTGTTAAGATGATTTTAACCTAAACGATCAATCACACTCCAGGCTACCATCTGACGTCGATGAAGACGTTCTGCTTGCCATCGTGGAGAATAAACTGAAGAATTCGATGGAAGAGATTGCTAAGATTTTGAAAAAACTTAGGTTCAAGAAAAAACGGCCAATTTTTGGCAAATCAAAAGGTAACATTTTCTAGCATGACGACGCAAAACCGCATGTTGCAAAGCAGAACTTGAAGAAATTAAAAGAATTGAATTGGGACCCCACCCTCCAGCACCGACCGTATTCTTCTGACTTGGTTCCTTCGGATTTTCATTTGTTCTCGACTCTACAGAATAAATGGAATGACAAAAATATTGACTCTGTACATTCAGTCGAATCTAGATCACAACCTTCTTCCAGCAAAAGCCTTGACGTTTCTATAAAAATAGCATCAACAAGCTTGTAGAACGACGGGAGACACTTGTTAAAGACAATGAAGATTAGGTACTTGACTGATAGCGTAAAATTTGTGCTTATTAACCTGAAATTGGATACTAAATGTTGATTGGTATTTGTTTTGGTGTCGATTTCTAGTGTGTTCCAAATTAAAAGCTTGCCTTATTCTGTCGCTAGTCAGACTTTGTTGGGTGTCGATGTTTTCTCCACCGATAAATGTCTCAAATTTAGAGTTTGACAAGTTCCACTTTGGCAATTTCAGTCTCTATGGATTTTGTAATAAGTTAGCATCGGAACTTCGACAAAAAAACAAACATTCAGAAGGTTTATTTGGATTGCGCTCCAACATTTCAGGCGATCAAAAAGTGATTTGGCAAATTTTTGTCTGGGTGATTGTAACCTAAACGATCAACCACGCTCCGGGGGGGGGGGGGGGACCTCCCGACGTCGATGAAGGGGGTCTGCTTGAACAAACTCGATCATGTAACTGCAGCGATTTCTTTGCTGTTACTCGAAGAAAAGTAGCCGTTCTTGAACAGAATTGTCAATGGCGATGAAAAATGGATTGTATTCAAAAACAAAATCGTGAATGTCCAGAAACCGTGACTAAAGTGACCTTGTAGTCAATAAAAGTGTTGCCGTCCGTTTGCTCTGATTACAGAGGGTTAATTCACTTCGAGCTACTTCCAGCCGGCGAAGCAATACCTGCAAAGTAGTATTGTGACTAACTCACCAATCACAATGTGGCTATTCATTTTGGCAAATCGAAAAGGTTTCATTTTCCACACAGACAACGCAAGACCGCAGGATAATCCAAAACAGACTCTTAGAAAGTCAGAGTTGAAATGGGACCTCATATCCTCTAGCACTCACCGTATTCTTCGGGTTTTAATTTGTTCTGGTATCTACAGAACAATTTAAATGACAACAAAATTGGCTCTGTATAGTCAGTGGACTCTGGCTCACAAACTTCTGCCAACAAAATAAAAAAATGAAGTCTCCACAAAAAGTGCATCAACAAATTTGAAGGACGACGCAATTTTGTAAAATTTTGTTTTTCATTTTCTATTCGGGGACGTACTTTTGCGGTGATCTACTACATAATTCCGTCTTGGGTAAGACGTTAAACTACATCCGCGTCCTGGGTAAGACGACGAACTACGTCCAGCAGCAAGGCCTCTGATCAGGAGGTTTTGAGGAGCGTGGAGCAACCTCTTAATTGCTGGTGTTCCCAAGTCCACCCTGACCTGGGGTGGTAGCACCTGTTAGGGTTCCAGCTATGGGCAAATAAGTAACTATTACCAGCAATACTTTTTTGAAAAAAATTATTACCAACAATACAATTTTGAAGGAAATATATTACCAGAAACAGATTTTTGACACAACAAAATATTACCGGCAATAAAAAATGTTGTCGGCATTAAATAACCCATTGAGGTGTTGATATGCCATAAAACAAAATAAACCAAACCAAACTACATAATTATTTTATTTTTATAGATTGTATTTAGTTTCCTTCAAATTCAATGTTATGTCCAAAGATAAAATAGACTTCTTTACTTTTTTATATGCCGTGTCCGTTCAGGGGGTAAGCGGTCATGGCCCTCAACATCTTCCTGTCTCTTGGAGTTCTTAATAAGTTTTATCTTTTTGTTATTTCTCCCACATCCTGTTCTGTCATCCATTTGCTGAAGCCATTAAATATGCCACGCGTTGTTTTCCCTTGTCCATCTTTCCATCTATCCGCCCTGTAAGTATCGGATTTTCTAAGCCCGCCTTCCTCATTACGTGTCCCAGAAATTTCAACTACCTCTTCATGATGTTGAGTATAAGCTTCCTCTTTGTTTCTATTCTTTCCAAAAACCTCGTCGCTGCTCACATATTCGGCTCATTGTATCCTCAGCATCTTTCTGTAGAACCATATTTTTGTTGCTTCAAGTCTCTTCTACATCTTTGAGGAGATTGTGCAGCATTCATTACCATACAGGAGGACAGATATCACGTAAATTTCAGAATCCTTTTCTTTGTTTCCAACGAAATTTTCTTGTCTCTTAATACTCTGCTTAGCTTTTGGAATGCATCTTTGGCCATCCTAATACGACTTCGAACCTAAGTGTCGCCCTTTTCGCCCTCTGTTAGAACACTTTTTTAAAGCGTTTCACCCCAAGCAAGGCGGGGAGCCACTAACAGGCAAGGGGTTACAGAGAGTTGGAGCGAGAGCAAATAGGAGTGATAGAGGAAAGGATGAAGAGAAGGATAGGGGATAGATCATGGCATCTGGGGACGTCGATTGACATTACATTTGAATAGTTGGAGATTATAGCTATCAGGGAAACAGGAAAAGGGGAGGCAGTTACACAGGCGAGAGGTGCGAGACATGAAGCTATTGAAGTAGAAGAGACGGCTACATTTAACAGTTTCGACAGTGAACGGGTGAGAGCGGGATGCCAGCCTAGTAGAACGCTTAAATTCATGAAGTCTGGGAACCAGCAAAAGCAGCTCATCGGAGCAATTACCATGAAAGTATTTGTAAAAATGACAGAGGGAGGCCCGGCACGTCTATGAGAGAGCGACTGCAGACGAGATGCCAGATCAGGGCCAATGACATTGCATATCCATCTCTGGATCTTATCAAGAATCTTGAGACAAACAGAAGGGGTACTGGACCATATATGGCAGCGATACTCCACGCAAGGGCGAATGGTTGATTTGTAGATTTGAAGGATCGACTCCGGCGAGAAAAATCTCCTGGCGCGGCACAGGGAGCCAACTTTCCTTGCGGTGGACGAAGCTATTAATGTATTTGTTCCGTCTCAGGTCAGCAGACAATGTGAAACCGAGCAGTCGCAAAGAGGTGCTCTCGTGGAGTTGAACGTCAGACATTCTAATGGGGGACATAGATGGTTCTCTGTAGTTTCCCAGATATTTAAATTTCTGCATGTGCTTGATTTCACTATCACCGATGTGTTATTTGCATTTGGGGCTCATCTTGTTTTTGCTGACGATGCATTCTGTCTCTTGTAGTTTATGCTTAACCTTGGTACCTCTACGATATCGCTAAAAAAATGGCATAAGCATGATTATAAAGAGGCCAAACTTGACGAAAACAAAATTTTATCTTTTAAATGCTTATATTATGTGGAAGAGGAAAGAACAAAGTTTTTTTTCATTATTTTTTAAAATTTTTTCCTTCTTTTTAGAATATTCTAAATTTTGATTAAAAAACTTTGTTTATCTTTGTATCACGGTCACCAGTGAAATAACATACAATTTTTATCACTTTTTTTTTGTATGACACACATTATATTTGGAAATATTGCAAAAATGAAAATAATTGTCGGATGTTAATGAAACTTTCAGAAAGTATTCACAGATGATCGAAATTATTATAAATATGTTTTTTTTTATTATAGTCATGGCAGAAATATTTTTTTTATATTTATTATCCCCCCACCATAACTAATTTTATGAAAACTCTAGATTCGCTCGCATCGGATTTAGTGATTACAATAGTTAAAAGCACAAGGCTTTGAAGAATGCAAATCACGTTTTGTTTTTTTTGTAATTACTCCCCACGTACCTGAAAAACAGCTTTGAACTGTAATATACAAAACTCAATAAAACAAATATATTATTTAATTTCAAATGCTTTTATTTGCTTTTAGTTGTTTGTATTAATATGGACAATATTTTCTGAAAGCAAAAATTTTTTCCGATGAATAATAAATTTTTTATACAGTTATTTCTTAATTATTTAACTATAATACATTTTTTACATTAAGTTGGTAAAATATTTTAAAATTACTTACAAGCCGCGTCGGGTTTTCTAAGTGCCCTTATGATATAAATCTTGTTTTAGTGCTTTATAAATTGTATCGTTTTGACTACTCCGAACTCAACAGGTACTTAAAAAATGTAATTTTGTCTTAAAAAAAACCGTTAAAACGGTTGTTATTAAAATGTACGGGAGGTAACAAAAGTATAAAAGGTCACGTGACTTGAGTTTAAATGGCGTTAAAAATTCTTAGCGAGACAAATGTTGTGCATTTTGAATTAGCGGTTTTTACTCATTACAAAAATTTGAACATCATCCTAAGCCATTTTCACCATCAACATTACTACATTTTTAAAAATACCATTTATTTCATTTATCATTTTACATATTTCATTGCAATTTCAATTTTTTGAAGTTGTTTTACAGCTTTCACTTTTTTTCTTTCAGTGAGCCGTCTGTCAATTTTTCAATTACGATTCATTTTCATACTGTACCATTTGATTTATTTTTAATTTTTTTATATAGCTACTTTTTCAATATATTTCTTGAATTTGTGAAATTCTTTTTATAGATTTTTTAATTCATGTATATTTTTTTTTGTTATGAAATAAGAAAGATAACATATCCAACCGAGCACTGAAATTTGGCGCACTCAGATATTTTTCGACAATTTTTTTCTTTTTTTTTTCGTTTTTTATATTTTTTGATTTAGTTTTAATAGTCTTCATTGAGATTTTAATTCATTTGATTTACATATTTTTCATATAAATAAGAAAAAGAAAAGAAAATTACCTAGCAATAGCTGATATTATTTAATTTTTGTCATCATCATTTATTTATCAAAATACTATATAAATTTACAATTTTTTTTTTTTTGTTCCTTATTAGTTTGTTTCATTTCTAGACATAAAGAACAACATATAACTATCTCGGTGATCATTGTGAATTCAAACAAACTATCCAGTATTGCCTCCGAGTCCTTGGTCCATTCTGTCTGCAGCTCATAAAAATTCATTGTCATCACCCTGCTCAAAATGTGTTAAAAAACAAAAATACATCAAGCCATTTCTCAAACTTAAATTATAAAAAGAAAAAAAGAAAAAATTGTGTTTTTTTACAAGGTGGTGACAACTTGTTATTGTTGGCTGGCTGTTATATCCCCACTGTTGTAGATTTCATTTATTATTTCTGTGATCTTGTCTATGCCAAAGTCATCTAAGGTTGTCAACATTACCGTTACAATTCCGTCTGGCCCTGCCGCCTTGTTTCTGTTTAATTTGGCCAGTGCAGCTTCTACTTCGGTTTTTAGAATTTCAGGTCCGTCGGTAGTTCTGTACATTGCTGATTATTCTCTTTCGTCGTGGAAAAGTTCTTCAATATATTCGTTCCAGCGCTGAAGAAATTTCCCCTTTTCTAATATGAGTGACCCATTCTTTGATTTTAAGCATCTTGTTGATGAGCATGTCTTCTGTCATGTTTGTTCCCTTATTTGTTTATGCATATCTTCCTTTGTGGTACTCAATCTCCTTTGTCTGTGGTACTCAAATCTCCTTTGTCAGTGGTACTCAATCTCCTTTGTCTGTGGTACTCAACCTCCTTTGTCTGTGGTACTCAAATCTCCTTTGTCTGTGGTACTCAATCTCCTTTGTCTGTGGTACTCAAATCTCCTTTGTCAGTGGTACTCAATCTCCTTTGTCTGTGGTACTCAAATCTCCTTTGTCAGTGGTACTCAATCTCCTTTGTCTGTGGTACTCAACCTCCTTTGTTTGTAGTACTCAATCTCCTTTGTCTGTGGTACTCAAATCTCCTTTGTCTGTGGTACTCAATCTCCTTTGTGTGTGGTACTCAATCTCCTATGTCTGTGGTAATCAATCTCCTTTGTGTGTGGTACTCAATCTCCTATGTTTGTGGTACTCAATCTCCTTTGTGTGTGGTACTCAATCTCCTTTGTGTGTGGTACACAATTTACTTTGTGTGTGGTACTCAATCTCCTTTGAGTGTGGTACACAATCTCCTTTGTCTGTGGTACTCAATCTCCTTTGTCTGTGGTACACAATCTCTCTATTTCTGCACATTTTTTGTTTAGTCACTCTTCTCTAGGCCGCCTATATTTGATCCTTATTTCGTCGTGTAGATTTTTTCGTTTTTCGTTTTTTTTTTCTTTTCCGTATATTGGCAGAGTTTTTTGTGTCTCCTTTGCATCATATCAATAATTTCATCAGTGATCCATTTGTTTTTTCTTCTTCGTCCATTCTCCTTTGGGATGAAATCGGTCGCTGATGTCACTCAAGCTTCTCTTAATGTGTCCTATTTCGAGTTTCCATTTCCATTTTGTCCCTCGTATCTTCTTATCACGCTGTCCACATATTATTTCCTTCGGGAAAAATTGCAATTTATGATATATCTTGGGATTAATAGTGAAGTGGTTTCTCACTGCCTCACACACGGTGGTTTATGGGGACACCGCCTCTAGTTAGCTGGCCGTTGATTCATCAAGAGTTTTTCCGCATGTTAATGAGGATGTCTTTTGTCCTGTTCTCTTATTTTTATGGTCTTTCCCCACCTGCCTGCTTTGGTGTTCAAGTCTTCCCATGATAATTATGACTTCTTGTGATTTGTAATGAGCCTTGGCGTTTTCTCTAATATCAGCGTTCCATGCTTGGATTTTATGCAGCCTGTTGATGAGCATGTCTTTTGTCCTGTTCTCTTATTTTTATGGTCTTTCCCCACCTGCCTGCTTTGGTGTTCACGTCTCCCATGATAATTATGACTTCTTGTGATTTGTAATGAGCCTTGGCGTTTTCTCTAATATCAGCGTTCCATGCTTGGATTTTATGCAGCCTGTTGATGAGCATGTCTTTTGTCCTGTTCTCTTATTTTTATGGTCTTTCCCCACCTGCCTGCTTTGGTGTTCACGTCTCCCATGATAATTATGACTTCTTGTGATTTGTAATGAGCCTTGGCGTGTTCTCTAATATCAGCGTTCCATGCTTGGATTTTATGCAGCCTGTTGATGAGCATGTCTTTTGTCCTGTTCTCTTATTTTTATGGTCTTTCCCCACCTGCCTGCTTTGGTGTTCACGTCTCCCATGAAAATTATGACTTCTTGTGATTTGTAATGAGTCTTGGCGTTTTCTCTAATATCAGCGTTCCATGCTTGGATTTTATGCAGCCTGTTGATGAGCATGTCTTTTGTCCTGTTCTCTTATTTTTATGGTCTTTCCCCACCTGCCTGCTTTGGTGTTCAAGTCTCCCATGATAATTATGACTTCTTGTGATTTGTAATGAGCCTTGGCGTTTTCTCTAATATCAGCGTTCCATGCTTGGATTTTATGCAGCCTGTTGATGAGCCTGTCTTTTGTCCTGTTCTCTTATTTTTATGGTCTTTCCCCACCTGCCTGCTTTGGTGTTAACGTCTCCCATGATAATATGACATCTTGTGATTTGTAATGAGACTTGGCGTTTTCTCTAATATCAGCGTTCCATCCTTGGATTTTATGCAGCCTGTTGATGAGCCTGTCTTTTGTCCTGTTCTCTTATTTTTATGGTCTTTCCCCACCTGCCTGCTTTGGTGTTCACGTCTTCCCATGATAATATGACTTCTTGTGATTTGTAATGAGCCTTGGCGTTTTCTCTAATATCAGCGTTCCATCCTTGGATTTTATGCAGCCTGTTGATGAGCATGTCTTTTGTCCTGTTCTCTTATTTTTATGGTCTTTCCCAACCTGCCTGCTTTGGTGTTCACATCTCCCATGATAATATGACTTCTTGTGATTTGTAATGAGCCTTGGCGTGTTCTCTAATATCAGCGTTCCATCCTTGGATTTTATGCAGCCTGTTGATGAGCATATCTTTTGTCCTGTTCTCTTATTTTTATGGTCTTTCCCCACCTGCCTGCTTTGGTGTTCACGTCTTCCCATGATAATATGACTTCTTGTGATTTGTAATGAGCCTTGGCGTTTTCTCTAATATCAGCGTTCAATCCTTGGATTTTATGCAGCCTGTTGATGAGCATGTCTTTTGTCCTGTTCTCTTATTTTTATGGTCTTTCCCCACCTGCCTGCTTTGGTGTTCACGTCTTCCCATGATAATATGACTTCTTGTGATTTGTAATGAGCCTTGGCGTTTTCTCTAATATCAGCGTTCAATCCTTGGATTTTATGCAGCCTGTTGATGAGCATGTCTTTTGTCCTGTTCTCTTATTTTTATGGTCTTTCCCAACCTGTCTGCTTTGGTGTTCACGTCTCCCATGATAATTATGACTTCTTGTGATTTGTAATGAGCCTTGGCGTTTTCTCTAATATCAGCGTTCCATGCTTGGATTTTATGCAGCCTGTTGATGAGCATGTCTTTTGTCCTGTTCTCTTATTTTTATGGTCTTTCCCAACCTGCCTGCTTTGGTGTTCACATCTCCCATGATAATATGACTTCTTGTGATTTGTAATGAGCCTTGGCGTTTTCTCTAATATCAGCGTTCCATACTCGGATTTTATGCAGCCTGTTGATGAGCATGTCTTCTGTCCTGTTCTCTTATTTTTATGGTCTTTCCCCACCTGCCTGCTTTGGTGTTCACGTCTCCCATGATAATTATGACTTCTTGTGATTTGTAATGAGCCTTGGCGTGTTCTCTAAAATCAGCGTTCCATGCTTGGATTTTATGCAGCCTGTTGATGAGCATGTCTTTTGTCCTGTTCTCTTATTTTTATGGTCTTTCCCAACCTGCCTGCTTTGGTGTTCACATCTCCCATGATAATATGACTTCTTGTGATTTGTAATGAGCCTTGGCGTTTTCTCTAATATCAGCGTTCCATGCTTGTATTTTATGCAGCCTGTTGATGAGCATGTCTTTTGTCCTGTTCTCTTATTTTTATGGTCTTTCCCAACCTGCCTGCTTTGGTGTTCATATCTCCCATGATAATTATGACTTCTTGTGATTTGTAATGAGCCTTGGCGTGTTCTCTAATATCAGCGTTCCATCCTTGGATTTTATGCAGCCTGTTGATGAGCATGTCTTTTGTCCTGTTCTCTTATTTTTATGGTCTTTCCCAACCTGCCTGCTTTGGTGTTCACGTCTCCCATGATAATATGACTTCTTGTGATTTGTAATGAGCCTTGGCGTGTTCTCTAATATCAGCGTTCCATCCTTGGATTTTATGCAGCCTGTTGATGAGCATGTCTTTTGTCCTGTTCTCTTATTTTTATGGTCTTTCCCAACTTGCCTGCTTTGGTGTTCACGTCTCCCATGATAATATGACTTCTTGTGATTTGTAATGAGCCTTGGCGTGTTCTCTAATATCAGCGTTCCATCCTTGGATTTTATGCAGCCTGTTGATGAGCATGTCTTTTGTCCTGTTCTCTTATTTTTATGGTCTTTCCCAACCTGCCTGCTTTGGTGTTCACGTCTCCCATGATAATATGACTTCTTGTGATTTGTAATGAGCCTTGGCGTGTTCTCTAATATCAGCGTTCCATCCTTGGATTTTATGCAGCCTGTTGATGAGCATGTCATTTGTCCTGTTCTCTTATTTTTATGGTTTTTCCCCACCTGCCTGCTTTGGTGTTGACGTCTCCCATGATAATATGACTTCTTGTGATTTGTAATGAGCCTTGGTGTTTTCTCTAATATCAGCGTTCCATGCTTGGATTTTATGCAGCCTGTTGATGAGCATGTCTTTTGTCCTGTTCTCTTATTTTTATGGTCTTTCCCCACCTGTCTGCTTTGGTGTTCACTTCTCCCATGATAATTATGACTTCTTGTGATTTGTAATGAGCCTTGGCGTTTTCTCTAATATCAGCGTTCCATCCTTGGATTTTATGCAGCCTGTTGATGAGCATGTCATTTGTCCTGTTCTCTTATTTTTATGGTTTTTCCCCACCTGCCTGCTTTGGTGTTGACGTCACCCATGATAATATGACTTCTTGTGATTTGTAATGAGCCTTGGCGTTTTCTCTAATATCAGCGTTCCATGCTTGGATTTTATGCAGCCTGTTGATGAGCATGTCTTTTGTCCTGTTCTCTTATTTTTATGGTCTTTCCCCACCTGCCTGCTTTGGTGTTCAAGTCTTCCCATGATAATTATGACTTCTTGTGATTTGTAATGAGCCTTGGCGTGTTCTCTAATATCAGCGTTCCATCCTTGGATTTTATGCAGCCTGTTGATGAGCATGTCATTTGTCCTGTTCTCTTATTTTTATGGTTTTTCCCCACCTGCCTGCTTTGGTGTTGACGTCACCCATGATAATATGACTTCTTGTGATTTGTAATGAGCCTTGGCGTTTTCTCTAATATCAGCGTTCCATGCTTGGATTTTATGCAGCCTGTTGATGAGCATGTCTTTTGTCCTGTTCTCTTATTTTTATGGTCTTTCCCAACCTGCCTGCTTTGGTGTTCACGTCTCCCATGATAATATGACATCTTGTGATTTGTAATGAGCCTTGGCGTTTTCTCTAATATCAGCGTTCCATGCTTGGATTTTATGCAGCCTGTTGATGAGCATGTCTTTTGTCCTGTTCTCTTATTTTTATGGTCTTTCCCAACCTGCCTGCTTTGGTGTTCACGTCTCCCATGATAATATGACATCTTGTGATTTGTAATGAGCCTTGGCGTTTTCTCTAATATCAGCGTTCCATACTCGGATTTTATGCAGCCTGTTGATGAGCATGTCTTTTGTCCTGTTCTCTTATTTTTATGGTCTTTCCCAACCTGCCTGCTTTGGTGTTGACGTCTCCCATGATAATATGACTTCTTGTGATTTGTAATGAGCCTTGGCGTTTTCTCTAATATCAGCGTTCCATCCTTGGATTTTATGCAGCCTGTTGATGAGCATGTCTTTTGTCCTGTTCTCTTATTTTTATGGTCTTTCCCCACCTGCCTGCTTTGGTGTTGACGTCTCCCATGATAATTATGACTTCTTGTGATTTGTAATGAGCCTTGGCGTGTTCTCTAATATCAGCGTTCCATGCTTGGATTTTATGCAGCCTGTTGATGAGCATGTCTTTTGTCCTGTTCTCTTATTTTTATGGTCTTTCCCACCCTGCCTGCTTTGGTGTTCACGTCTCCCATGATAATATGACATCTTGTGATTTGTAATGAGCCTTGGCGTTTTCTCTAATATCAGCGTTCCATACTCGGATTTTATGCAGCCTGTTGATGAGCATGTCTTTTGTCCTGTTCTCTTATTTTTATGGTCTTTCCCAACCTGCCTGCTTTGGTGTTCACGTCTCCCATGATAATATGACATCTTGTGATTTGTAATGAGCCTTGGCGTTTTCTCTAATATCAGCGTTCCATACTCGGATTTTATGAAGCCTGTTGATGAGCATGTCTTTTGTCCTGTTCTCTTATTTTTATGGTCTTTCCCCACCTGCCTGCTTTGGTGTTCACGTCTCCCATGATAATTATGACTTCTTGTGATTTGTAATGAGCCTTGGCGTGTTCTCTAATATCAGCGTTCCATGCTTGGATTTTATGCAGCCTGTTGATGAGCATGTCTTTTGTCTTGTTCTCTTATTTTTATGGTCTTTCCCAACCTGCCTGCTTTGGTGTTCACGTCTCCCATGATAATTATGACTTCTTGTGATTTGTAATGAGCCTTGGCGTGTTCTCTAATATCAGCGTTCCATCCTCGGATTTTATGCAGCCTGTTGATGAGCATGTCTTTTGTCCTGTTCTCTTATTTTTATGGTCTTTCCCAACCTGCCTGCTTTGGTGTTCACGTCTCCCATGATAATTATGACTTCTTGTGATTTGTAATGAGCCTTGGCGTTTTCTCTAATATCAGCGTTCCATGCTTGGATTTTATGCAGCCTGTTGATGAGCATGTCTTTTGTCCTGTTCTCTTATTTTATGGTCTTTCCCAACCTGCCTGCTTTGGTGTTCAAGTCTCCCATGATAATTATGACTTCTTATGATTTGTAATGAGCCTTGGCGTTTTCTCTAATATCAGCGTTCCATGCTTGGATTTTATGCAGCCTGTTGATGAGCATGTCTTTTGTCCTGTTCTCTTATTTTATGGTCTTTCCCAACCTGCCTGCTTTGGTGTTCACGTCTCCCATGATAATTATGACTTCTTGTGATTTGTAATGAGCCTTGGCGTGTTCTCTAATATCAGCGTTCCATGCTTGGATTTTATGCATCCTGTTGATGAGCATGTCTTTTGTCCTGTTCTCTTATTTTTATGGTCTTTCCCCACCTGCCTGATTTGGTGTTCACGTCTCCCATGATAATATGACTTCTTGTGATTTGTAATGAGCCTTGGCGTTTTCTCTAATATCAGCGTTCCATCCTTGGATTTTATGCAGCCTGTTGATGAGCCTGTCTTTTGTCCTGTTCTCTTATTTTCATGGTCTTTCCCAACCTGCCTGCTTTGGTGTTCACGTCTCCCATGATAATTATGACTTCTTGTGATTTGTAATGAGCCTTGGCGTGTTCTCTAATATCAGCGTTCCATGCTTGGATTTTATGCAGCCTGTTGATGAGCCTGTCTTTTGTCCTGTTCTCTTATTTTATGGTCTTTCCCAACCTGCCTGCTTTGGTGTTCACGTCTCCCATGATAATATGACTTCTTGTGATTTGTAATGAGCCTTGGCGTTTTCTCTAATATCAGCGTTCCATCCTTGGATTTTATGCAGCCTGTTGATGAGCATGTCTTTTGTCCTGTTCTCTTATTTTTATGGTCTTTCCCAACCTGCCTGCTTTGGTGTTCACGTCTCCCATGATAATTATGTTTTCTTGTGATTTGTAATGAGCCTTGGCGTTTTCTCTAATATCAGCGTTCCATGCTTGGATTTTATGCAGCCTGTTGATGAGCCTGTCTTTTGTCCTGTTCTCTTATTTTCATGGTCTTTCCCAACCTGCCTGCTTTGGTGTTCACGTCTCCCATGATAATTATGATTTCTTGTGATTTGTAATGAGTCTTGGCGTGTTCTCTAATATCAGCGTTCCATGCTTGGATTTTATGCAGCCTGTTGATGAGCATGTCTTTTGTCCTGTTCTCTTATTTTTATGGTCTTTCCCCACCTGCCTGCTTTGGTGTTCACGTCTCCCATGATAATTATGACTTCTTGTGATTTGTAATGAGCCTTGGCGTGTTCTCTAATATCAGCGTTCCATGCTTGGATTTTATGCAGCCTGTTGATGAGCATGTCTTTTGTCCTGTTCTCTTATTTTTATGGTCTTTCCCCACCTGCCTGCTTTGGTGTTCACGTCTCCCATGATAATTATGACTTCTTGTGATTTGTAATGAGCCTTGGCGTGTTCTCTAATATCAGCGTTCCATGCTTGGATTTTATGCAGCCTGTTGATGAGCCTGTCTTTTGTCCTGTTCTCTTACTTTCATGGTCTTTCCCAACCTGCCTGCTTTGGTGTTCACGTCTCCCATGATAATTATGACTTCTTGTGATTTGTAATGAGCCTTGGCGTTTTCTCTAATATCAGCGTTCCATCCTTGGATTTTATGCAGCCTGTTGATGAGCATGTCTTTTGTCCTGTTCTCTTATTTTTATGGTCTTTCCCAACCTGCCTGCTTTGGTGTTCACGTCTCCCATGATAATATGACTTCTTGTGATTTGTAATGAGCCTTGGCGATTTCTCTAATATCAGCGTTCCATCCTCGGATTTTATGCAGCCTGTTGATGAGCATGTCATTTGTCCTGTTCTCTTATTTTTATGGTCTTTCCCCACCTGCCTGCTTTGGTGTTCATGTCTCCCATGATAATTATGACTTCTTGTGATTTGTAATGAGCCTTGGCGTTTTCTCTAATATCAGCGTTCCATGCTTGGATTTTATGCAGCCTGTTGATGAGCATGTCTTTTGTCCTGTTCTCTTATTTTATGGTCTTTCCCAACCTGCCTGCTTTGGTGTTCACGTCTCCCATGATAATTATGACTTCTTGTGATTTGTAATGAGCCTTGGCGTGTTCTCTAATATCAGCGTTCCATCCTCGGATTTTATGCAGCCTGTTGATGAGCATGTCTTTTGTCCTGTTCTCTTATTTTTATGGTCTTTCCCCACCTGCCTGCTTTGGTGTTCACGTCTCCCATGATAATTATGACTTCTTGTGATTTGTAATGAGCCTTGGCGTTTTCTCTAATATCAGCGTTCCATGCTTGGATTTTATGAAGCCTGTTGATGAGCCTGTCTTTTGTCCTGTTCTCTTATTTTCATGGTCTTTCCCAACCTGCCTGCTTTGGTGTTCAAGTCTCCCATGATAATTATGACTTCTTGTGATTTGTAATGAGCCTTGGCGTTTTCTCTAATATCAGCGTTCCATCCTCGGATTTTATGAAGCCTGTTGATGAGCCTGTCTTTTGTCCTGTTCTCTTATTTTCATGGTCTTTCCCAACCTGCCTGCTTTGGTGTTCACGTCTCCCATGATAATTATGACTTCTTGTGATTTGTAATGAGCCTTGGCGTTTTCTCTAATATCAGCGTTCCATGCTTGGATTTTATGCAGCCTGTTGATGAGCATGTCTTTTGTCCTGTTCTCTTATTTTTATGGTCTTTCCCAACCTGCCTGCTTTGGTGTTCACGTCTCCGATCATAATTATGACTTCTTGTGATTTGTAATGAGCCTTGGCGTGTTCTCTAATATCAGCGTTCCATGCTTGGATTTTATGCAGCCTGTTGATGAGCATGTCTTTTGTCCTGTTCTCTTATTTTTATGGTCTTTCCCAACCTGCCTGCTTTGGTGTTCACGTCTCCCATGATAATTATGACTTCTTGTGATTTGTAATGAGCCTTGGCGTGTTCTCTAATATCAGCGTTCCATGCTTGGATTTTATGCAGCCTGTTGATGAGCATGTCTTTTGTCCTGTTCTCTTATTTTATGGTCTTTCCCAACCAGCCTGCTTTGGTGTTCACGTCTCCCATGATAATTATGACTTCTTGTGATTTGTAATGAGCCTTGGCGTTTTCTCTAATATCAGCGTTCCATGCTTGGATTTTATGAAGCCTGTTGATGAGCCTGTCTTTTGTCCTGTTCTCTTACTTTCATGGTCTTTCCCAACCTGCCTGCTTTGGTGTTCACGTCTCCCATGATAATTATGACTTCTTGTGATTTGTAATGAGCCTTGGCGTGTTCTCTAATATCAGCGTTCCATGCTTGGATTTTATGCAGCCTGTTGATGAGCATGTCTTTTGTCCTGTTCTCTTATTTTTATGGTCTTTCCCAACCTGCCTGCTTTGGTGTTCACGTCTCCGATCATAATTATGACTTCTTGTGATTTGTAATGAGCCTTGGCGTGTTCTCTAATATCAGCGTTCCATGCTTGGATTTTATGCAGCCTGTTGATGAGCATGTCTTTTGTCCTGTTCTCTTATTTTTATGGTCTTTCCCAACCTGCCTGCTTTGGTGTTCACGTCTCCCATGATAATTATGACTTCTTGTGATTTGTAATGAGCCTTGGCGTGTTCTCTAATATCAGCGTTCCATGCTTGGATTTTATGCAGCCTGTTGATGAGCATGTCTTTTGTCCTGTTCTCTTATTTTATGGTCTTTCCCAACCTGCCTGCTTTGGTGTTCACGTCTCCCATGATAATTATGACTTCTTGTGATTTGTAATGAGCCTTGGCGTGTTCTCTAATATCAGCGTTCCATGCTTGGATTTTATGCAGCCTGTTGATGAGCATGTCTTTTGTCCTGTTCTCTTATTTTATGGTCTTTCCCAACCTGCCTGCTTTGGTGTTCACGTCTCCCATGATAATTATGACTTCTTGTGATTTGTAATGAGCCTTGGCGTTTTCTCTAATATCAGCGTTCCATGCTTGGATTTTATGAAGCCTGTTGATGAGCCTGTCTTTTGTCCTGTTCTCTTACTTTCATGGTCTTTCCCAACCTGCCTGCTTTGGTGTTCACGTCTCCCATGATAATTATGACTTCTTGTGATTTGTAATGAGCCTTGGCGTTTTCTCTAATATCAGCGTTCCATGCTTGGATTTTATGAAGCCTGTTGATGAGCCTGTCTTTTGTCCTGTTCTCTTACTTTCATGGTCTTTCCCAACCTGCCTGCTTTGGTGTTCACGTCTCCCATGATAATTATGACTTCTTGTGATTTGTAATGAGCCTTGGCGTGTTCTCTAATATCAGCGTTCCATGCTTGGATTTTATGCAGCCTGTTCATGAGCATGTCTTTTGTCCTGTTCTCTTATTTTATGGTCTTTCCCAACCTGCCTGCTTTGGTGTTCACGTCTCCCATGATAATTATGACTTCTTGTGATTTGTAATGAGCCTTGGCGTTTTCTCTAATATCAGCGTTCCATGCTTGGATTTTATGAAGCCTGTTGATGAGCCTGTCTTTTGTCCTGTTCTCTTACTTTCATGGTCTTTCCCAACCTGCCTGCTTTGGTGTTCACGTCTCCCATGATAATTATGACTTCTTGTGATTTGTAATGAGCCTTGGCGTTTTCTCTAATATCAGCGTTCCATGCTTGCATTTTATGAAGCCTGTTGATGAGCATGTCTTTTGTCCTGTTCTCTTATTTTTATGGTCTTTCCCAACCTGCCTGCTTTGGTGTTCACGTCTCCCATGATAATATGACTTCTTGTGATTTGTAATGAGCCTTGGCGATTTCTCTAATATCAGCGTTCCATCCTCGGATTTTATGCAGCCTGTTGATGAGCATGTCATTTGTCCTGTTCTCTTATTTTTATGGTCTTTCCCCACCTGCCTGCTTTGGTGTTCATGTCTCCCATGATAATTATGACTTCTTGTGATTTGTAATGAGCCTTGGCGTTTTCTCTAATATCAGCGTTCCATGCTTGGATTTTATGAAGCCTGTTGATGAGCCTGTCTTTTGTCCTGTTCTCTTATTTTTATGGTCTTTCCCAACCTGCCTGCTTTGGTGTTCACCTCTCCCATGATAATTATGACTTCTTGTGATTTGTAATGAGCCTTGGCGTGTTCTCTAATATCAGCGTTCCATGCTTGGATTTTATGCAGCCTGTTGATGAGCATATCTTTTGTCCTGTTCTCTTATTTTTATGGTCTTTCCCCACCTGTCTGCTTTGGTGTTCACGTCTCCCATGATAATTATGACTTCTTGTGATTTGTAATGAGTCTTGGCGTTTTCTCTAATATCAGGGTTCAATCCTTGGATTTTATGCAGCCTGTTGATGAGCATGTCTTTTGTCCTGTTCTCTTATTTTTATGGTCTTTCCCCACCTGCCTGTATTGGTGTTCACGTCTCCCATGATAATTATGACTTCTTGTGATTTGTAATGAGCATTGGCGTTTTCTCTAATATCAGCGTTCCATGCTTGGATTTTATGAAGCCTGTTGATGAGCATGTCTTTTGTCCTGTTCTCTTATTTTATGGTCTTTCCCAACCTGCCTGCTTTGGTGTTCACGTCTCCCATGATAATTATGACTTCTTGTGATTTGTAATGAGCCTTGGCGTGTTCTCTAATATCAGCGTTCCATGCTTGGATTTTATGCAGCCTGTTGATGAGCATATCTTTTGTCCTGTTCTCTTATTTTTATGGTCTTTCCCCACCTGTCTGCTTTGGTGTTCACGTCTCCCATGATAATTATGACTTCTTGTGATTTGTAATGAGTCTTGGCGTTTTCTCTAATATCAGGGTTCAATCCTTGGATTTTATGCAGCCTGTTGATGAGCATGTCTTTTGTCCTGTTCTCTTATTTTTATGGTCTTTCCCCACCTGCCTGTATTGGTGTTCACGTCTCCCATGATAATTATGACTTCTTGTGATTTGTAATGAGCCTTGGCGTTTTCTCTAATATCAGCGTTCCATGCTTGGATTTTATGCAGCCTGTTCATGAGCATGTCTTTTGCCCTGTTCTCTTATTTTTATGGTCTTTCCCCACCTGTCTGCTTTGGTGTTCACGTCTCCCATGATAATTATGACTTCTTGTGATTTGTAATGAGTCTTGGCGTTTTCTCTAATATCAGGGTTCCATCCTTGGATTTTATGCAGCCTGTTGATGAGCATGTCTTTTGTCTTGTTCTCTTATTTTTATGGTCTTTTCCCACCTGCCTGCTTTGGTGTTCACGTCTCCCATGATAATTATGACTTCTTGTGATTTGTAATGAGCCTTGGCGTGTTCTCTAATATCAGCGTTCCATCCTTGGATTTTATGCAGCCTGTTGATGAGCATGTCTTTTGTCCTGTTCTCTTATTTTTATGGTCTTTCCCAACCTGCCTGCATTGGTGTTCACGTCTCCCATGATAATTATGACTTCTTGTGATTTGTAATGAGCATTGGCGTGTTCTCTAATATCAGCGTTCCATCCTTGGATTTTATGCAGCCTGTTGATGAGCATGTCTTTTGTCCTGTTCTCTTATTTTATGGTCTTTCCCAACCTGCCTGCTTTGGTGTTCACGTCTCCCATGATAATTATGACTTCTTGTGATTTGTAATGAGCCTTGGCGTGTTCTCTAATATCAGCGTTCCATCCTCGGATTTTATGCAGCCTGTTGATGAGCATGTCTTTTGTCCTGTTCTCTTATTTTTATGGTCTTTCCCCACCTGCCTGCTTTGGTGTTCACGTCTCCCATGATAATTATGACTTCTTGTGATTTGTAATGAGCCTTGGCGTTTTCTCTAATATCAGCGTTCCATGCTTGGATTTTATGAAGCCTGTTGATGAGCCTGTCTTTTGTCCTGTTCTCTTATTTTCATGGTCTTTCCCAACCTGCCTGCTTTGGTGTTCAAGTCTCCCATGATAATTATGACTTCTTGTGATTTGTAATGAGCCTTGGCGTTTTCTCTAATATCAGCGTTCCATCCTCGGATTTTATGAAGCCTGTTGATGAGCCTGTCTTTTGTCCTGTTCTCTTATTTTCATGGTCTTTCCCAACCTGCCTGCTTTGGTGTTCACGTCTCCCATGATAATTATGACTTCTTGTGATTTGTAATGAGCCTGGGCGTTTTCTCTAATATCAGCGTTCCATGCTTGGATTTTATGAAGCCTGTTGATGAGCCTGTCTTTTGTCCTGTTCTCTTATTTTCATGGTCTTTCCCAACCTGCCTGCTTTGGTGTTCACGTCTCCCATGATAATTATGACTTCTTGTGATTTGTAATGAGCCTTGGCGTTTTCTCTAATATCAGCGTTCCATGCTTGGATTTTATGAAGCCTGTTGATGAGCATGTCTTTTGTCCTGTTCTCTTATTTTTATGGTCTTTCCCAACCTGCCTGCTTTGGTGTTCACGTCTCCCATGATAATATGACTTCTTGTGATTTGTAATGAGCCTTGGCGATTTCTCTAATATCAGCGTTCCATCCTCGGATTTTATGCAGCCTGTTGATGAGCATGTCATTTGTCCTGTTCTCTTATTTTTATGGTTTTTCCCCACCTGCCTGCTTTGGTGTTCATGTCTCCCATGATAATTATGACTTCTTGTGATTTGTAAGGAGCCTTGGCGTTTTCTCTAATATCAGCGTTCCATGCTTGGATTTTATGTAGCCTGTTGATGAGCATGTCTTTTGTCCTGTTCTCTTATTTTTATGGTCTTTCCCAACCTGCCTGCTTTGGTGTTCACGTCTCCCATGATAATATGACTTCTTGTGATTTGTAATGAGCCTTGGCGATTTCTCTAATATCAGCGTTCCATCCTCGGATTTTATGCAGCCTGTTGATGAGCATGTCATTTGTCCTGTTCTCTTATTTTTATGGTCTTTCCCAACCTGCCTGCTTTGGTGTTCACGTCTCCCATGATAATATGACTTCTTGTGATTTGTAATGAGCCTTGGCGATTTCTCTAATATCAGCGTTCCATCCTCGGATTTTATGCAGCCTGTTGATGAGCATGTCATTTGTCCTGTTCTCTTATTTTTATGGTTTTTCCCCACCTGCCTGCTTTGGTGTTCAAGTCTCCCATGATAATTATGACTTCTTGTGATTTGTAATGAGCCTTGGCGTGTTCTCTAATATCAGCGTTCCATGCTTGGATTTTATGCAGCCTGTTGATGAGCATGTCTTTTGTCCTGTTCTCTTATTTTTATGGTCTTTCCCCACCTTCCTGCTTTGGTGTTCACGTCTCCCATGATAATTATGACTTCTTGTGATTTGTAATGAGCCTTGGCGTGTTCTCTAATATCAGCGTTCCATGCTTGGATTTTATGCAGCCTGTTGATGAGCATGTCTTTTGTCCTGTTCTCTTATTTTTATGGTCTTTCCCAACCTGTCTGCTTTGGTGTTCACGTCTCCCATGATAATTATGACTTCTTGTGATTTGTAATGAGCCTTGGCGTGTTCTCTAATATCAGCGTTCCATGCTTGGATTTTATGCAGCCTGTTGATGAGCATGTCTTTTGTCCTGTTCTCTTATTTTTATGGTCTTTCCCAACCTGTCTGCTTTGGTGTTCACGTCTCCCATGATAATTATGACTTCTTGTGATTTGTAATGAGCCTTGGCGTGTTCTCTAATATTAGCGTTCCATGCTTGGATTTTATGCAGCCTGTTGATGAGCATGACTTTTGTCCTGTTCTCTTATTTTTATGGTCTTTCCCAACCTGCCTGCTTTGGTGTTCAAGTCTCCCATGATAATTATGACTTCTTGTGATTTGTAATGAGCCTTGGCGTGTTCTCTAATATCAGCGTTCCATCCTCGGATTTTATGCAGCCTGTTGATGAGCATGTCTTTTGTCCTGTTCTCTTATTTTTATGGTTTTTCCCCACCTGCCTGCTTTGGTGTTCAAGTCTCCCATGATAATTATAACTTCTTGTGATTTGTAATGAGCCTTGGCGTGTTCTCTAATATCAGCGTTCCATGCTTGGATTTTATGCAGCCTGTTGATGAGCATGTCTTTTGTCCTGTTCTCTTATTTTTATGGTCTTTCCCCACCTTCCTGCTTTGGTGTTCACGTCTCCCATGATAATTATGACTTCTTGTGATTTGTAATGAGCCTTGGCGTGTTCTCTAATATCAGCGTTCCATGCTTGGATTTTATGCAGCCTGTTGATGAGCATGTCTTTTGTCCTGTTCTCTTATTTTTATGGTTTTTCCCCACCTGCCTGCTTTGGTGTTCAAGTCTCCCATGATAATTATGACTTCTTGTGATTTGTAATGAGCCTTGGCGTGTTCTCTAATATCAGCGTTCCATCCTTGGATTTTATGCAGCCTGTTGATGAGCATGTCTTTTGTCCTGTTCTCTTATTTTTATGGTCTTTCCCAACCTGTCTGCTTTGGTGTTCAAGTCTTCCCATGATAATTATGACTTCTTGTGATTTGTAATGAGCCTTGGCGTTTTCTCTAATATCAGCGTTCCATGCTTGGATTTTATGCAGCCTGTTGATGAGCATGTCTTTTGTCCTGTTCTCTTATTTTATGGTCTTTCCCAACCTGTCTGCTTTGGTGTTCACGTCTCCCATGATAATTATGACTTCTTGTGATTTGTAATGAGCCTTGGCGTGTTCTCTAATATCAGCGTTCCATGCTTGGATTTTATGCAGCCTGTTGATGAGCATGTCTTTTGTCCTGTTCTCTTATTTTATGGTCTTTCCCAACCTGCCTGCTTTGGTGTTCACGTCTCCCATGATAATTATGACTTGTGATTTGTAATGAGCCTTGGCGTGTTCTCTAATATCAGCGTTCCATGCTTGGATTTTATGCAGCCTGTTGATGAGCATGTCTTTTGTCCTGTTCTCTTATTTTTATGGTCTTTCCCAACCTGTCTGCTTTGGTGTTCACGTCTCCCATGATAATTATGACTTCTTGTGATTTGTAATGAGCCTTGGCGTGTTCTCTAATATCAGCGTTCCATGCTTGGATTTTATGCAGCCTGTTGATGAGCATGTCTTTTGTCCTGTTCTCTTATTTTATGGTTTTTCCCCACCTGCCTGCTTTGGTGTTCAAGTCTCCCATGATAATTATGACTTCTTGTGATTTGTAATGAGCCTTGGCGTGTTCTCTAATATCAGCGTTCCATGCTTGGATTTTATGCAGCCTGTTGATGAGAATGTCTTTTGTCCTGTTCTCTTATTTTATGGTCTTTCCCAACCTGCCTGCTTTGGTGTTCACGTCTCCCATGATAATTATGACTTGTGATTTGTAATGAGCCTTGGCGTGTTCTCTAATATCAGCGTTCCATGCTTGGATTTTATGCAGCCTGTTGATGAGCATGTCTTTTGTCCTGTTCTCTTATTTTTATGGTCTTTCCCAACCTGTCTGCTTTGGTGTTCACGTCTCCCATGATAATTATGACTTCTTGTGATTTGTAATGAGCCTTGGCGTGTTCTCTAATATCAGCGTTCCATGCTTGGATTTTATGCAGCCTGTTGATGAGCATGTCTTTTGTCCTGTTCTCTTATTTTATGGTCTTTCCCAACCTGCCTGCTTTGGTGTTCACGTCTCCCATGATAATATGACTTCTTGTGATTTGTAATGAGCCTTGGCGTTTTCTCTAATATCAGGGTTCAATCCTTGGATTTTATGCAGCCTGTTGATGAGCATGTCTTTTGTCCTGTTCTCTTATTTTTATGGTCTTTCCCCACCTGTCTGCTTTGGTGTTCACGTCTCCCATGATAATTATGACTTCTTGTGATTTGTAATGAGTCTTGGCGTTTTCTCTAATATCAGGGTTCAATCCTTGGATTTTATGCAGCCTGTTGATGAGCATGTCTTTTGTCCTGTTCTCTTATTTTTATGGTCTTTCCCCACCTGCCTGTATTGGTGTTCACGTCTCCCATGATAATTATGACTTCTTGTGATTTGTAATGAGCCTTGGCGTTTTCTCTAATATCAGCGTTCCATGCTTGGATTTTATGCAGCCTGTTCATGAGCATGTCTTTTGCCCTGTTCTCTTATTTTTATGGTCTTTCCCAACCTGCCTGCTTTGGTGTTCACATCTCCCATGATAATATGACTTCTTGTGATTTGTAATGAGCCTTGGCGTGTTCTCTAATATCAGCGTTCCATCCTTGGATTTTATGCAGCCTGTTGATGAGCATGTCATTTGTCCTGTTCTCTTATTTTTATGGTTTTTCCCCACCTGCCTGCTTTGGTGTTGACGTCTCCCATGATAATATGACTTCTTCTGATTTGTAATGAGCCTTGGCGTTTTCTCTAATATCAGCGTTCCATGCTTGGATTTTATGCAGCCTGTTGATGAGCATGTCTTTTGTCCTGTTCTCTTATTTTTATGGTCTTTCCCAACCTGCCTGCATTGGTGTTCACGTCTCCCATGATAATTATGACTTCTTGTGATTTGTAATGAGCCTTGGCGTGTTCTCTAATATCAGCGTTCCATGCTTGGATTTTATGCAGCCTGTTGATGAGCATGTCTTTTGTCCTGTTCTCTTATTTTTATGGTTTTTCCCCACCTGCCTGCTTTGGTGTTCAAGTCTCCCATGATAATTATGACTTCTTGTGATTTGTAATGAGCCTTGGCGTGTTCTCTAATATCAGCGTTCCATCCTTGGATTTTATGCAGCCTGTTGATGAGCATGTCTTTTGTCCTGTTCTCTTATTTTTATGGTCTTTCCCAACCTGTCTGCTTTGGTGTTCAAGTCTTCCCATGATAATTATGACTTCTTGTGATTTGTAATGAGCCTTGGCGTTTTCTCTAATATCAGCGTTCCATGCTTGGATTTTATGCAGCCTGTTGATGAGCATGTCTTTTGTCCTGTTCTCTTATTTTATGGTCTTTCCCAACCTGTCTGCTTTGGTGTTCACGTCTCCCATGATAATTATGACTTCTTGTGATTTGTAATGAGCCTTGGCGTGTTCTCTAATATCAGCGTTCCATGCTTGGATTTTATGCAGCCTGTTGATGAGCATGTCTTTTGTCCTGTTCTCTTATTTTATGGTCTTTCCCAACCTGCCTGCTTTGGTGTTCACGTCTCCCATGATAATTATGACTTGTGATTTGTAATGAGCCTTGGCGTGTTCTCTAATATCAGCGTTCCATGCTTGGATTTTATGCAGCCTGTTGATGAGCATGTCTTTTGTCCTGTTCTCTTATTTTTATGGTCTTTCCCAACCTGTCTGCTTTGGTGTTCACGTCTCCCATGATAATTATGACTTCTTGTGATTTGTAATGAGCCTTGGCGTGTTCTCTAATATCAGCGTTCCATGCTTGGATTTTATGCAGCCTGTTGATGAGCATGTCTTTTGTCCTGTTCTCTTATTTTATGGTTTTTCCCCACCTGCCTGCTTTGGTGTTCAAGTCTCCCATGATAATTATGACTTCTTGTGATTTGTAATGAGCCTTGGCGTGTTCTCTAATATCAGCGTTCCATGCTTGGATTTTATGCAGCCTGTTGATGAGCATGTCTTTTGTCCTGTTCTCTTATTTTATGGTCTTTCCCAACCTGCCTGCTTTGGTGTTCACGTCTCCCATGATAATTATGACTTGTGATTTGTAATGAGCCTTGGCGTGTTCTCTAATATCAGCGTTCCATGCTTGGATTTTATGCAGCCTGTTGATGAGCATGTCTTTTGTCCTGTTCTCTTATTTTTATGGTCTTTCCCAACCTGTCTGCTTTGGTGTTCACGTCTCCCATGATAATTATGACTTCTTGTGATTTGTAATGAGCCTTGGCGTGTTCTCTAATATCAGCGTTCCATGCTTGGATTTTATGCAGCCTGTTGATGAGCATGTCTTTTGTCCTGTTCTCTTATTTTATGGTTTTTCCCCACCTGCCTGCTTTGGTGTTCAAGTCTCCCATGATAATTATGACTTCTTGTGATTTGTAATGAGCCTTGGCGTGTTCTCTAATATCAGCGTTCCATGCTTGGATTTTATGCAGCCTGTTGATGAGCATGTCTTTTGTCCTGTTCTCTTATTTTATGGTCTTTCCCAACCTGCCTGCTTTGGTGTTCACGTCTCCCATGATAATTATGACTTGTGATTTGTAATGAGCCTTGGCGTGTTCTCTAATATCAGCGTTCCATGCTTGGATTTTATGCAGCCTGTTGATGAGCATGTCTTTTGTCCTGTTCTCTTATTTTTATGGTCTTTCCCAACCTGTCTGCTTTGGTGTTCACGTCTCCCATGATAATTATGACTTCTTGTGATTTGTAATGAGCCTTGGCGTGTTCTCTAATATCAGCGTTCCATGCTTGGATTTTATGCAGCCTGTTGATGAGCATGTCTTTTGTCCTGTTCTCTTATTTTATGGTCTTTCCCAACCTGCCTGCTTTGGTGTTCACGTCTCCCATGATAATATGACTTCTTGTGATTTGTAATGAGCCTTGGCGTTTTCTCTAATATCAGGGTTCAATCCTTGGATTTTATGCAGCCTGTTGATGAGCATGTCTTTTGTCCTGTTCTCTTATTTTTATGGTCTTTCCCCACCTGTCTGCTTTGGTGTTCACGTCTCCCATGATAATTATGACTTCTTGTGATTTGTAATGAGTCTTGGCGTTTTCTCTAATATCAGGGTTCAATCCTTGGATTTTATGCAGCCTGTTGATGAGCATGTCTTTTGTCCTGTTCTCTTATTTTTATGGTCTTTCCCCACCTGCCTGTATTGGTGTTCACGTCTCCCATGATAATTATGACTTCTTGTGATTTGTAATGAGCCTTGGCGTTTTCGCTAATATCAGCGTTCCATGCTTGGATTTTATGCAGCCTGTTCATGAGCATGTCTTTTGCCCTGTTCTCTTATTTTTATGGTCTTTCCCAACCTGCCTGCTTTGGTGTTCACATCTCCCATGATAATATGACTTCTTGTGATTTGTAATGAGCCTTGGCGTGTTCTCTAATATCAGCGTTCCATGCTTGGATTTTATGCAGCCTGTTGATGAGCATGTCTTTTGTCCTGTTCTCTTATTTTTATGGTCTTTCCCAACCTGTCTGCTTTGGTGTTCAAGTCTTCCCATGATAATTATGACTTCTTGTGATTTGTAATGAGCCTTGGCGTTTTCTCTAATATCAGCGTTCCATCCTCGGATTTTATGCAGCCTGTTGATGAGCATGTCTTTTGTCCTGTTCTCTTATTTTTATGGTCTTTCCCAACCTGCCTGCTTTGGTGTTCAAGTCTTCCCATGATAATTATGACTTCTTGTGATTTGTAATGAGCCTTGGCGTTTTCTCTAATATCAGCGTTCCATCCTCGGATTTTATGCAGCCTGTTGATGAGCATGTCTTTTGTCCTGTTCTCTTATTTTTATGGTCTTTCCCAACCTGCCTGCATTGGTGTTCACGTCTCCCATGATAATTCTGACTTCTTGTGATTTGTAATGAGCCTTGGCGTGTTCTCTAATATCAGCGTTCCATCCTTGGATTTTATGCAGCCTGTTGATGAGCATGTCTTTTGTCCTGTTCTCTTATTTTTATGGTCTTTCCCAACCTGCCTGCATTGGTGTTCACGTCTCCCATGACAATTATGACTTCTTGTGATTTGTAATGAGCCTTGGCGTGTTCTCTAATATCAGCGTTCCATCCTCGGATTTTATGCAGCCTGTTGATGAGCATGTCTTTTGTCCTGTTCTCTTATTTTTATGGTCTTTCCCAACCTGCCTGCTTTGGTGTTCAAGTCTTCCCATGATAATTATGACTTCTTGTGATTTGTAATGAGCCTTGGCGTTTTCTCTAATATCAGCGTTCCATCCTCGGATTTTATGCAGCCTGTTGATGAGCATGTCTTTTGTCCTGTTCTCTTATTTTTATGGTCTTTCCCAACCTGCCTGCATTGGTGTTCACGTCTCCCATGATAATTATGACTTCTTGTGATTTGTAATGAGCCTTGGCGTGTTCTCTAATATCAGCGTTCCATCCTCGGATTTTATACAGCCTGTTGATGAGCATGTCTTTTGTCCTGTTCTCTTATTTTTATGGTCTTTCCCAACCTGCCTGCATTGGTGTTCACGTCTCCCATGATAATTATGACTTCTTGTGATTTGTAATGAGCCTTGGCGTGTTCTCTAATATCAGCGTTCCATCCTTGGATTTTATGCAGCCTGTTGATGAGCATGTCTTTTGTCCTGTTCTCTTATTTTTATGGTCTTTCCCAACCTGCCTGCATTGGTGTTCACGTCTCCCATGATAATTATGACTTCTTGTGATTTGTAATGAGCCTTGGCGTGTTCTCTAATATCAGCGTTCCATGCTTGGATTTTATGCAGCCTGTTGATGAGCATGTCTTTTGTCCTGTTCTCTTATTTTTATGGTCTTTCCCAACCTGCCTGCTTTGGTGTTCAAGTCTTCCCATGATAATTATGACTTCTTGTGATTTGTAATGAGCCTTGGCGTTTTCTCTAATATCAGCGTTCCATCCTCGGATTTTATGCAGCCTGTTGATGAGCATGTCTTTTGTCCTGTTCTCTTATTTTTATGGTCTTTCCCAACCTGCCTGCATTGGTGTTCACGTCTCCCATGATAATTATGACTTCTTGTGATTTGTAATGAGCCTTGGCGTGTTCTCTAATATCAGCGTTCCATCCTCGGATTTTATGCAGCCTGTTGATGAGCATGTCTTTTGTCCTGTTCTCTTATTTTTATGGTCTTTCCCAACCTGCCTGCATTGGTGTTCACGTCTCCCATGATAATTATGACTTCTTGTGATTTGTAATGAGCCTTGGCGTGTTCTCTAATATCAGCGTTCCATCCTTGGATTTTATGCAGCCTGTTGATGAGCATGTCTTTTGTCCTGTTCTCTTATTTTTATGGTCTTTCCCAACCTGCCTGCATTGGTGTTCACGTCTCCCATGATAATTATGACTTCTTGTGATTTGTAATGAGCCTTGGCGTGTTCTCTAATATCAGCGTTCCATGCTTGGATTTTATGCAGCCTGTTGATGAGCATGTCTTTTGTCCTGTTCTCTTATTTTTATGGTCTTTCCCAACCTGCCTGCTTTGGTGTTCAAGTCTTCCCATGATAATTATGACTTCTTGTGATTTGTAATGAGCCTTGGCGTTTTCTCTAATATCAGCGTTCCATCCTCGGATTTTATGCAGCCTGTTGATGAGCATGTCTTTTGTCCTGTTCTCTTATTTTTATGGTCTTTCCCAACCTGCCTGCATTGGTGTTCACGTCTCCCATGATAATTATGACTTCTTGTGATTTGTAATGAGCCTTGGCGTGTTCTCTAATATCAGCGTTCCATGCTTGGATTTTATGCAGCCTGTTGATGAGCATGTCTTTTGTCCTGTTCTCTTATTTTTATGGTCTTTCCCAACCTGCCTGCTTTGGTGTTCAAGTCTTCCCATGATAATTATGACTTCTTGTGATTTGTAATGAGCCTTGGCGTTTTCTCTAATATCAGCGTTCCATCCTCGGATTTTATGCAGCCTGTTGATGAGCATGTCTTTTGTCCTGTTCTCTTATTTTTATGGTCTTTCCCAACCTGCCTGCATTGGTGTTCACGTCTCCCATGATAATTATGACTTCTTGTGATTTGTAATGAGCCTTGGCGTGTTCTCTAATATGAGAGTTCCATCCTCGGATTTTATGCAGCCTGTTGATGAGCATGTCTTTTGTCCTGTTCTCTTATTTTTATGGTCTTTCCCAACCTGCCTGCATTGGTGTTCACGTCTCCCATGATAATTATGACTTCTTGTGATTTGTAATGAGCCTTGGCGTGTTCTCTAATATCAGCGTTCCATCCTTGGATTTTATGCAGCCTGTTGATGAGCATGTCTTTTGTCCTGTTCTCTTATTTTTATGGTCTTTCCCAACCTGCCTGCATTGGTGTTCACGTCTCCCATGATAATTATGACTTCTTGTGATTTGTAATGAGCCTTGGCGTGTTCTCTAATATCAGCGTTCCATCCTTGGATTTTATGCAGCCTGTTGATGAGCATGTTTTTTGTCCTGTTCTCTTATTTTTATGGTCTTTCCCATCCTGCCTGCTTTGGTGTTCAAGTCTTCCCATGATAATTATGACTTCTTGTGATTTGTAATGAGCCTTGGCGTTTTCTCTAATATCAGCGTTCCATCCTCGGATTTTATGCAGCCTGTTGATGAGCATGTCTTTTGTCCTGTTCTCTTATTTTTATGGTCTTTCCCAACCTGCCTGCATTGGTGTTCACGTCTCCCATGATAATTATGACTTCTTGTGATTTGTAATGAGCCTTGGCGTGTTCTCTAATATCAGCGTTCCATCCTTGGATTTTATGCAGCCTGTTGATGAGCATGTCTTTTGTCCTGTTCTCTTATTTTTATGGTCTTTCCCAACCTGCCTGCTTTGGTGTTCAAGTCTTCCCATGATAATTATGACTTCTTGTGATTTGTAATGAGCCTTGGCGTTTTCTCTAATATCAGCGTTCCATCCTCGGATTTTATGCAGCCTGTTGATGAGCATGTCTTTTGTCCTGTTCTCTTATTTTTATGGTCTTTCCCAACCTGCCTGCATTGGTGTTCACGTCTCCCATGATAATTATGACTTCTTGTGATTTGTAATGAGCCTTGGCGTGTTCTCTAATATCAGCGTTCCATGCTTGGATTTTATGCAGCCTGTTGATGAGCATGTCTTTTGTCCTGTTCTCTTATTTTTATGGTCTTTCCCAACCTGCCTGCATTGGTGTTCACGTCTCCCATGATAATTATGACTTCTTGTGATTTGTAATGAGCCTTGGCGTGTTCTCTAATATCAGCGTTCCATCCTCGGATTTTATGCAGCCTGTTGATGAGCATGTCTTTTGTCCTGTTCTCTTATTTTTATGGTCTTTCCCAACCTGCCTGCATTGGTGTTCACGTCTCCCATGATAATTATGACTTCTTGTGATTTGTAATGAGCCTTGGCGTGTTCTCTAATATCAGCGTTCCATCCTCGGATTTTATGCAGCCTGTTGATTAGCATGTCTTTTGTCCTGTTCTCTTATTTTTATGGTCTTTCCCAACCTGCCTGCATTGGTGTTCACGTCTCCCATGATAATTATGACTTCTTGTGATTTGTAATGAGCCTTGGCGTGTTCTCTAATATCAGCGTTCCATGCTTGGATTTTATGCAGCCTGTTGATGAGCATGTCTTTTGTCCTGTTCTCTTATTTTTATGGTCTTTCCCAACCTGCCTGCATTGGTGTTCACGTCTCCCATGATAATTATGACTTCTTGTGATTTGTAATGAGCCTTGGCGTGTTCTCTAATATCAGCGTTCCATCCACGGATTTTATGCAGCCTGTTGATGAGCATGTCTTTTGTCCTGTTCTCTTATTTTTATGGTCTTTCCCAACCTGCCTGCATTGGTGTTCACGTCTCCCATGATAATTATGACTTCTTGTGATTTGTAATGAGCCTTGGCGTGTTCTCTAATATCAGCGTTCCATCCTCGGATTTTATGCAACCTGTTGATGAGCATGTCTTTTGTCCTGTTCTCTTATTTTTATGGTCTTTCCCAACCTGCCTGCATTGGTGTTCACGTCTCCCATGATAATTATGACTTCTTGTGATTTGTAATGAGCCTTGGCGTGTTCTCTAATATCAGCGTTCCATCCTTGGATTTTATGCAGCCTGTTGATGAGCATGTCTTTTGTCCTGTTCTCTTATTTTTATGGTCTTTCCCAACCTGCCTGCATTGGTGTTCACGTCTCCCATGATAATTATGACTTCTTGTGATTTGTAATGAGCCTTGGCGTGTTCTCTAATATCAGCGTTCCATCCTTGGATTTTATGCAGCCTGTTGATGAGCATGTCTTTTGTCCTGTTCTCTTATTTTTATGGTCTTTCCCAACCTGCCTGCATTGGTGTTCACGTCTCCCATGATAATTATGACTTCTTGTGATTTGTAATGAGCCTTGGCGTGTTCTCTAATATCAGCGTTCCATGCTTGGATTTTATGCAGCCTGTTGATGAGCATGTCTTTTGTCCTGTTCTCTTATTTTTATGGTCTTTCCCAACCTGTCTGCTTTGGTGTTCAAGACTTCCCATGATAATTATGACTTCTTGTGATTTGTAATGAGCCTTGGCGTGTTCTCTAATATCAGCGTTCCATCCTCGGATTTTATGCAGCCTGTTGATGAGCATGTCATTTGTCCTGTTCTCTTATTTTTATGGTCTTTCCCAACCTGCCTGCTTTGGTGTTCACGTCTCCCATGATAATTATGACTTCTTGTGATTTGTAATGAGCCTTGGCGTGTTCTCTAATATCAGCGTTCCATCCTTGGATTTTATGCAGCCTGTTGATGAGCATGTCTTTTGTCCTGTTCTCTTATTTTTATGGTCTTTCCCAACCTGCCTGCATTGGTGTTCACGTCTCCCATGATAATTATGACTTCTTGTGATTTGTAATGAGCCTTGGCGTGTTCTCTAATATCAGCGTTCCATCCTTGGATTTTATGCAGCCTGTTGATGAGCATGTCTTTTGTCCTGTTCTCTTATTTTTATGGTCTTTCCCAACCTGCCTGCATTGGTGTTCACGTCTCCCATGATAATTATGACTTCTTGTGATTTGTAATGAGCCTTGGCGTGTTCTCTAATATCAGCGTTCCATGCTTGGATTTTATGCAGCCTGTTGATGAGCATGTCTTTTGTCCTGTTCTCTTATTTTTATGGTCTTTCCCAACCTGTCTGCTTTGGTGTTCAAGTCTTCCCATGATAATTATGACTTCTTCTGATTTGTAATGAGCCTTGGCGTTTTCTCTAATATCAGCGTTCCATCCTCGGATTTTATGCAGCCTGTTGATGAGCATGTCATTTGTCCTGTTCTCTTATTTTTATGGTCTTTCCCAACCTGCCTGCTTTGGTGTTCACGTCTCCCATGATAATTATGACTTCTTGTGATTTGTAATGAGCCTTGGCGTGTTCTCTAATATCAGCGTTCCATCCTCGGATTTTATGCAGCCTGTTGATGAGCATGTCTTTTGTCCTGTTCTCTTATTTTTATGGTCTTTCCCAACCTGCCTGCTTTGGTGTTCACGTCTCCCATGATAATTATGACTTCTTGTGATTTGTAATGAGCCTTGGCGTGTTCTCTAATATCAGCGTTCCATCCTCGGATTTTATGCAGCCTGTTGATGAGCATGTCATTTGTCCTGTTCTCTTATTTTTATGGTCTTTCCCAACCTGCCTGCTTTGGTGTTCACGTCTCCCATGATAATTATGACTTCTTGTGATTTGTAATGAGCCTTGGCGTGTTCTCTAATATCAGCGTTCCATCCTCGGATTTTATGCAGCCTGTTGATGAGCATGTCTTTTGTCCTGTTCTCTTATTTTTATGGTCTTTCCCAACCTGCCTGCTTTGGTGTTCACGTCTCCCATGATAATTATGACTTCTTGTGATTTGTAATGAGCCTTGGCGTTTTCTCTAATATCAGCGTTCCATCCTCTGATTTTATGCAGCCTGTTGATGAGCATGTCATTTGTCCTGTTCTCTTATTTTTATGGTCTTTCCCAACCTGCCTGCTTTGGTGTTCACGTCTCCCATGATAATTATGACTTCTTGTGATTTGTAATGATCCTTGGCGTGTTCTCTAATATCAGCGTTCCATCCTTGGATTTTATGCAGCCTGTTGATGAGCATGTCTTTTGTCCTGTTCTCTTATTTTTATGGTCTTTCCCAACCTGCCTGCATTGGTGTTCACGTCTCCCATGATAATTATGACTTCTTGTGATTTGTAATGAGCCTTGGCGTGTTCTCTAATATCAGCGTTCCATCCTCGGATTTTATGCAGCCTGTTGATGAGCATGTCTTTTGTCCTGTTCTCTTATTTTTATGGTCTTTCCCAACCTGCCTGCTTTGGTGTTCAAGTCTTCCCATGATAATTATGACTTCTTGTGATTTGTAATGAGCCTTGGCGTTTTCTCTAATATCAGCGTTCCATCCTCGGATTTTATGCAGCCTGTTGATGAGCATGTCTTTTGTCCTGTTCTCTTATTTTTATGGTCTTTCCCAACCTGCCTGCATTGGTGTTCACGTCTCCCATGATAATTCTGACTTCTTGTGATTTGTAATGAGCCTTGGCGTGTTCTCTAATATCAGCGTTCCATCCTTGGATTTTATGCAGCCTGTTGATGAGCATGTCTTTTGTCCTGTTCTCTTATTTTTATGGTCTTTCCCAACCTGCCTGCATTGGTGTTCACGTCTCCCATGATAATTATGACTTCTTGTGATTTGTAATGAGCCTTGGCGTGTTCTCTAATATCAGCGTTCCATCCTTGGATTTTATGCAGCCTGTTGATGAGCATGTCTTTTGTCCTGTTCTCTTATTTTTATGGTCTTTCCCAACCTGCCTGCATTGGTGTTCACGTCTCCCATGATAATTATGACTTCTTGTGATTTGTAATGAGCCTTGGCGTTTTCTCTAATATCAGCGTTCCATCCTCGGATTTTATGCAGCCTGTTGATGAGCATGTCTTTTGTCCTGTTCTCTTATTTTTATGGTCTTTCCCAACCTGCCTGCTTTGGTGTTCAAGTCTTCCCATGATAATTATGACTTCTTGTGATTTGTAATGAGCCTTGGCGTTTTCTCTAATATCAGCGTTCCATCCTCGGATTTTATGCAGCCTGTTGATGAGCATGTCTTTTGTCCTGTTCTCTTATTTTTATGGTCTTTCCCAACCTGCCTGCATTGGTGTTCACGTCTCCCATGATAATTATGACTTCTTGTGATTTGTAATGAGCCTTGGCGTGTTCTCTAATATCAGCGTTCCATCCTTGGATTTTATGCAGCCTGTTGATGAGCATGTCTTTTGTCCTGTTCTCTTATTTTTATGGTCTTTCCCAACCTGCCTGCATTGGTGTTCACGTCTCCCATGATAATTATGACTTCTTGTGATTTGTAATGAGCCTTGGCGTTTTCTCTAATATCAGCGTTCCATCCTCGGATTTTATGCAGCCTGTTGATGAGCATGTCTTTTGTCCTGTTCTCTTATTTTTATGGTCTTTCCCAACCTGCCTGCATTGGTGTTCACGTCTCCCATGATAATTCTGACTTCTTGTGATTTGTAATGAGCCTTGGCGTGTTCTCTAATATCAGCGTTCCATCCTTGGATTTTATGCAGCCTGTTGATGAGCATGTCTTTTGTCCTGTTCTCTTATTTTTATGGTCTTTCCCAACCTGCCTGCATTGGTGTTCACGTCTCCCATGATAATTATGACTTCTTGTGATTTGTAATGAGCCTTGGCGTGTTCTCTAATATCAGCGTTCCATGCTTGGATTTTATGCAGCCTGTTGATGAGGATGTCTTTTGTCCTGTTCTCTTATTTTTATGGTCTTTCCCAACCTGCCTGCTTTGGTGTTCAAGTCTTCCCATGATAATTATGACTTCTTGTGATTTGTAATGAGCCTTGGCGTTTTCTCTAATATCAGCGTTCCATCCTCGGATTTTATGCAGCCTGTTGATGAGCATGTCTTTTGTCCTGTTCTCTTATTTTTATGGTCTTTCCCAACCTGCCTGCATTGGTGTTCACGTCTCCCATGATAATTATGACTTCTTGTGATTTGTAATGAGCCTTGGCGTGTTCTCTAATATCAGCGTTCCATCCTCGGATTTTATGCAGCCTGTTGATGAGCATGTCTTTTGTCCTGTTCTCTTATATTTATGGTCTTTCCCAACCTGCCTGCATTGGTGTTCACGTCTCCCATGATAATTATGACTTCTTGTGATTTGTAATGAGCCTTGGCGTGTTCTCTAATATCAGCGTTCCATCCTTGGATTTTATGCAGCCTGTTGATGAGCATGTCTTTTGTCCTGTTCTCTTATTTTTATGGTCTTTCCCAACCTGCCTGCATTGGTGTTCACGTCTCCCATGATAATTATGACTTCTTGTGATTTGTAATGAGCCTTGGCGTGTTCTCTAATATCAGCGTTCCATCCTTGGATTTTATGCAGCCTGTTGATGAGCATGTCTTTTGTCCTGTTCTCTTATTTTTATGGTCTTTCCCAACCTGCCTGCATTGGTGTTCACGTCTCCCATGATAATTATGACTTCTTGTGATTTGTAATGAGCCTTGGTGTTTTCTCTAATATCAGCGTTCCATGCTTGGATTTTATGCAGCCTGTTGATGAGCATGTCTTTTGTCCTGTTCTCTTATTTTTATGGTCTTTCCCAACCTGCCTGCTTTGGTGTTCAAGTCTTCCCATGATAATTATGACTTCTTGTGATTTGTAATGAGCCTTGGCGTTTTCTCTAATATCAGCGTTCCATCCTCGGATTTTATGCAGCCTGTTGATGAGCATGTCTTTTGTCCTGTTCTCTTATTTTTATGGTCTTTCCCAACCTGCCTGCATTGGTGTTCACGTCTCCCATGATAATTATGACTTCTTGTGATTTGTAATGAGCCTTGGCGTGTTCTCTAATATCAGCGTTCCATGCTTGGATTTTATGCAGCCTGTTGATGAGCATGTCTTTTGTCCTGTTCTCTTATTTTTATGGTCTTTCCCAACCTGCCTGCTTTGGTGTTCAAGTCTTCCCATGATAATTATGACTTCTTGTGATTTGTAATGAGCCTTGGCGTTTTCTCTAATATCAGCGTTCCATCCTCGGATTTTATGCAGCCTGTTGATGAGCATGTCTTTTGTCCTGTTCTCTTATTTTTATGGTCTTTCCCAACCTGCCTGCATTGGTGTTCACGTCTCCCATGATAATTATGACTTCTTGTGATTTGTAATGAGCCTTGGCGTGTTCTCTAATATGAGAGTTCCATCCTCGGATTTTATGCAGCCTGTTGATGAGCATGTCTTTTGTCCTGTTCTCTTATTTTTATGGTCTTTCCCAACCTGCCTGCATTGGTGTTCACGTCTCCCATGATAATTATGACTTCTTGTGATTTGTAATGAGCCTTGGCGTGTTCTCTAATATCAGCGTTCCATGCTTGGATTTTATGCAGCCTGTTGATGAGCATGTCTTTTGTCCTGTTCTCTTATTTTTATGGTCTTTCCCAACCTGCCTGCTTTGGTGTTCAAGTCTTCCCATGATAATTATGACTTCTTGTGATTTGTAATGAGCCTTGGCGTTTTCTCTAATATCAGCGTTCCATCCTCGGATTTTATGCAGCCTGTTGATGAGCATGTCTTTTGTCCTGTTCTCTTATTTTTATGGTCTTTCCCAACCTGCCTGCATTGGTGTTCACGTCTCCCATGATAATTATGACTTCTTGTGATTTGTAATGAGCCTTGGCGTGTTCTCTAATATCAGCGTTCCATGCTTGGATTTTATGCAGCCTGTTGATGAGCATGTCTTTTGTCCTGTTCTCTTATTTTTATGGTCTTTCCCAACCTGCCTGCATTGGTGTTCACGTCTCCCATGATAATTATGACTTCTTGTGATTTGTAATGAGCCTTGGCGTGTTCTCTAATATCAGCGTTCCATGCTTGGATTTTATGCAGCCTGTTGATGAGCATGTCTTTTGTCCTGTTCTCTTATTTTTATGGTCTTTCCCAACCTGCCTGCTTTGGTGTTCAAGTCTTCCCATGATAATTATGACTTCTTGTGATTTGTAATGAGCCTTGGCGTTTTCTCTAATATCAGCGTTCCATCCTCGGATTTTATGCAGCCTGTTGATGAGCATGTCTTTTGTCCTGTTCTCTTATTTTTATGGTCTTTCCCAACCTGCCTGCATTGGTGTTCACGTCTCCCATGATAATTATGACTTCTTGTGATTTGTAATGAGCCTTGGCGTGTTCTCTAATATGAGAGTTCCATCCTCGGATTTTATGCAGCCTGTTGATGAGCATGTCTTTTGTCCTGTTCTCTTATTTTTATGGTCTTTCCCAACCTGCCTGCATTGGTGTTCACGTCTCCCATGATAATTATGACTTCTTGTGATTTGTAATGAGCCTTGGCGTGTTCTCTAATATCAGCGTTCCATCCTTGGATTTTATGCAGCCTGTTGATGAGCATGTCTTTTGTCCTGTTCTCTTATTTTTATGGTCTTTCCCAACCTGCCTGCTTTGGTGTTCAAGTCTTCCCATGATAATTATGACTTCTTGTGATTTGTAATGAGCCTTGGCGTTTTCTCTAATATCAGCGTTCCATCCTCGGATTTTATGCAGCCTGTTGATGAGCATGTCTTTTGTCCTGTTCTCTTATTTTTATGGTCTTTCCCCACCTGCCTGCATTGGTGTTCACGTCTCCCATGATAATTATGACTTCTTGTGATTTGTAATGAGCCTTGGCGTGTTCTCTAATATCAGCGTTCCATGCTTGGATTTTATGCAGCCTGTTGATGAGCATGTCTTTTGTCCTGTTCTCTTATTTTTATGGTCTTTCCCAACCTGCCTGCATTGGTGTTCACGTCTCCCATGATAATTATGACTTCTTGTGATTTGTAATGAGCCTTGGCGTGTTCTCTAATATCAGCGTTCCATCCTTGGATTTTATGCAGCCTGTTGATGAGCATGTCTTTTGTCCTGTTCTCTTATTTTTAAGGTCTTTCCCAACCTGCCTGCTTTGGTGTTCAAGTCTTCCCATGATAATTATGACTTCTTGTGATTTGTAATGAGCCTTGGCGTTTTCTCTAATATCAGCGTTCCATCCTCGGATTTTATGCAGCCTGTTGATGAGCATGTCTTTTGTCCTGTTCTCTTATTTTTATGGTCTTTCCCCACCTGCCTGCATTGGTGTTCACGTCTCCCATGATAATTATGACTTCTTGTGATTTGTAATGAGCCTTGGTGTTTTCTCTAATATCAGCGTTCCATGCTTGGATTTTATGCAGCCTGTTGATGAGCATGTCTTTTGTCCTGTTCTCTTATTTTTATGGTCTTTCCCCACCTGCCTGCATTGGTGTTCACGTCTCCCATGATAATTATGACTTCTTGTGATTTGTAATGAGCCTTGGCGTGTTCTCTAATATCAGCGTTCCATGCTTGGATTTTATGCAGCCTGTTGATGAGCATGTCTTTTGTCCTGTTCTCTTATTTTTATGGTCTTTCCCAACCTGCCTGCATTGGTGTTCAGGTCTCCCATGATAATTATGACTTCTTGTGATTTGTAATGAGCCTTGGCGTGTTCTCTAATATCAGCGTTCCATCCTTGGATTTTATGCAGCCTGTTGATGAGCATGTCTTTTGTCCTGTTCTCTTATTTTTATGGTCTTTCCCAACCTGCCTGCTTTGGTGTTCAAGTCTTCCCATGATAATTATGACTTCTTGTGATTTGTAATGAGCCTTGGCGTGTTCTCTAATATGAGAGTTCCATCCTCGGATTTTATGCAGCCTGTTGATGAGCATGTCTTTTGTCCTGTTCTCTTATTTTTATGGTCTTTCCCAACCTGCCTGCATTGGTGTTCACGTCTCCCATGATAATTATGACTTCTTGTGATTTGTAATGAGCCTTGGCGTGTTCTCTAATATCAGCGTTCCATCCTTGGATTTTATGCAGCCTGTTGATGAGCATGTCTTTTGTCCTGTTCTCTTATTTTTATGGTCTTTCCCAACCTGCCTGCATTGGTGTTCAGGTCTCCCATGATAATTATGACTTCTTGTGATTTGTAATGAGCCTTGGCGTGTTCTCTAATATCAGCGTTCCATCCTTGGATTTTATGCAGCCTGTTGATGAGCATGTCTTTTGTCCTGTTCTCTTATTTTTATGGTCTTTCCCAACCTGCCTGCTTTGGTGTTCAAGTCTTCCCATGATAATTATGACTTCTTGTGATTTGTAATGAGCCTTGGCGTTTTCTCTAATATCAGCGTTCCATGCTTGGATTTTATGCAGCCTGTTGATGAGCATGTCTTTTGTCCTGTTCTCTTATTTTTATGGTCTTTCCCCACCTGCCTGCATTGGTGTTCACGTCTCCCATGATAATTATGACTTCTTGTGATTTGTAATGAGCCTTGGCGTGTTCTCTAATATCAGCGTTCCATGCTTGGATTTTATGCAGCCTGTTGATGAGCATGTCTTTTGTCCTGTTCTCTTATTTTTATGGTCTTTCCCAACCTGCCTGCATTGGTGTTCAGGTCTCCCATGATAATTATGACTTCTTGTGATTTGTAATGAGCCTTGGCGTGTTCTCTAATATCAGCGTTCCATCCTTGGATTTTATGCAGCCTGTTGATGAGCATGTCTTTTGTCCTGTTCTCTTATTTTTATGGTCTTTCCCAACCTGCCTGCTTTGGTGTTCAAGTCTTCCCATGATAATTATGACTTCTTGTGATTTGTAATGAGCCTTGGCGTGTTCTCTAATATGAGAGTTCCATCCTCGGATTTTATGCAGCCTGTTGATGAGCATGTCTTTTGTCCTGTTCTCTTATTTTTATGGTCTTTCCCAACCTGCCTGCATTGGTGTTCACGTCTCCCATGATAATTATGACTTCTTGTGATTTGTAATGAGCCTTGGCGTGTTCTCTAATATCAGCGTTCCATCCTTGGATTTTATGCAGCCTGTTGATGAGCATGTCTTTTGTCCTGTTCTCTTATTTTTATGGTCTTTCCCAACCTGCCTGCATTGGTGTTCAGGTCTCCCATGATAATTATGACTTCTTGTGATTTGTAATGAGCCTTGGCGTGTTCTCTAATATCAGCGTTCCATCCTTGGATTTTATGCAGCCTGTTGATGAGCATGTCTTTTGTCCTGTTCTCTTATTTTTATGGTCTTTCCCAACCTGCCTGCTTTGGTGTTCAAGTCTTCCCATGATAATTATGACTTCTTGTGATTTGTAATGAGCCTTGGCGTTTTCTCTAATATCAGCGTTCCATGCTTGGATTTTATGCAGCCTGTTGATGAGCATGACTTTTGTCCTGTTCTCTTATTTTTATGGTCTTTCCCAACCTGCCTGCATTGGTGTTCACGTCTCCCATGATAATTATGACTTCTTGTGATTTGTAATGAGCCTTGGCGTGTTCTCTAATATCAGCGTTCCATGCTTGGATTTTATGCAGCCTGTTGATGAGCATGTCTTTTGTCCTGTTCTCTTATTTTTATGGTCTTTCCCAACCTGCCTGCATTGGTGTTCAGGTCTCCCATGATAATTATGACTTCTTGTGATTTGTAATGAGCCTTGGCGTGTTCTCTAATATCAGCGTTCCATGCTTGGATTTTATGCAGCCTGTTGATGAGCATGTCTTTTGTCCTGTTCTCTTATTTTTATGGTCTTTCCCAACCTGCCTGCTTTGGTGTTCAAGTCTTCCCATGATAATTATGACTTCTTGTGATTTGTAATGAGCCTTGGCGTTTTCTCTAATATCAGCGTTCCATCCTTGGATTTTATGCAGCCTGTTGATGAGCATGTCTTTTGTCCTGTTCTCTTATTTTTATGGTCTTTCCCAACCTGCCTGCATTGGTGTTCACGTCTCCCATGATAATTATGACTTCTTGTGATTTGTAATGAGCCTTGGCGTGTTCTCTAATATCAGCGTTCCATGCTTGGATTTTATGCAGCCTGTTGATGAGCATGTCTTTTGTCCTGTTCTCTTATTTTTATGGTCTTTCCCAACCTGCCTGCTTTGGTGTTCAAGTCTTCCCATGATAATTATGACTTCTTGTGATTTGTAATGAGCCTTGGCGTTTTCTCTAATATCAGCGTTCCATGCTTGGATTTTATGCAGCCTGTTGATGAGCATGACTTTTGTCCTGTTCTCTTATTTTTATGGTCTTTCCCAACCTGCCTGCATTGGTGTTCAGGTCTCCCATGATAATTATGACTTCTTGTGATTTGTAATGAGCCTTGGCGTGTTCTCTAATATCAGCGTTCCATGCTTGGATTTTATGCAGCCTGTTGATGAGCATGTCTTTTGTCCTGTTCTCTTATTTTTATGGTCTTTCCCAACCTGCCTGCATTGGTGTTCAGGTCTCCCATGATAATTATGACTTCTTGTGATTTGTAATGAGCCTTGGCGTGTTCTCTAATATCAGCGTTCCATGCTTGGATTTTATGCAGCCTGTTGATGAGCATGTCTTTTGTCCTGTTCTCTTATTTTTATGGTCTTTCCCAACCTGCCTGCTTTGGTGTTCAAGTCTTCCCATGATAATTATGACTTCTTGTGATTTGTAATGAGCCTTGGCGTGTTCTCTAATATCAGCGTTCCATCCTTGGATTTTATGCAGCCTGTTGATGAGCATGTCTTTTGTCCTGTTCTCTTATTTTTATGGTCTTTCCCAACCTGCCTGCATTGGTGTTCAGGTCTCCCATGATAATTATGACTTCTTGTGATTTGTAATGAGCCTTGGCGTGTTCTCTAATATCAGCGTTCCATGCTTGGATTTTATGCAGCCTGTTGATGAGCATGTCTTTTGTCCTGTTCTCTTATTTTTATGGTCTTTCCCAACCTGCCTGCTTTGGTGTTCAAGTCTTCCCATGATAATTATGACTTCTTGTGATTTGTAATGAGCCTTGGCGTTTTCTCTAATATCAGCGTTCCATGCTTGGATTTTATGCAGCCTGTTGATGAGCATGACTTTTGTCCTGTTCTCTTATTTTTATGGTCTTTCCCAACCTGCCTGCATTGGTGTTCACGTCTCCCATGATAATTATGACTTCTTGTGATTTGTAATGAGCCTTGGCGTGTTCTCTAATATCAGCGTTCCATGCTTGGATTTTATGCAGCCTGTTGATGAGCATGTCTTTTGTCCTGTTCTCTTATTTTTATGGTCTTTCCCAACCTGCCTGCATTGGTGTTCAGGTCTCCCATGATAATTATGACTTCTTGTGATTTGTAATGAGCCTTGGCGTGTTCTCTAATATCAGCGTTCCATGCTTGGATTTTATGCAGCCTGTTGATGAGCATGTCTTTTGTCCTGTTCTCTTATTTTTATGGTCTTTCCCAACCTGCCTGCTTTGGTGTTCAAGTCTTCCCATGATAATTATGACTTCTTGTGATTTGTAATGAGCCTTGGCGTTTTCTCTAATATCAGCGTTCCATCCTCGGATTTTATGCAGCCTGTTGATGAGCATGTCTTTTGTCCTGTTCTCTTATTTTTATGGTCTTTCCCAACCTGCCTGCATTGGTGTTCACGTCTCCCATGATAATTATGACTTCTTGTGATTTGTAATGAGCCTTGGCGTGTTCTCTAATATGAGAGTTCCATCCTCGGATTTTATGCAGCCTGTTGATGAGCATGTCTTTTGTCCTGTTCTCTTATTTTTATGGTCTTTCCCAACCTGCCTGCATTGGTGTTCACGTCTCCCATGATAATTATGACTTCTTGTGATTTGTAATGAGCCTTGGCGTGTTCTCTAATATCAGCGTTCCATCCTTGGATTTTATGCAGCCTGTTGATGAGCATGTCTTTTGTCCTGTTCTCTTATTTTTATGGTCTTTCCCAACCTGCCTGCATTGGTGTTCACGTCTCCCATGATAATTATGACTTCTTGTGATTTGTAATGAGCCTTGGCGTGTTCTCTAATATCAGCGTTCCATCCTTGGATTTTATGCAGCCTGTTGATGAGCATGTCTTTTGTCCTGTTCTCTTATTTTTATGGTCTTTCCCCACCTGCCTGCTTTGGTGTTCAAGTCTTCCCATGATAATTATGACTTCTTGTGATTTGTAATGAGCCTTGGCGTTTTCTCTAATATCAGCGTTCCATCCTCGGATTTTATGCAGCCTGTTGATGAGCATGTCTTTTGTCCTGTTCTCTTATTTTTATGGTCTTTCCCAACCTGCCTGCTTTGGTGTTCAAGTCTTCCCATGATAATTATGACTTCTTGTGATTTGTAATGAGCCTTGGCGTTTTCTCTAATATCAGCGTTCCATCCTCGGATTTTATGCAGCCTGTTGATGAGCATGTCTTTTGTCCTGTTCTCTTATTTTTATGGTCTTTCCCAACCTGCCTGCATTGGTGTTCACGTCTCCCATGATAATTATGATTTCTTGTGATTTGTAATGAGCCTTGGCGTGTTCTCTAATATCAGCGTTCCATGCTTGGATTTTATGCAGCCTGTTGATGAGCATGTCTTTTGTCCTGTTCTCTTATTTTTATGGTCTTTCCCAACCTGCCTGCATTGGTGTTCACGTCTCCCATGATAATTATGACTTCTTGTGATTTGTAATGAGCCTTGGCGTGTTCTCTAATATCAGCGTTCCATCCTCGGATTTTATGCAGCCTGTTGATGAGCATGTCTTTTGTCCTGTTCTCTTATTTTTATGGTCTTTCCCAACCTGCCTGCATTGGTGTTCACGTCTCCCATGATAATTATGACTTCTTGTGATTTGTAATGAGCCTTGGCGTGTTCTCTAATATCAGCGTTCCATCCTCGGATTTTATGCAGCCTGTTGATGAGCATGTCTTTTGTCCTGTTCTCTTATTTTTATGGTCTTTCCCAACCTGCCTGCATTGGTGTTCACGTCTCCCATGATAATTATGACTTCTTGTGATTTGTAATGATCCTTGGCGTGTTCTCTAATATCAGCGTTCCATGCTTGGATTTTATGCAGCCTGTTGATGAGCATGTCTTTTGTCCTGTTCTCTTATTTTTATGGTCTTTCCCAACCTGCCTGCATTGGTGTTCACGTCTCCCATGATAATTATGACTTCTTGTGATTTGTAATGAGCCTTGGCGTGTTCTCTAATATCAGCGTTCCATCCACGGATTTTATGCAGCCTGTTGATGAGCATGTCTTTTGTCCTGTTCTCTTATTTATATGGTCTTTCCCAACCTGCCTGCATTGGTGTTCACGTCTCCCATGATAATTATGACTTCTTGTGATTTGTAATGAGCCTTGGCGTGTTCTCTAATATCAGCGTTCCATCCTCGGATTTTATGCAGCCTGTTGATGAGCATGTCTTTTGTCCTGTTCTCTTATTTTTATGGTCTTTCCCAACCTGCCTGCATTGGTGTTCACGTCTCCCATGATAATTATGACTTCTTGTGATTTGTAATGAGCCTTGGCGTGTTCTCTAATATCAGCGTTCCATCCTCGGATTTTATGCAACCTGTTGATGAGCATGTCTTTTGTCCTGTTCTCTTATTTTTATGGTCTTTCCCAACCTGCCTGCATTGGTGTTCACGTCTCCCATGATAATTATGACTTCTTGTGATTTGTAATGAGCCTTGGCGTGTTCTCTAATATCAGCGTTCCATCCTTGGATTTTATGCAGCCTGTTGATGAGCATGTCTTTTGTCCTGTTCTCTTATTTTTATGGTCTTTCCCAACCTGCCTGCATTGGTGTTCACGTCTCCCATGATAATTATGACTTCTTGTGATTTGTAATGAGCCTTGGCGTGTTCTCTAATATCAGCGTTCCATCCTTGGATTTTATGCAGCCTGTTGATGAGCATGTCTTTTGTCCTGTTCTCTTATTTTTATGGTCTTTCCCAACCTGCCTGCATTGGTGTTCACGTCTCCCATGATAATTATGACTTCTTGTGATTTGTAATGAGCCTTGGCGTGTTCTCTAATATCAGCGTTCCATCCTTGGATTTTATGCAGCCTGTTGATGAGCATGTCTTTTGTCCTGTTCTCTTATTTTTATGGTCTTTCCCAACCTGCCTGCATTGGTGTTCACGTCTCCCATGATAATTATGACTTCTTGTGATTTGTAATGAGCCTTGGCGTGTTCTCTAATATCAGCGTTCCATGCTTGGATTTTATGCAGCCTGTTGATGAGCATGTCTTTTGTCCTGTTCTCTTATTTTTATGGTCTTTCCCAACCTGTCTGCTTTGGTGTTCAAGACTTCCCATGATAATTATGACTTCTTGTGATTTGTAATGAGCCTTGGAGTGTTCTCTAATATCAGCGTTCCCTCCTCGGATTTTATGCAGCCTGTTGATGAGCATGTCATTTGTCCTGTTCTCTTATTTTTATGGTCTTTCCCAACCTGCCTGCTTTGGTGTTCACGTCTCCCATGATAATTATGACTTCTTGTTATTTGTAATGAGCCTTGGCGTGTTCTCTAATATCAGCGTTCCATCCTCGGATTTTATGCAGCCTGTTGATGAGCATGTCTTTTGTCCTGTTCTCTTATTTTTATGGTCTTTCCCAACCTGCCTGCATTGGTGTTCACGTCTCCCATGATAATTATGACTTCTTGTGATTTGTAATGAGCCTTGGCGTGTTCTCTAATATCAGCGTTCCATGCTTGGATTTTATGCAGCCTGTTGATGAGCATGTCTTTTGTCCTGTTCTCTTATTTTTATGGTCTTTCCCAACCTGTCTGCTTTGGTGTTCAAGTCTTCCCATGATAATTATGACTTCTTGTGATTTGTAATGAGCCTTGGCGTTTTCTCTAATATCAGCGTTCCATCCTCGGATTTTATGCAGCCTGTTGATGAGCATGTCATTTGTCCTGTTCTCTTATTTTTATGGTCTTTCCCAACCTGCCTGCTTTGGTGTTCACGTCTCCCATGATAATTATGACTTCTTGTGATTTGTAATGAGCCTTGGCGTGTTCTCTAATATCAGCGTTCCATCCTCGGATTTTATGCAGCCTGTTGATGAGCATGTCTTTGGTCCTGTTCTCTTATTTTTATGGTCTTTCCCAACCTGCCTGCTTTGGTGTTCACGTCTCCCATGATAATTATGACTTCTTGTGATTTGTAATGAGCCTTGACGTGTTCTCTAATATCAGCGTTCCATCCTCGGATTTTATGCAGCCTGTTGATGAGCATGTCATTTGTCCTGTTCTCTTATTTTTATGGTCTTTCCCAACCTGCCTGCTTTGGTGTTCACGTCTCCCATGATAATTATGACTTCTTGTGATTTGTAATGAGCCTTGGCGTGTTCTCTAATATCAGCGTTCCATCCTCGGATTTTATGCAGCCTGTTGATGAGCATGTCATTTGTCCTGTTCTCTTATTTTTATGGTCTTTCCCAACCTGCCTGCTTTGGTGTTCACGTCTCCCATGATAATTATGACTTCTTGTGATTTGTAATGAGCCTTGGCGTGTTCTCTAATATCAGCGTTCCATCCTCGGATTTTATGCAGCCTGTTGATGAGCATGTCTTTTGTCCTGTTCTCTTATTTTTATGGTCTTTCCCAACCTGCCTGCTTTGGTGTTCACGTCTCCCATGATAATTATGACTTCTTGTGATTTGTAATGAGCCTTGGCGTTTTCTCTAATATCAGCGTTCCATCCTCTGATTTTATGCAGCCTGTTGATGAGCATGTCATTTGTCCTGTTCTCTTATTTTTATGGTCTTTCCCAACCTGCCTGCTTTGGTGTTCACGTCTCCCATGATAATTATGACTTCTTGTGATTTGTAATGAGCCTTGGCGTGTTCTCTAATATCAGCGTTCCATCCTTGGATTTTATGCAGCCTGTTGATGAACATGTCTTTTGTCCTGTTCTCTTATTTTTATGGTCTTTCCCAACCTGCCTGCATTGGTGTTCACGTCTCCCATGATAATTATGACTTCTTGTGATTTGTAATGAGCCTTGGCGTGTTCTCTAATATCAGCGTTCCATCCTCGGATTTTATGCAGCCTGTTGATGAGCATGTCTTTTGTCCTGTTCTCTTATTTTTATGGTCTTTCCCAACCTGCCTGCTTTGGTGTTCACGTCTCCCATGATAATTATGACTTCTTGTGATTTGTAATGAGCCTTGGCGTTTTCTCTAATATCAGCGTTCCATCCTCTGATTTTATGCAGCCTGTTGATGAGCATGTCATTTGTCCTGTTCTCTTATTTTTATGGTCTTTCCCAACCTGCCTGCTTTGGTGTTCACGTCTCCCATGATAATTATGACTTCTTGTGATTTGTAATGAGCCTTGGCGTGTTCTCTAATATCAGCGTTCCATCCTTGGATTTTATGCAGCCTGTTGATGAGCATGTCTTTTGTCCTGTTCTCTTATTTTTATGGTCTTTCCCAACCTGCCTGCATTGGTGTTCACGTCTCCCATGATAATTATGACTTCTTGTGATTTGTAATGAGCCTTGGCGTGTTCTCTAATATCAGCGTTCCATCCTTGGATTTTATGCAGCCTGTTGATGAGCATGTCTTTTGTCCTGTTCTCTTATTTTTATGGTCTTTCCCAACCTGCCTGCATTGGTGTTCACGTCTCCCATGATAATTATGACTTCTTGTGATTTGTAATGAGCCTTGGCGTGTTCTCTAATATCAGCGTTCCATCCTTGGATTTTATGCAGCCTGTTGATGAGCATGTCTTTTGTCCTGTTCTCTTATTTTTATGGTCTTTCCCAACCTGCCTGCTTTGGTGTTCACGTCTCCCATGATAATTATGACTTCTTGTGATTTGTAATGAGCCTTGGCGTTTTCTCTAATATCAGCGTTCCATCCTCTGATTTTATGCAGCCTGTTGATGAGCATGTCATTTGTCCTGTTCTCTTATTTTTATGGTCTTTCCCAACCTGCCTGCTTTGGTGTTCACGTCTCCCATGATAATTATGACTTCTTGTGATTTGTAATGAGCCTTGGCGTGTTCTCTAATATCAGCGTTCCATCCTTGGATTTTATGCAGCCTGTTGATGAGCATGTCATTTGTCCTGTTCTCTTATTTTTATGGTCTTTCCCAACCTGCCTGCATTGGTGTTCACGTCTCCCATGATAATTATGACTTCTTGTGATTTGTAATGAGCCTTGGCGTGTTCTCTAATATCAGCGTTCCATCCTCGGATTTTATGCAGCCTGTTGATGAGCATGTCTTTTGTCCTGTTCTCTTATTTTTATGGTCTTTCCCAACCTGCCTGCTTTGGTGTTCACGTCTCCCATGATAATTATGACTTCTTGTGATTTGTAATGAGCCTTGGCGTTTTCTCTAATATCAGCGTTCCATCCTCTGATTTTATGCAGCCTGTTGATGAGCATGTCATTTGTCCTGTTCTCTTATTTTTATGGTCTTTCCCAACCTGCCTGCTTTGGTGTTCACGTCTCCCATGATAATTATGACTTCTTGTGATTTGTAATGAGCCTTGGCGTGTTCTCTAATATCAGCGTTCCATCCTTGGATTTTATGCAGCCTGTTGATGAGCATGTCTTTTGTCCTGTTCTCTTATTTTTATGGTCTTTCCCAACTTGCCTGCATTGGTGTTCACGTCTCCCATGATAATTATGACTTCTTGTGATTTGTAATGAGCCTTGGCGTGTTCTCTAATATCAGCGTTCCATCCTTGGATTTTATGCAGCCTGTTGATGAGCATGTCTTTTGTCCTGTTCTCTTATTTTTATGGTCTTTCCCAACCTGCCTGCATTGGTGTTCACGTCTCCCATGATAATTATGACTTCTTGTGATTTGTAATGAGCCTTGGCGTGTTCTCTAATATCAGCGTTCCATCCTTGGATTTTATGCAGCCTGTTGATGAGCATGTCTTTTGTCCTGTTCTCTTATTTTTATGGTCTTTCCCAACCTGCCTGCTTTGGTGTTCACGTCTCCCATGATAATTATGACTTCTTGTGATTTGTAATGAGCCTTGGCGTTTTCTCTAATATCAGCGTTCCATCCTCTGATTTTATGCAGCCTGTTGATGAGCATGTCATTTGTCCTGTTCTCTTATTTTTATGGTCTTTCCCAACCTGCCTGCATTGGTGTTCACGTCTCCCATGATAATTATGACTTCTTGTGATTTGTAATGAGCCTTGGCGTGTTCTCTAATATCAGCGTTCCATCCTTGGATTTTATGCAGCCTGTTGATGAGCATGTCTTTTGTCCTGTTCTCTTATTTTTATGGTCTTTCCCAACCTGCCTGCTTTGGTGTTCACGTCTCCCATGATAATTATGACTTCTTGTGATTTGTAATGAGCCTTGGCGTTTTCTCTAATATCAGCGTTCCATCCTCTGATTTTATGCAGCCTGTTGATGAGCATGTCATTTGTCCTGTTCTCTTATTTTTATGGTCTTTCCCAACCTGCCTGCTTTGGTGTTCACGTCTCCCATGATAATTATGACTTCTTGTGATTTGTAATGAGCCTTGGCGTGTTCTCTAATATCAGCGTTCCATCCTTGGATTTTATGCAGCCTGTTGATGAGCATGTCATTTGTCCTGTTCTCTTATTTTTATGGTCTTTCCCAACCTGCCTGCATTGGTGTTCACGTCTCCCATGATAATTATGACTTCTTGTGATTTGTAATGAGCCTTGGCGTGTTCTCTAATATCAGCGTTCCATCCTCGGATTTTATGCAGCCTGTTGATGAGCATGTCTTTTGTCCTGTTCTCTTATTTTTATGGTCTTTCCCCACCTGTCTGCTTTGGTGTTCAAGTCTTCCCATGATAATTATGACTTCTTGTGATTTGTAATGAGCCTTGGCGTTTTCTCTAACATCAACGTTCCATCCTTGGATTTTATGCAGCCTGTTGATGAGCATGTCTTTTGTCCTGTTCTCTTATTTTTATGGTCTTTCCCAACCTGCCTGCTTTGGTGTTCACGTCTCCCATGATAATTATGACTTCTTGTGATTTGTAATGAGCCTTGGCGTTTTCTCTAATATCAGCGTTCCATCCTCTGATTTTATGCAGCCTGTTGATGAGCATGTCATTTGTCCTGTTCTCTTATTTTTATGGTCTTTCCCAACCTGCCTGCTTTGGTGTTCACGTCTCCCATGATAATTATGACTTCTTGTGATTTGTAATGAGCCTTGGCGTGTTCTCTAATATCAGCGTTCCATCCTTGGATTTTATGCAGCCTGTTGATGAGCATGTCTTTTGTCCTGTTCTCTTATTTTTATGGTCTTTCCCAACCTGCCTGCTTTGGTGTTCACGTCTCCCATGATAATTATGACTTCTTGTGATTTGTAATGAGCCTTGGCGTTTTCTCTAATATCAGCGTTCCATCCTCTGATTTTATGCAGCCTGTTGATGAGCATGTCATTTGTCCTGTTCTCTTATTTTTATGGTCTTTCCCAACCTGCCTGCTTTGGTGTTCACGTCTCCCATGATAATTATGACTTCTTGTGATTTGTAATGAGCCTTGGCGTGTTCTCTAATATCAGCGTTCCATCCTTGGATTTTATGCAGCCTGTTGATGAGCATGTCTTTTGTCCTGTTCTCTTATTTTTATGGTCTTTCCCAACCTGCCTGCTTTGGTGTTCACGTCTCCCATGATAATTATGACTTCTTGTGATTTGTAATGAGCCTTGGCGTTTTCTCTAATATCAGCGTTCCATCCTCTGATTTTATGCAGCCTGTTGATGAGCATGTCATTTGTCCTGTTCTCTTATTTTTATGGTCTTTCCCAACCTGCCTGCATTGGTGTTCACGTCTCCCATGATAATTATGACTTCTTGTGATTTGTAATGAGCCTTGGCGTGTTCTCTAATATCAGCGTTCCATCCTTGGATTTTATGCAGCCTGTTGATGAGCATGTCTTTTGTCCTGTTCTCTTATTTTTATGGTCTTTCCCAACCTGCCTGCTTTGGTGTTCACGTCTCCCATGATAATTATGACTTCTTGTGATTTGTAATGAGCCTTGGCGTTTTCTCTAATATCAGCGTTCCATCCTCTGATTTTATGCAGCCTGTTGATGAGCATGTCATTTGTCCTGTTCTCTTATTTTTATGGTCTTTCCCAACCTGCCTGCTTTGGTGTTCACTTCTCCCATGATAATTATGACTTCTTGTGATTTGTAATGAGCCTTGGCGTGTTCTCTAATATCAGCGTTCCATCCTTGGATTTTATGCAGCCTGTTGATGAGCATGTCTTTTGTCCTGTTCTCTTATTTTTATGGTCTTTCCCAACTTGCCTGCATTGGTGTTCACGTCTCCCATGATAATTATGACTTCTTGTGATTTGTAATGAGCCTTGGCGTGTTCTCTAATATCAGCGTTCCATCCTTGGATTTTATGCAGCCTGTTGATGAGCATGTCTTTTGTCCTGTTCTCTTATTTTTATGGTCTTTCCCAACCTGCCTGCATTGGTGTTCACGTCTCCCATGATAATTATGACTTCTTGTGATTTGTAATGAGCCTTGGCGTGTTCTCTAATATCAGCGTTCCATCCTTGGATTTTATGCAGCCTGTTGATGAGCATGTCTTTTGTCCTGTTCTCTTATTTTTATGGTCTTTCCCAACCTGCCTGCTTTGGTGTTCACGTCTCCCATGATAATTATGACTTCTTGTGATTTGTAATGAGCCTTGGCGTTTTCTCTAATATCAGCGTTCCATCCTCTGATTTTATGCAGCCTGTTGATGAGCATGTCATTTGTCCTGTTCTCTTATTTTTATGGTCTTTCCCAACCTGCCTGCTTTGGTGTTCACGTCTCCCATGATAATTATGACTTCTTGTGATTTGTAATGAGCCTTGGCGTGTTCTCTAATATCAGCGTTCCATCCTTGGATTTTATGCAGCCTGTTGATGAGCATGTCATTTGTCCTGTTCTCTTATTTTTATGGTCTTTCCCAACCTGCCTGCATTGGTGTTCACGTCTCCCATGATAATTATGACTTCTTGTGATTTGTAATGAGCCTTGGCGTGTTCTCTAATATCAGCGTTCCATCCTCGGATTTTATGCAGCCTGTTGATGAGCATGTCATTTGTCCTGTTCTCTTATTTTTATGGTCTTTCCCCACCTGCCTGCTTTGGTGTTCAAGTCTCCCATGATAATTATGACTTCTTGTGATTTGTAATGAGCCTTGGCGTGTTCTCTAATATCAGCGTTCCATCCACGGATTTTATGCAGCCTGTTGATGAGCATGTCTTTTGTCCTGTTCTCTTATTTTTATGGTCTTTCCCCACCTGCCTGCTTTGGTGTTCAAGTCTCCCATGATAATTATGACTTCTTGTGATTTGTAATGAGCCTTGGCGTGTTCTCTAATATCAGCGTTCCATCCTCGGATTTTATGCAGCCTGTTGATGAGCATGTCTTTTGTCCTGTTCTCTTATTTTTATGGTCTTTCCCAACCTGCCTGCTTTGGTGTTCACGTCTCCCATGATAATTATGACTTCTTGTGATTTGTAATGAGCCTTGGCGTGTTCTCTAATATCAGCGTTCCATCCTTGGATTTTATGCAGCCTGTTGATGAGCATGTCATTTGTCCTGTTCTCTTATTTTTATGGTCTTTCCCAACCTGCCTGCTTTGGTGTTCACGTCTCCCATGATAATTATGACTTCTTGTGATTTGTAATGAGCCTTGGCGTGTTCTCTAATATCAGCGTTCCATCCTTGGATTTTATGCAGCCTGTTGATGAGCATGTCATTTGTCCTGTTCTCTTATTTTTATGGTCTTTCCCAACCTGCCTGCATTGGTGTTCACGTCTCCCATGATAATTATGACTTCTTGTGATTTGTAATGAGCCTTGGCGTGTTCTCTAATATCAGCGTTCCATCCTCGGATTTTATGCAGCCTGTTGATGAGCATGTCATTTGTCCTGTTCTCTTATTTTTATGGTCTTTCCCCACCTGCCTGCTTTGGTGTTCAAGTCTCCCATGATAATTATGACTTCTTGTGATTTGTAATGAGCCTTGGCGTGTTCTCTAATATCAGCGTTCCATCCACGGATTTTATGCAGCCTGTTGATGAGCATGTCTTTTGTCCTGTTCTCTTATTTTTATGGTCTTTCCCCACCTGCCTGCTTTGGTGTTCAAGTCTCCCATGATAATTATGACTTCTTGTGATTTGTAATGAGCCTTGGCGTGTTCTCTAATATCAGCGTTCCATCCTCGGATTTTATGCAGCCTGTTGATGAGCATGTCTTTTGTCCTGTTCTCTTATTTTTATGGTCTTTCCCAACCTGCCTGCTTTGGTGTTCACGTCTCCCATGATAATTATGACTTCTTGTGATTTGTAATGAGCCTTGGCGTGTTCTCTAATATCAGCGTTCCATCCTTGGATTTTATGCAGCCTGTTGATGAGCATGTCTTTTGTCCTGTTCTCTTATTTTTATGGTCTTTCCCAACTTGCCTGCATTGGTGTTCACGTCTCCCATGATAATTATGACTTCTTGTGATTTGTAATGAGCCTTGGCGTGTTCTCTAATATCAGCGTTCCATCCTTGGATTTTATGCAGCCTGTTGATGAGCATGTCTTTTGTCCTGTTCTCTTATTTTTATGGTCTTTCCCAACCTGCCTGCATTGGTGTTCACGTCTCCCATGATAATTATGACTTCTTGTGATTTGTAATGAGCCTTGGCGTGTTCTCTAATATCAGCGTTCCATCCTTGGATTTTATGCAGCCTGTTGATGAGCATGTCTTTTGTCCTGTTCTCTTATTTTTATGGTCTTTCCCAACCTGCCTGCATTGGTGTTCACGTCTCCCATGATAATTATGACTTCTTGTGATTTGTAATGAGCCTTGGCGTTTTCTCTAATATCAGCGTTCCATCCTCTGATTTTATGCAGCCTGTTGATGAGCATGTCATTTGTCCTGTTCTCTTATTTTTATGGTCTTTCCCAACCTGCCTGCTTTGGTGTTCACGTCTCCCATGATAATTATGACTTCTTGTGATTTGTAATGAGCCTTGGCGTGTTCTCTAATATCAGCGTTCCATCCTTGGATTTTATGCAGCCTGTTGATGAGCATGTCTTTTGTCCTGTTCTCTTATTTTTATGGTCTTTCCCAACCTGCCTGCTTTGGTGTTCACGTCTCCCATGATAATTATGACTTCTTGTGATTTGTAATGAGCCTTGGCGTGTTCTCTAATATCAGCGTTCCATCCTCTGATTTTATGCAGCCTGTTGATGAGCATGTCATTTGTCCTGTTCTCTTATTTTTATGGTCTTTCCCCACCTGCCTGCTTTGGTGTTCAAGTCTCCCATGATAATTATGACTTCTTGTGATTTGTAATGAGCCTTGGCGTGTTCTCTAATATCAGCGTTCCATCCACGGATTTTATGCAGCCTGTTGATGAGCATGTCATTTGTCCTGTTCTCTTATTTTTATGGTCTTTCCCCACCTGCCTGCTTTGGTGTTCACGTCTCCCATGATAATTATGACTTCTTGTGATTTGTAATGAGCCTTGGCGTGTTCTCTAATATCAGCGTTCCATCCTCGGATTTTATGCAGCCTGTTGATGAGCATGTCTTTTGTCCTGTTCTCTTATTTTTATGGTCTTTCCCAACCTGCCTGCTTTGGTGTTCACGTCTCCCATGATAATTATGACTTCTTGTGATTTGTAATGAGCCTTGGCGTTTTCTCTAATATCAGCGTTCCATCCTCTGATTTTATGCAGCCTGTTGATGAGCATGTCATTTGTCCTGTTCTCTTATTTTTATGGTCTTTCCCAACCTGCCTGCTTTGGTGTTCACGTCTCCCATGATAATTATGACTTCTTGTGATTTGTAATGAGCCTTGGCGTTTTCTCTAATATCAGCGTTCCATCCTTGGATTTTATGCAGCCTGTTGATGAGCATGTCTTTTGTCCTGTTCTCTTATTTTTATGGTCTTTCCCAACCTGCCTGCATTGGTGTTCACGTCTCCCATGATAATTATGACTTCTTGTGATTTGTAATGAGCCTTGGCGTGTTCTCTAATATCAGCGTTCCATCCTTGGATTTTATGCAGCCTGTTGATGAGCATGTCTTTTGTCCTGTTCTCTTATTTTTATGGTCTTTCCCAACCTGCCTGCATTGGTGTTCACGTCTCCCATGATAATTATGACTTCTTGTGATTTGTAATGAGCCTTGGCGTGTTCTCTAATATCAGCGTTCCATCCTTGGATTTTATGCAGCCTGTTGATGAGCATGTCTTTTGTCCTGTTCTCTTATTTTTATGGTCTTTCCCAACCTGCCTGCATTGGTGTTCACGTCTCCCATGATAATTATGACTTCTTGTGATTTGTAATGAGCCTTGGCGTGTTCTCTAATATCAGCGTTCCATCCTTGGATTTTATGCAGCCTGTTGATGAGCATGTCTTTTGTCCTGTTCTCTTATTTTTATGGTCTTTCCCAACCTGCCTGCATTGGTGTTCACGTCTCCCATGATAATTATGACTTCTTGTGATTTGTAATGAGCCTTGGCGTGTTCTCTAATATCAGCGTTCCATGCTTGGATTTTATGCAGCCTGTTGATGAGCATGTCTTTTGTCCTGTTCTCTTATTTGTATGGTCTTTCCCAACCTGTCTGCTTTGGTGTTCAAGACTTCCCATGATAATTATGACTTCTTGTGATTTGTAATGAGCCTTGGCGTGTTCTCTAATATCAGCGTTCCATCCTCTGATTTTATGCAGCCTGTTGATGAGCATGTCATTTGTCCTGTTCTCTTATTTTTATGGTCTTTCCCAACCTGCCTGCTTTGGTGTTCACGTCTCCCATGATAATTATGACTTCTTGTGATTTGTAATGAGCCTTGGCGTGTTCTCTAATATCAGCGTTCCATCCTTGGATTTTATGCAGCCTGTTGATGAGCATGTCTTTTGTCCTGTTCTCTTATTTTTATGGTCTTTCCCAACCTGCCTGCATTGGTGTTCACGTCTCCCATGATAATTATGACTTCTTGTGATTTGTAATGAGCCTTGGCGTGTTCTCTAATATCAGCGTTCCATCCTTGGATTTTATGCAGCCTGTTGATGAGCATGTCTTTTGTCCTGTTCTCTTATTTTTATGGTCTTTCCCAACCTGCCTGCATTGGTGTTCACGTCTCCCATGATAATTATGACTTCTTGTGATTTGTAATGAGCCTTGGCGTGTTCTCTAATATCAGCGTTCCATCCTTGGATTTTATGCAGCCTGTTGATGAGCATGTCTTTTGTCCTGTTCTCTTATTTTTATGGTCTTTCCCAACCTGCCTGCTTTGGTGTTCACGTCTCCCATGATAATTATGACTTCTTGTGATTTGTAATGAGCCTTGGCGTTTTCTCTAATATCAGCGTTCCATCCTCTGATTTTATGCAGCCTGTTGATGAGCATGTCATTTGTCCTGTTCTCTTATTTTTATGGTCTTTCCCAACCTGCCTGCTTTGGTGTTCACGTCTCCCATGATAATTATGACTTCTTGTGATTTGTAATGAGCCTTGGCGTGTTCTCTAATATCAGCGTTCCATCCTTGGATTTTATGCAGCCTGTTGATGAGCATGTCTTTTGTCCTGTTCTCTTATTTTTATGGTCTTTCCCAACCTGCCTGCATTGGTGTTCACGTCTCCCATGATAATTATGACTTCTTGTGATTTGTAATGAGCCTTGGCGTGTTCTCTAATATCAGCGTTCCATCCTCGGATTTTATGCAGCCTGTTGATGAGCATGTCTTTTGTCCTGTTCTCTTATTTTTATGGTCTTTCCCAACCTGCCTGCTTTGGTGTTCACGTCTCCCATGATAATTATGACTTCTTGTGATTTGTAATGAGCCTTGGCGTTTTCTCTAATATCAGCGTTCCATCCTCTGATTTTATGCAGCCTGTTGATGAGCATGTCATTTGTCCTGTTCTCTTATTTTTATGGTCTTTCCCAACCTGCCTGCTTTGGTGTTCACGTCTCCCATGATAATTATGACTTCTTGTGATTTGTAATGAGCCTTGGCGTGTTCTCTAATATCAGCGTTCCATGCTTGGATTTTATGCAGCCTGTTGATGAGCATGTCTTTTGTCCTGTTCTCTTATTTTTATGGTCTTTCCCAACCTGCCTGCATTGGTGTTCACGTCTCCCATGATAATTATGACTTCTTGTGATTTGTAATGAGCCTTGGCGTTTTCTCTAATATCAGCGTTCCATGCTTGGATTTTATGCAGCCTGTTGATGAGCCTGTCTTTTGTCCTGTTCTCTTATTTTTATGGTCTTTCCCAACCTGCCTGCTTTGGTGTTCACGTCTCCCATGATAATTATGACTTCTTGTGATTTGTAATGAGCCTTGGCGTGTTCTCTAATATCAGCGTTCCATCCTTGGATTTTATGCAGCCTGTTGATGAGCATGTCTTTTGTCCTGTTCTCTTATTTTTATGGTCTTTCCCAACCTGCCTGCATTGGTGTTCACGTCTCCCATGATAATTATGACTTCTTGTGATTTGTAATGAGCCTTGGCGTGTTCTCTAATATCAGCGTTCCATCCTTGGATTTTATGCAGCCTGTTGATGAGCATGTCTTTTGTCCTGTTCTCTTATTTTTATGGTCTTTCCCAACCTGCCTGCATTGGTGTTCACGTCTCCCATGATAATTATGACTTCTTGTGATTTGTAATGAGCCTTGGCGTGTTCTCTAATATCAGCGTTCCATGCTTGGATTTTATGCAGCCTGTTGATGAGCATGTCTTTTGTCCTGTTCTCTTATTTGTATGGTCTTTCCCAACCTGTCTGCTTTGGTGTTCAAGACTTCCCATGATAATTATGACTTCTTGTGATTTGTAATGAGCCTTGGCGTGTTCTCTAATATCAGCGTTCCATCCTCGGATTTTATGCAGCCTGTTGATGAGCATGTCATTTGTCCTGTTCTCTTATTTTTATGGTCTTTCCCAACCTGCCTGCTTTGGTGTTCACGTCTCCCATGATAATTATGACTTCTTGTGATTTGTAATGAGCCTTGGCGTGTTCTCTAATATCAGCGTTCCATGCTTGGATTTTATGCAGCCTGTTGATGAGCATGTCTTTTGTCCTGTTCTCTTATTTTTATGGTCTTTCCCAACCTGTCTGCTTTGGTGTTCAAGTCTTCCCATGATAATTATGACTTCTTGTGATTTGTAATGAGCCTTGGCGTTTTCTCTAATATCAGCGTTCCATCCTCGGATTTTATGCAGCCTGTTGATGAGCATGTCATTTGTCCTGTTCTCTTATTTTTATGGTCTTTCCCAACCTGCCTGCTTTGGTGTTCACGTCTCCCATGATAATTATGACTTCTTGTGATTTGTAATGAGCCTTGGCGTGTTCTCTAATATCAGCGTTCCATCCTCGGATTTTATGCAGCCTGTTGATGAGCATGTCTTTTGTCCTGTTCTCTTATTTTTATGGTCTTTCCCAACCTGCCTGCTTTGGTGTTCACGTCTCCCATGATAATTATGACTTCTTGTGATTTGTAATGAGCCTTGGCGTGTTCTCTAATATCAGCATTCCATCCTCGGATTTTATGCAGCCTGTTGATGAGCATGTCATTTGTCCTGTTCTCTTATTTTTATGGTCTTTCCCAACCTGCCTGCTTTGGTGTTCACGTCTCCCATGATAATTATGACTTCTTGTGATTTGTAATGAGCCTTGGCGTGTTCTCTAATATCAGCGTTCCATCCTCGGATTTTATGCAGCCTGTTGATGAGCATGTCTTTTGTCCTGTTCTCTTATTTTTATGGTCTTTCCCAACCTGCCTGCTTTGGTGTTCACGTCTCCCATGATAATTATGACTTCTTGTGATTTGTAATGAGCCTTGGCGTGTTCTCTAATATCAGCGTTCCATCCTCTGATTTTATGCAGCCTGTTGATGAGCATGTCATTTGTCCTGTTCTCTTATTTTTATGGTCTTTCCCAACCTGCCTGCTTTGGTGTTCACGTCTCCCATGATAATTATGACTTCTTGTGATTTGTAATGAGCCTTGACGTGTTCTCTAATATCAGCGTTCCATCCTCGGATTTTATGCAGCCTGTTGATGAGCATGTCATTTGTCCTGTTCTCTTATTTTTATGGTCTTTCCCAACCTGCCTGCTTTGGTGTTCACGTCTCCCATGATAATTATGACTTCTTGTGATTTGTAATGAGCCTTGACGTGTTCTCTAATATCAGCGTTCCATCCTCGGATTTTATGCAGCCTGTTGATGAGCATGTCATTTGTCCTGTTCTCTTATTTTTATGGTCTTTCCCAACCTGCCTGCTTTGGTGTTCACGTCTCCCATGATAATTATGACTTCTTGTGATTTGTAATGAGCCTTGACGTGTTCTCTAATATCAGCGTTCCATCCTCGGATTTTATGCAGCCTGTTGATGAGCATGTCATTTGTCCTGTTCTCTTATTTTTATGGTCTTTCCCAACCTGCCTGCTTTGGTGTTCACGTCTCCCATGATAATTATGACTTCTTGTGATTTGTAATGAGCCTTGACGTGTTCTCTAATATCAGCGTTCCATCCTCTGATTTTATGCAGCCTGTTGATGAGCATGTCATTTGTCCTGTTCTCTTATTTTTATGGTCTTTCCCAACCTGCCTGCTTTGGTGTTCACGTCTCCCATGATAATTATGACTTCTTGTGATTTGTAATGAGCCTTGACGTGTTCTCTAATATCAGCGTTCCATCCTCGGATTTTATGCAGCCTGTTGATGAGCATGTCATTTGTCCTGTTCTCTTATTTTTATGGTCTTTCCCAACCTGCCTGCTTTGGTGTTCACGTCTCCCATGATAATTATGACTTCTTGTGATTTGTAATGAGCCTTGACGTGTTCTCTAATATCAGCGTTCCATCCTCTGATTTTATGCAGCCTGTTGATGAGCATGTCATTTGTCCTGTTCTCTTATTTTTATGGTCTTTCCCAACCTGCCTGCTTTGGTGTTCACGTCTCCCATGATAATTATGACTTCTTGTGATTTGTAATGAGCCTTGACGTGTTCTCTAATATCAGCGTTCCATCCTCTGATTTTATGCAGCCTGTTGATGAGCATGTCATTTGTCCTGTTCTCTTATTTTTATGGTCTTTCCCAACCTGCCTGCTTTGGTGTTCACGTCTCCCATGATAATTATGACTTCTTGTGATTTGTAATGAGCCTTGACGTGTTCTCTAATATCAGCGTTCCATCCTCGGATTTTATGCAGCCTGTTGATGAGCATGTCATTTGTCCTGTTCTCTTATTTTTATGGTCTTTCCCAACCTGCCTGCTTTGGTGTTCACGTCTCCCATGATAATTATGACTTCTTGTGATTTGTAATGAGCCTTGACGTGTTCTCTAATATCAGCGTTCCATCCTCGGATTTTATGCAGCCTGTTGATGAGCATGTCATTTGTCCTGTTCTCTTATTTTTATGGTCTTTCCCAACCTGCCTGCTTTGGTGTTCACGTCTCCCATGATAATTATGACTTCTTGTGATTTGTAATGAGCCTTGACGTGTTCTCTAATATCAGCGTTCCATCCTCTGATTTTATGCAGCCTGTTGATGAGCATGTCATTTGTCCTGTTCTCTTATTTTTATGGTCTTTCCCAACCTGCCTGCTTTGGTGTTCACGTCTCCCATGATAATTATGACTTCTTGTGATTTGTAATGAGCCTTGACGTGTTCTCTAATATCAGCGTTCCATCCTCGGATTTTATGCAGCCTGTTGATGAGCATGTCATTTGTCCTGTTCTCTTATTTTTATGGTCTTTCCCAACCTGCCTCCTTTGGTGTTCACGTCTCCCATGATAATTATGACTTCTTGTGATTTGTAATGAGCCTTGACGTGTTCTCTAATATCAGCGTTCCATCCTCGGATTTTATGCAGCCTGTTGATGAGCATGTCATTTGTCCTGTTCTCTTATTTTTATGGTCTTTCCCAACCTGCCTGCTTTGGTGTTCACGTCTCCCATGATAATTATGACTTCTTGTGATTTGTAATGAGCCTTGGCGTGTTCTCTAATATCAGCGTTCCATCCTCGGATTTTATGCAGCCTGTTGATGAGCATGTCATTTGTCCTGTTCTCTTATTTTTATGGTCTTTCCCAACTTGCCTGCTTTGGTGTTCACGTCTCCCATGATAATTATGACTTCTTGTGATTTGTAATGAGCCTTGGCGTGTTCTCTAATATCAGCGTTCCATCCTCGGATTTTATGCAGCCTGTTGATGAGCATGTCATTTGTCCTGTTCTCTTATTTTTATGGTCTTTCCCAACCTGCCTGCTTTGGTGTTCACGTCTCCCATGATAATTATGACTTCTTGTGATTTGTAATGAGCCTTGACGTGTTCTCTAATATCAGCGTTCCATCCTCGGATTTTATGCAGCCTGTTGATGAGCATGTCATTTGTCCTGTTCTCTTATTTTTATGGTCTTTCCCAACTTGCCTGCTTTGGTGTTCACGTCTCCCATGATAATTATGACTTCTTGTGATTTGTAATGAGCCTTGGCGTGTTCTCTAATATCAGCGTTCCATCCTCGGATTTTATGCAGCCTGTTGATGAGCATGTCATTTGTCCTGTTCTCTTATTTTTATGGTCTTTCCCAACCTGCCTGCTTTGGTGTTCACGTCTCCCATGATAATTATGACTTCTTGTGATTTGTAATGAGCCTTGACGTGTTCTCTAATATCAGTGTTCCATCCTCGGATTTTATGCAGCCTGTTGATGAGCATGTCATTTGTCCTGTTCTGTTATTTTTATGGTCTTTCCCAACTTGCCTGCTTTGGTGTTCACGTCTCCCATGATAATTATGACTTCTTGTGATTTGTAATGAGCCTTGGCGTTTTCTCTAATATCAGGGTTCCATCCTCGGATTTTATGCAGCCTGTTGATGAGCATGTCATTTGTCCTGTTCTCTTATTTTTATGGTCTTTCCCAACCTGCCTGCTTTGGTGTTCACGTCTCCCATGATAATTATGACTTCTTGTGATTTGTAATGAGCCTTGACGTGTTCTCTAATATCAGCGTTCCATCCTCGGATTTTATGCAGCCTGTTGATGAGCATGTCATTTGTCCTGTTCTCTTATTTTTATGGTCTTTCCCAACCTGCCTGCTTTGGTGTTCACGTCTCCCATGATAATTATGACTTCTTGTGATTTGTAATGAGCCTTGGCGTGTTCTCTAATATCAGCGTTCCATCCTCTGATTTTATGCAGCCTGTTGATGAGCATGTCATTTGTCCTGTTCTCTTATTTTTATGGTCTTTCCCAACTTGCCTGCTTTGGTGTTCACGTCTCCCATGATAATTATGACTTCTTGTGATTTGTAATGAGCCTTGGCGTGTTCTCTAATATCAGCGTTCCATCCTCGGATTTTATGCAGCCTGTTGATGAGCATGTCATTTGTCCTGTTCTCTTATTTTTATGGTCTTTCCCAACCTGCCTGCTTTGGTGTTCACGTCTCCCATGATAATTATGACTTCTTGTGATTTGTAATGAGCCTTGACGTGTTCTCTAATATCAGCGTTCCATCCTCGGATTTTATGCAGCCTGTTGATGAGCATGTCATTTGTCCTGTTCTCTTATTTTTATGGTCTTTCCCAACTTGCCTGCTTTGGTGTTCACGTCTCCCATGATAATTATGACTTCTTGTGATTTGTAATGAGCCTTGGCGTTTTCTCTAATATCAGGGTTCCATCCTCGGATTTTATGCAGCCTGTTGATGAGCATGTCATTTGTCCTGTTCTCTTATTTTTATGGTCTTTCCCAACCTGCCTGCTTTGGTGTTCACGTCTCCCATGATAATTATGACTTCTTGTGATTTGTAATGAGCCTTGACGTGTTCTCTAATATCAGCGTTCCATCCTCGGATTTTATGCAGCCTGTTGATGAGCATGTCATTTGTCCTGTTCTCTTATTTTTATGGTCTTTCCCAACCTGCCTGCTTTGGTGTTCACGTCTCCCATGATAATTATGACTTCTTGTGATTTGTAATGAGCCTTGGCGTGTTCTCTAATATCAGCGTTCCATCCTCTGATTTTATGCAGCCTGTTGATGAGCATGTCATTTGTCCTGTTCTCTTATTTTTATGGTCTTTCCCAACTTGCCTGCTTTGGTGTTCACGTCTCCCATGATAATTATGACTTCTTGTGATTTGTAATGAGCCTTGGCGTGTTCTCTAATATCAGCGTTCCATCCTCGGATTTTATGCAGCCTGTTGATGAGCATGTCATTTGTCCTGTTCTCTTATTTTTATGGTCTTTCCCAACCTGCCTGCTTTGGTGTTCACGTCTCCCATGATAATTATGACTTCTTGTGATTTGTAATGAGCCTTGGCGTGTTCTCTAATATCAGCGTTCCATCCTCGGATTTTATGCAGCCTGTTGATGAGCATGTCATTTGTCCTGTTCTCTTATTTTTATGGTCTTTCCCAACCTGCCTGCTTTGGTGTTCACGTCTCCCATGATAATTATGACTTCTTGTGATTTCTAATGAGCCTTGGCGTGTTCTCTAATATCAGCGTTCCATCCTCGGATTTTATGCAGCCTGTTGATGAGCATGTCTTTTGTCCTGTTCTCTTATTTTTATGGTCTTTCCCAACCTGCCTGCTTTGGTGTTCACGTCTCCCATGATAATTATGACTTCTTGTGATTTGTAATGAGCCTTGACGTGTTCTCTAATATCAGCGTTCCATCCTCGGATTTTATGCAGCCTGTTGATGAGCATGTCATTTGTCCTGTTCTCTTATTTTTATGGTCTTTCCCAACCTGCCTGCTTTGGTGTTCACGTCTCCCATGATAATTATGACTTCTTGTGATTTGTAATGAGCCTTGGCGTGTTCTCTAATATCAGCGTTCCATCCTCGGATTTTATGCAGCCTGTTGATGAGCATGTCATTTGTCCTGTTCTCTTATTTTTATGGTCTTTCCCAACCTGCCTGCTTTGGTGTTCACGTCTCCCATGATAATTATGACTTCTTGTGATTTGTAATGAGCCTTGGCGTGTTCTCTAATATCAGCGTTCCATCCTCGGATTTTATGCAGCCTGTTGATGAGCATGTCATTTGTCCTGTTCTCTTATTTTTATGGTCTTTCCCAACATGCCTGCTTTGGTGTTCACGTCTCCCATGATAATTATGACTTCTTGTGATTTGTAATGAGCCTTGGCGTGTTCTCTAATATCAGCGTTCCATCCTCGGATTTTATGCAGCCTGTTGATGAGCATGTCATTTGTCCTGTTCTCTTATTTTTATGGTCTTTCCCAACCTGCCTGCTTTGGTGTTCACGTCTCCCATGATAATTATGACTTCTTGTGATTTGTAATGAGCCTTGACGTGTTCTCTAATATCAGCGTTCCATCCTCGGATTTTATGCAGCCTGTTGATGAGCATGTCTTTTGTCCCGTTCTCTTATTTTTATGGTCTTTCCCAACCTGCCTGCTTTGGTGTTCACGTCTCCCATGATAATTATGACTTCTTGTGATTTGTAATGAGCCTTGGCGTGTTCTCTAATATCAGCGTTCCATCCTCGGATTTTATGCAGCCTGTTGATGAGCATGTCATTTGTCCTGTTCTCTTATTTTTATGGTCTTTCCCAACTTGCCTGCTTTGGTGTTCACGTCTCCCATGATAATTATGACTTCTTGTGATTTGTAATGAGCCTTGGCGTGTTCTCTAATATCAGCGTTCCATCCTCGGATTTTATGCAGCCTGTTGATGAGCATGTCATTTGTCCTGTTCTCTTATTTTTATGGTCTTTCCCAACCTGCCTGCTTTGGTGTTCACGTCTCCCATGATAATTATGACTTCTTGTGATTTGTAATGAGCCTTGACGTGTTCTCTAATATCAGCGTTCCATCCTCGGATTTTATGCAGCCTGTTGATGAGCATGTCATTTGTCCTGTTCTCTTATTTTTATGGTCTTTCCCAACCTGCCTGCTTTGGTGTTCACGTCTCCCATGATAATTATGACTTCTTGTGATTTGTAATGAGCCTTGGCGTGTTCTCTAATATCAGCGTTCCATCCTCGGATTTTATGCAGCCTGTTGATGAGCATGTCATTTGTCCTGTTCTCTTATTTTTATGGTCTTTCCCAACCTGCCTGCTTTGGTGTTCACGTCTCCCATGATAATTATGACTTCTTGTGATTTGTAATGAGCCTTGGCGTGTTCTCTAATATCAGCGTTCCATCCTCGGATTTTATGCAGCCTGTTGATGAGCATGTCATTTGTCCTGTTCTCTTATTTTTATGGTCTTTCCCAACCTGCCTGCTTTGGTGTTCACGTCTCCCATGATAATTATGACTTCTTGTGATTTGTAATGAGCCTTGGCGTGTTCTCTAATATCAGCGTTCCATCCTCGGATTTTATGCAGCCTGTTGATGAGCATGTCATTTGTCCTGTTCTCTTATTTTTATGGTCTTTCCCAACCTGCCTGCTTTGGTGTTCACGTCTCCCATGATAATTATGACTTCTTGTGATTTGTAATGAGCCTTGGCGTGTTCTCTAATATCAGCGTTCCATCCTCGGATTTTATGCAGCCTGTTGATGAGCATGTCATTTGTCCTGTTCTCTTATTTTTATGGTCTTTCCCAACCTGCCTGCTTTGGTGTTCACGTCTCCCATGATAATTATGACTTCTTGTGATTTGTAATGAGCCTTGGCGTGTTCTCTAATATCAGCGTTCCATCCTCGGATTTTATGCAGCCTGTTGATGAGCATGTCATTTGTCCTGTTCTCTTATTTTTATGGTCTTTCCCAACCTGCCTGCTTTGGTGTTCACGTCTCCCATGATAATTATGACTTCTTGTGATTTGTAATGAGCCTTGGCGTGTTCTCTAATATCAGCGTTCCATCCTCGGATTTTATGCAGCCTGTTGATGAGCATGTCATTTGTCCTGTTCTCTTATTTTTATGGTCTTTCCCAACCTGCCTGCTTTGGTGTTCACGTCTCCCATGATAATTATGACTTCTTGTGATTTGTAATGAGCCTTGGCGTGTTCTCTAATATCAGCGTTCCATCCTCGGATTTTATGCAGCCTGTTGATGAGCATGTCTTTTGTCCTGTTCTCTTATTTTTATGGTCTTTCCCAACCTGCCTGCTTTGGTGTTCACGTCTCCCATGATAATTATGACTTCTTGTGATTTGTAATGAGCCTTGGCGTTTTCTCTAATATCAGCGTTCCATCCTCGGATTTTATGCAGCCTGTTGATGAGCATGTCATTTGTCCTGTTCTCTTATTTTTATGGTCTTTCCCAACCTGCCTGCTTTGGTGTTCACGTCTCCCATGATAATTATGACTTCTTGTGATTTGTAATGAGCCTTGGCGTGTTCTCTAATATCAGCGTTCCATCCTCGGATTTTATGCAGCCTGTTGATGTGCATGTCTTTTGTCCTGTTCTCTTATTTTTATGGTCTTTCCCAACCTGCCTGCTTTGGTGTTCACGTCTCCCATGATAATTATGACTTCTTGTGATTTGTAATGAGCCTTGGCGTGTTCTCTAATATCAGCGTTCCATCCTCGGATTTTATGCAGCCTGTTGATGAGCATGTCATTTGTCCTGTTCTCTTATTTTTATGGTCTTTCCCAACCTGCCTGCATTGGTGTTCACGTCTCCCATGATAATTATGACTTCTTGTGATTTGTAATGAGCCTTGGCGTGTTCTCTAATATCAGCGTTCCATCCTTGGATTTTATGCAGCCTGTTGATGAGCATGTCTTTTGTCCTGTTCTCTTATTTTTATGGTCTTTCCCAACCTGCCTGCATTGGTGTTCACGTCTCCCATGATAATTATGACTTCTTGTGATTTGTAATGAGCCTTGGCGTGTTCTCTAATATCAGCGTTCCATGCTTGGATTTTATGCAGCCTGTTGATGAGCATGTCTTTTGTCCTGTTCTCTTATATTTATGGTCTTTCCCAACCTGTCTGCTTTGGTGTTCAAGTCTTCCCATGATAATTATGACTTCTTGTGATTTGTAATGAGCCTTGGCGTGTTCTCTAATATCAGCGTTCCATCCTCGGATTTTATGCAGCCTGTTGATGAGCATGTCTTTTGTCCTGTTCTCTTATTTTTATGGTCTTTCCCAACCTGCCTGCTTTGGTGTTCACGTCTCCCATGATAATTATGACTTCTTGTGATTTGTAATGAGACTTGGCGTGTTCTCTAATATCAGCGTTCCATCCTTGGATTTTATGCAGCCTGTTGATGAGCATGTCTTTTGTCCTGTTCTCTTATTTTTATGGTCTTTCCCAACCTGCCTGCATTGGTGTTCACGTCTCCCATGATAATTATGACTTCTTGTGATTTGTAATGAGCCTTGGCGTGTTCTCTAATATCAGCGTTCCATGCTTGGATTTTATGCAGCCTGTTGATGAGCATGTCTTTTGTCCTGTTCTCTTATTTTTATGGTCTTTCCCAACCTGTCTGCTTTGGTGTTCAAGTCTTCCCATGATAATTATGACTTCTTGTGATTTGTAATGAGCCTTGGCGTTTTCTCTAATATCAGCGTTCCATCCTCGGATTTTATGCAGCCTGTTGATGAGCATGTCATTTGTCCTGTTCTCTTATTTTTATGGTCTTTCCCAACCTGCCTGCTTTGGTGTTCACGTCTCCCATGATAATTATGACTTCTTGTGATTTGTAATGAGCCTTGGCGTGTTCTCTAATATCAGCGTTCCATCCTCGGATTTTATGCAGCCTGTTGATGAGCATGTCATTTGTCCTGTTCTCTTATTTTTATGGTCTTTCCCAACCTGCCTGCTTTGGTGTTCACGTCTCCCATGATAATTATGACTTCTTGTGATTTGTAATGAGCCTTGGCGTGTTCTCTAATATCAGCGTTCCATCCTCGGATTTTATGCAGCCTGTTGATGAGCATGTCATTTGTCCTGTTCTCTTATTTTTATGGTCTTTCCCAACCTGCCTGCATTGGTGTTCACGTCTCCCATGATAATTATGACTTCTTGTGATTTGTAATGAGCCTTGGCGTGTTCTCTAATATCAGCGTTCCATCCTCGGATTTTATGCAGCCTGTTGATGAGCATGTCTTTTGTCCTGTTCTCTTATTTTTATGGTCTTTCCCAACCTGCCTGCTTTGGTGTTCACGTCTCCCATGATAATTATGACTTCTTGTGATTTGTAATGAGCCTTGGCGTTTTCTCTAATATCAGCGTTCCATCCTCGGATTTTATGCAGCCTGTTGATGAGCATGTCATTTGTCCTGTTCTCTTATTTTTATGGTCTTTCCCAACCTGCCTGCTTTGGTGTTCACGTCTCCCATGATAATTATGACTTCTTGTGATTTGTAATGAGCCTTGGCGTGTTCTCTAATATCAGCGTTCCATCCTCGGATTTTATGCAGCCTGTTGATGAGCATGTCTTTTGTCCTGTTCTCTTATTTTTATGGTCTTTCCCAACCTGCCTGCTTTGGTGTTCACGTCTCCCATGATAATTATGACTTCTTGTGATTTGTAATGAGCCTTGGCGTTTTCTCTAATATCAGCGTTCCATCCTCGGATTTTATGCAGCCTGTTGATGAGCATGTCATTTGTCCTGTTCTCTTATTTTTATGGTCTTTCCCAACCTGCCTGCTTTGGTGTTCACGTCTCCCATGATAATTATGACTTCTTGTGATTTGTAATGAGCCTTGGCGTGTTCTCTAATATCAGCGTTCCATGCTTGGATTTTATGCAGCCTGTTGATGAGCATGTCTTTTGTCCTGTTCTCTTATTTTTATGGTCTTTCCCAACCTGTCTGCTTTGGTGTTCAAGTCTTCCCATGATAATTATGACTTCTTGTGATTTGTAATGAGCCTTGGCGTGTTCTCTAATATCACCGTTCCATCCTCGGATTTTATGCAGCCTGTTGATGAGCATGTCTTTTGTCCTGTTCTCTTATTTTTATGGTCTTTCCCAACCTGCCTGCATTGGTGTTCACGTCTCCCATGATAATTATGACTTCTTGTGATTTGTAATGAGCCTTGGCGTGTTCTCTAATATCAGCGTTCCATGCTTGGATTTTATGCAGCCTGTTGATGAGCATGTCTTTTGTCCTGTTCTCTTATTTTTATGGTCTTTCCCCACCTGCCTGCTTTGGTGTTCACGTCTCCCATGATAATATGACTTCTTGTGATTTGTAATGAGCCTTGGCGTTTTCTCTAATATCAGCGTTCCATGCTTGGATTTTATGCAGCCTGTTGATGAGCATGTCTTTTGTCCTGTTCTCTTATTTTTATGGTCTTTCCCAACCTGCCTGCTTTGGTGTTCAAGTCTTCCCATGATAATTATGACTTCTTGTGATTTGTAATGAGCCTTGGCGTTTTCTCTAATATCAGCGTTCCATCCTCGGATTTTATGCAGCCTGTTGATGAGCATGTCTTTTGTCCTGTTCTCTTATTTTTATGGTCTTTCCCAACCTGCCTGCATTGGTGTTCACGTCTCCCATGATAATTATGACTTGTTGTGATTTGTAATGAGCCTTGGCGTTTTCTCTAATATCAGCGTTCCATCCTTGGATTTTATGCAGCCTGTTGATGAGCATGTCGTTTGTCCTGTTCTCTTATTTTTATGGTCTTTCCCAACCTGCCTGCTTTGGTGTTCACGTCTCCCATGATAATTATGACTTCTTGTGATTTGTAATGAGTCTTGTCGTTTTCTCTAATATCAGCGTTCCATGCTTGGATTTTATGCAGCCTGTTGATGAGCATGTCATTTGTCCTGTTCTCTTATTTTTATGGTTTTTCCCCACCTGCCTGCTTTGGTGTTCACGTCTTCCCATGATAATATGACTTCTTGTGATTTGTAATGAGCCTTGGCGTTTTCTCTAATATCAGCGTTCCATCCTTGGATTTTATGCAGCCTGTTGATGAGCATGTCATTTGTCCTGTTCTCTTATTTTTATGGTCTTTCCCCACCTGCCTGCTTTGGTGTTCACGTCTTCCCATGATAATATGACTTCTTGTGATTTGTAATGAGCCTTGGCGTTTTCTCTAATATCAGCATTCCATGCTTGGATTTTATGCAGCCTGTTGATGAGCATGTCATTTGTCCTGTTCTCTTATTTTTATGGTTTTTCCCCACCTGCCTGCTTTGGTGTTGACGTCTCCCATGATAATATGACTTCTTGTGATTTGTAATGAGCCTTGGCGTTTTCTCTAATATCAGCGTTCCATCCTTGGATTTTATGCAGCCTGTTGATGAGCATGTCATTTGTCCTGTTCTCTTATTTTTATGGTCTTTCCCCACCTGCCTGCTTTGGTGTTCACGTCTTCCCATGATAATATGACTTCTTGTGATTTGTAATGAGCCTTGGCGTTTTCTCTAATATCAGCGTTCCATCCTTGGATTTTATGCAGCCTGTTGATGAGCATGTCATTTGTCCTGTTCTCTTATTTTTATGGTGTTTCCCAACCTGCCTGCTTTGGTGTTCATATCTTCCATGATAATTATGACTTCTTGTGATTTGTAATGAGCCTTGGCGTTTTCTCTAATATCAGCGTTCCATGCTTGGATTTTATGCAGCCTGTTGATGAGCATGTCTTTTGTCTTGTTCTCTTATTTTTATGGTCTTTTCCCACCTGCCTGCTTTGGTGTTCACGTCTCCCATGATAATTATGACTTCTTGTGATTTGTAATGAGCCTTGGCGTTTTCTCTAATATCAGCGTTCCATGCTTGGATTTTATGCATCCTGTTGATGAGCATGTCTTTTGTCCTGTTCTCTTATTTTTATGGTCTTTCCCAACCTGCCTGCTTTGGTGTTCACGTCTCCCATGATAATAATGACTTCTTGTGATTTGTAATGAGTCTTGGCGTTTTCTCTAATATCAGGGTTCAATCCTTGGATTTTATGCAGCCTGTTGATGAGCATGTCTTTTGTCCTGTTCTCTTATTTTTATGGTCTTTCCCCACCTGTCTGCTTTGGTGTTCACGTCTCCCATGATAATTATGACTTCTTGTGATTTGTAATGAGCCTTGGCGTTTTCTCTAATATCAGGGTTCAATCCTTGGATTTTATGCAGCCTGTTGATGAGCATGTCTTTTGTCCTGTTCTCTTATTTTTATGGTCTTTCCCCACCTGCCTGCTTTGGTGTTCACGTCTTCCCATGATAATATGACTTCTTGTGATTTGTAATGAGCCTTGGCGTTTTCTCTAATATCAGCGTTCCATCCTTGGATTTTATGCAGCCTGTTGATGAGCATGTCGTTTGTCCTGTTCTCTTATTTTTATGGTTTTTCCCCACCTGCCTGCTTTGGTGTTCACGTCTCCCATGATAATATGACTTCTTGTGATTTGTAATGAGCCTTGGCGTTTTCTCTAATATCAGCGTTCCATGCTTGGATTTTATGCAGCCTGTTGATGAGCATGTCTTTTGTCTTGTTCTCTTATTTTTATGGTCTTTTCCCACCTGCCTGCTTTGGTGTTCACGTCTCCCATGATAATTATGACTTCTTGTGATTTGTAATGAGCCTTGGCGTGTTCTCTAATATCAGCGTTCCATGCTTGGATTTTATGCAGCCTGTTGATGAGCATGTCATTTGTCCTGTTCTCTTATTTTTATGGTTTTTCCCCACCTGCCTGCTTTGGTGTTCACGTCTCCCATGATAATATGACTTCTTGTGATTTGTAATGAGCCTTGGCGTGTTCTCTAATATCAGCGTTCCATGCTTGGATTTTATGCAGCCTGTTGATGAGCCTGTCTTTTGTCCTGTTCTCTTATTTTTATGGTCTTTCCCCACCTGCCTGCTTTGGTGTTAACGTCTCCCATGATAATTATGACTTCTTGTGATTTGTAATGAGCCTTGGCGTTTTCTCTAATATCAGCGTTCCATCCTTGGATTTTATGCAGCCTGTTGATGAGCATGTCATTTGTCCTGTTCTCATATTTTTATGGTTTTTCCCCACCTGCCTGCTTTGGTGTTGACGTCTCCCATGATAATATGACTTCTTGTGATTTGTAATGAGCCTTGGCGTTTTCTCTAATATCAGCGTTCCATGCTTGGATTTTATGCAGCCTGTTGATGAGCATGTCTTTTGTCTTGTTCTCTTATTTTTATGGTCTTTTCCCACCTGCCTGCTTTGGTGTTCACGTCTCCCATGATAATTATGACTTCTTGTGATTTGTAATGAGCCTTGGCGTGTTCTCTAATATCAGCGTTCCATGCTTGGATTTTATGCAGCCTGTTGATGAGCATGTCTTTTGTCCTGTTCTCTTATTTTTATGGTCTTTCCCAACCTGCCTGCTTTGGTGTTCACGTCTCCCATGATAATTATGACTTCTTGTGATTTGTAATGAGCCTTGGCGTTTTCTCTAATATCAGGGTTCAATCCTTGGATTTTATGCAGCCTGTTGATGAGCATGTCATTTGTCCTGTTCTCTTATTTTTATGGTTTTTCCCCACCTGCCTGCTTTGGTGTTCACGTCTCCCATGATAATATGACTTCTTGTGATTTGTAATGAGTTTTGGCGTTTTCTCTAATATCAGCGTTCCATGCTTGGATTTTATGCAGCCTGTTGATGAGCATGTCTTTTGTCTTGTTCTCTTATTTTTATGGTCTTTTCCCACCTGCCTGCTTTGGTGTTCACGTCTCCCATGATAATTATGACTTCTTGTGATTTGTAATGAGCCTTGGCGTTTTCTCTAATAGCAGCGTTCCATGCTTGGATTTTATGCAGCCTGTTGATGAGCATGTCATTTGTCCTGTTCTCTTATTTTTATGGTTTTTCCCCACCTGCCTGCTTTGGTGTTCACGTCTCCCATGATAATATGACTTCTTGTGATTTGTAATGAGCCTTGGCGTGTTCTCTAATATCAGCGTTCCATGCTTGGATTTTATGCAGCCTGTTGATGAGCATGTCTTTTGTCCTGTTCTCTTATTTTTATGGTCTTTCCCAACCTGCCTGCTTTGGTGTTCACGTCTCCCATGATAATTATGACTTCTTGTGATTTGTAATGAGTCTTGGCGTTTTCTCTAATATCAGGGTTCAATCCTTGGATTTTATGCAGCCTGTTGATGAGCATGTCTTTTGTCCTGTTCTCTTATTTTTATGGTCTTTCCCCACCTGCCTGCTTTGGTGTTCACGTCTTCCCATGATAATATGACTTCTTGTGATTTGTAATGAGCCTTGGCGTTTTCTCTAATATCAGCGTTCCATCCTTGGATTTTATGCAGCCTGTTGATGAGCATGTCATTTGTCCTGTTCTCTTATTTTTATGGTTTTTCCCCACCTGCCTGCTTTGGTGTTGACGTCTCCCATGATAATATGACTTCTTGTGATTTGTAATGAGCCTTGGCGTTTTCTGTAATATCACCGTTCCATGCTTGGATTTTATGCAGCCTGTTGATGAGCATGTCTTTTGTCTTGTTCTCTTATTTTTATGGTCTTTTCCCACCTGCCTGCTTTGGTGTTCACGTCTCCCATGATAATTATGACTTCTTGTGATTTGTAATGAGCCTTGGCGTGTTCTCTAATATCAGCGTTCCATGCTTGGATTTTATGCAGCCTGTCGATGAGCATGTCTTTTGTCTTGTTCTCTTATTTTTATGGTCTTTCCCCACCTGCCTGCTTTGGTGTTCACGTCTCCCATGATAATTATGACTTCTTGTGATTTGTAATGAGCCTTGGCGTGTTCTCTAATATCAGCGTTCCATGCTTGGATTTTATGCAGCCTGTTGATGAGCATGTCTTTTGTCCTGTTCTCTTATTTTTATGGTCTTTCCCCACCTGCCTGCTTTGGTGTTCACGTCTCCCATGATAATTATGACTTCTTGTGATTTGTAATGAGCCTTGGCGTTTTCTCTAATATCAGCGTTCCATGCTTGGATTTTATGCAGCCTGTTGATGAGCATGTCTTTTGTCCTGTTCTCTTATTTTTATGGTCTTTCCCCACCTGCCTGCTTTGGTGTTGACGTCTCCCATGATAATATGACTTCTTGTGATTTGTAATGAGACTTGGCGTGTTCTCTAATATCAGCGTTCCATCCTTGGATTATATGCAGCCTGTTGATGAGCATGTCATTTGTCCTGTTCTCTTATTTTTATGGTTTTTCCCCACCTGCCTGCTTTGGTGTTGACGTCTCCCATGATAATATGACTTCTTGTGATTTGTAATGAGCCTTGGCGTTTTCTCTAATATCAGCGTTCCATGCTTGGATTTTATGCAGCCTGTTGATGAGCATGTCTTTTGTCCTGTTCTCTTATTTTTATGGTCTTTCCCCACCTGCCTGCTTTGGTGTTCAAGTCTTCCCATGATAATATGATTTTTTGTGATTTGTAATAAGCCTTGGTGTTTTCTCTAATATCAGCGTTCCATGCTTGGATTTTATGCAGCCTGTTGATGAGCATGTCTTTTGTCCTGTTCTCTCATTTTTATGGTCTTTCCCAACCTGCCTGCTTTGGTATTCACGTCTTCCCATGATAATATGACTTCTTGTGATTTGTAATGAGCCTTGGCGTTTTCTCTAATATCAGCGTTCCATGCTTGGATTTTATGCAGGCTGTTGATGAGCCTGTCTTTTGTCCTGTTCTCTTATTTTTATGGTCTTTCCCCACCTGCCTGCTTTGGTGTTCACGTCTTCCCATGATAATATGACTTCTTGTGATTTGTAATGAGCCTTGGCGTTTTCTCTAATATCAGCGTTCCATCCTTGGATTTTATGCAGCCTGTTGATTAGCATGTCTTTTGTCCTGTTCTCTTATTTTATGGTCTTTCCCCACCTGCCTGCTTTGGTGTTCACGTCTTCCCATGATAATATGACTTCTTGTGATTTGTAATGAGCCTTGGCGTTTTCTCTAATATCAGCGTTCCATGCTTGGATTTTATGCAGCCTGTTGATGAGCCTGTCTTTTGTCCTGTTCTCTTATTTTTATGGTCTTTCCCCACCTGCCTGCTTTGGTGTTCACGTCTTCCCATGATAATATGACTTCTTATGATTTGTAATGAGCCTTGGCGTTTTCTCTAATATCAGCGTTCCATACTCGGATTTTATGCAGCCTGTTGATGAGCATGTCTTTTGTCCTGTTCTCTTATTTTTATGGTCTTTCCCCACCTGCCTGCTTTGGTGTTCACGTCTTCCCATGATAATATGACTTCTTGTGATTTGTAATGAGCCTTGGCGTTTTCTCTAATATCAGCGTTCCATCCTTGGATTTTATGCAGCCTGTTGATGAACATGTCTTTTGTCCTGTTCTCTTAATTTTATGGTCTTTCCCCACCTGCCTGCTTTGGTGTTCACGTCTCCCATGATAATATGACTTCTTGTGATTTGTAATGAGCCTTGGTGTTTTCTCTAATATCAGCGTTCCATCCTTGGATTTTATGCAGCCTGTTGATGAGCATGTCTTTTGTCCTGTTCTCTTATTTTTATGGTCTTTCCCCACCTGCCTGCTTTGGTGTTGACGTCTCCCATGATAATATGACTTCTTGTGATTTGTAATGAGCCTTGGCGTTTTCTCTAATATCAGCGTTCCATGCTTGGATTTTATGCAGCCTGTTGATGAGCATGTCTTTTGTCCTGTTCTCTTATTTTTATGGTCTTTCCCCACCTGCCTGCTTTGGTGTTCAAGTCTTCCCATGATAATATGATTTTTTGTGATTTGTAATAAGCCTTGGTGTTTTCTCTAATATCAGCGTTCCATGCTTGGATTTTATGCAGCCTGTTGATGAGCCTGTCTTTTGTCCTGTTCTCTTATTTTTATGGTCTTTCCCCACCTGCCTGCTTTGGTGTTCACGTCTTCCCATGATAATATGACTTCTTGTGATTTGTAATGAGCCTTGGCGTTTTCTCTAATATCAGCGTTCCATGCTTGGATTTTATGCAGCCTGTTGATGAGCCTGTCTTTTGTCCTGTTCTCTTATTTTTATGGTCTTTCCCCACCTGCCTGCTTTGGTGTTCACGTCTTCCCATGATAATATGACTTCTTGTGATTTGTAATGAGCCTTGGCGTTTTCTCTAATATCAGCGTTCCATCCTTGGATTTTATGCATCCTGTTGATTAGCATGTCTTTTGTCCTGTTCTCTTATTTTATGGTCTTTCCCCACCTGCCTGCTTTGGTGTTCACGTCTTCCCATGATAATATGACTTCTTGTGATTTGTAATGAGCCTTGGCGTTTTCTCTAATATCAGCGTTCCATCCTCGGATTTTATGCAGCCTGTTGATGAGCATGTCTTTTGTCCTGTTCTCTTATTTTTATGGTCTTTCCCCACCTGCCTGCTTTGGTGTTCACGTCTTCCCATGATAATATGACTTCTTATGATTTGTAATGAGCCTTGGCGTTTTCTCTAATATCAGCGTTCCATACTCGGATTTTATGCAGCCTGTTGATGAGCATGTCTTTTGTCCTGTTCTCTTATTTTTATGGTCTTTCCCCACCTGCCTGCTTTGGTGTTCACGTCTTCCCATGATAATATGACTTCTTGTGATTTGTAATGAGCCTTGGCGTTTTCTCTAATATCAGCGTTCCATGCTTGGATTTTATGCAGCCTGTTGATGAGCCTGTCTTTTGTCCTGTTCTCTTATTTTTATGGTCTTTCCCCACCTGCCTGCTTTGGTGTTCACGTCTTCCCATGATAATATGACTTCTTGTGATTTGTAATGAGCCTTGGCGTTTTCTCTAATATCAGCGTTCCATCCTTGGATTTTATGCATCCTGTTGATTAGCATGTCTTTTGTCCTGTTCTCTTATTTTATGGTCTTTCCCCACCTGCCTGCTTTGGTGTTCACGTCTTCCCATGATAATATGACTTCTTGTGATTTGTAATGAGCCTTGGCGTTTTCTCTAATATCAGCGTTCCATCCTCGGATTTTATGCAGCCTGTTGATGAGCATGTCTTTTGTCCTGTTCTCTTATTTTTATGGTCTTTCCCCACCTGCCTGCTTTGGTGTTCACGTCTTCCCATGATAATATGACTTCTTATGATTTGTAATGAGCCTTGGCGTTTTCTCTAATATCAGCGTTCCATACTCGGATTTTATGCAGCCTGTTGATGAGCATGTCTTTTGTCCTGTTCTCTTATTTTTATGGTCTTTCCCCACCTGCCTGCTTTGGTGTTCACGTCTTCCCATGATAATATGACTTCTTGTGATTTGTAATGAGCCTTGGTGTTTTCTCTAATATCAGCGTTCCATCCTTGGATTTTATGCAGCCTGTTGATGAGCATGTCTTTTGTCCTGTTCTCTTATTTTTATGGTCTTTCCCCACCTGCCTGCTTTGGTGTTCACGTCTTCCCATGATAATATGACTTCTTGTGATTTGTAATGAGCCTTGGCGTTTTCTCTAATATCAGCGTTCCATCCTTGGATTTTATGCAGCCTGTTGTTGAGCATGTCTTTTGTCCTGTTCTCTTATTTTTATGGTCTTTCCCCACCTGCCTGCTTTGGTGTTCACGTCTTCCCATGATAATATGACTTCTTGTGATTTGTAATGAGCCTTGGTGTTTTCTCTAATATCAGCGTTCCATGCTTGGATTTTATGCAGCCTGTTGATGAGCATGTCTTTTGTCCTGTTCTCTTATTTTTATGGTCTTTCCCCACCTGCCTGCTTTGGTGTTCACGTCTTCCCATGATAATTATGACTTCTTGTGATTTGTAATGAGCCTTGGCGTTTTCTCTAATATCAGCGTTCCATCCTTGGATTTTATGCAGCCTGTTGATGAGCATGTCTTTTGTCCTGTTCTCCTAATTTTATGGTCTTTCCCCACCTGCCTGCTTTGGTGTTGACGTCTCCCATGATAATATGACTTCTTGTGATTTGTAATGAGCCTTGGTGTTTTCTCTAATATCAGCGTTCCATCCTTGGATTTTATGCAGCCTATTGATGAGCATGTCTTTTGTCCTGTTCTCTTATTTTTATGGTCTTTCCCCACCTGCCTGCTTTGGTGTTCACGTCTTCCCATGATAATATGACTTCTTGTGATTTGTAATGAGCCTTGGCGTTTTCTCTAATATCAGCGTTCCATCCTTGGATTTTATGCAGCCTGTTGATGAACATGTCTTTTGTCCTGTTCTCTTAATTTTATGGTCTTTCCCCACCTGCCTGCTTTGGTGTTCACGTCTCCCATGATAATATGACTTCTTGTGATTTGTAATGAGCCTTGGTGTTTTCTCTAATATCAGCGTTCCATCCTTGGATTTTATGCAGCCTGTTGATGAGCATGTCTTTTGTCCTGTTCTCTTATTTTTATGGTCTTTCCCCACCTGCCTGCTTTGGTCTTGACGTCTCCCATGATAATATGACTTCTTGTGATTTGTAATGAGCCTTGGCGTTTTCTCTAATATCAGCGTTCCATCCTTGGATTTTATGCAGCCTGTTGATGAGCATGTCTTTTGTCCTGTTCTCTTATTTTTATGGTCTTTCCCCACCTGCCTGCTTTGGTGTTCACGTCTTCCCATGATAATATGACTTCTTGTGATTTGTAATGAGCCTTGGTGTTTTCTCTAATATCAGCGTTCCATCCTTGGATTTTATGCAGCCTGTTGATGAGCATGTCTTTTGTCCTGTTCTCTTATTTTTATGGTCTTTCCCCACCTGCCTGCTTTGGTGTTCACGTCTTCCCATGATAATATGACTTCTTGTGATTTGTAATGAGCCTTGGCGTTTTCTCTAATATCAGCGTTCCATCCTTGGATTTTATGCAGCCTGTTGATGAGCATGTCTTTTGTCCTGTTCTCTTATTTTTATGGTCTTTCCCCACCTGCCTGCTTTGGTGTTCACGTCTTCCCATGATAATTATGACTTCTTGTGATTTGTAATGAGCCTTGGCGTTTTCTCTAATATCAGCGTTCCATCCTTGGATTTTATGCAGCCTGTTGATGAGCATGTCTTTTGTCCTGTTCTCCTAATTTTATGGTCTTTCCCCACCTGCCTGCTTTGGTGTTCACGTCTCCCATGATAATTATGACTTCTTGTGATTTGTAATGAGCCTTGGCGTTTTCTCTAATATCAGCGTTCCATCCTTGGATTTTATGCAGCCTGTTGATGAGCATGTCTTTTGTCCTGTTCTCTTATTTTTATGGTCTTTCCCCACCTGCCTGCTTTGGTGTTCACGTCTTCCCATGATAATATGCCTTCTTGTGATTTGTAATGAGCCTTGGCGTTTTCTCTAATATCAACGTTCCATCCTTGGATTTTATGCAGCCTGTTGATGAGCATGTCTTTTGTCCTGTTCTCTTATTTTTATGGTCTTTCCCCACCTGCCTGCTTTGGTGTTCACGTCTTCCCATGATAATATGACTTCTTGTGATTTGTAATGAGCCTTGGTGTTTTCTCTAATATCAGCGTTCCATGCTTGGATTTTATGCAGCCTGTTGATGAGCATGTCTTTTGTCCTGTTCTCTTATTTTTATGGTCTTTCCCAACCTGCTTGCTTTGGTGTTCACGTCTCCCATGATAATTATGACTTCTTGTGATTTGTAATGAGCCTTGGCGTTTTCTCTAATATCAGCGTTCCATCCTTGGATTTTATGCAGCCTGTTGATGAGCCTGTCTTTTGTCCTGTTCTCTTATTTTTATGGTCTTTCCCCACCTGCCTGCTTTGGTGTTCACGTCTTCCCATGATAATATGACTTCTTGTGATTTGTAATGAGCCTTGGCGTTTTCTCTAATATCAGCGTTCCATCCTTGGATTTTATGCAGCCTGTTGATGAGCCTGTCTTTTGTCCTGTTCTCTTATTTTTATGGTCTTTCCCCACCTGCCTGCTTTGGTGTTCACGTCTTCCCATGATAATATGACTTCTTGTGATTTGTAATGAGCCTTGGCGTTTTCTCTAATATCAGCGTTCCATCCTTGGATTTTATGCAGCCTTTTGATGAGCCTGTCTTTTGTCCTGTTCTCTTATTTTTATGGTCTTTCCCCACCTGCCTGCTTTGGTGTTCACGTCTTCCCATGATAATATGACTTCTTGTGATTTGTAATGAGCCTTGGCGTTTTCTCTAATATCAGCGTTCCATCCTTGGATTTTATGCAGCCTGTTGATGAGCTTGTCTTTTGTCCTGTTCTCTTATTTTTATGGTCTTTCCCCACCTGCCTGCTTTGGTGTTGACGTCTCCCATGATAATATGACTTCTTGTGATTTGTAATGAGCCTTGGTGTTTTATCTAATATCAGCGTTCCATCCTTGGATTTTATGCAGCCTGTTGATGAGCATGTCTTTTGTCCTGTTCTCTTATTTTTATGGTCTTTCCCCACCTGCCTGCTTTGGTGTTCACGTCTTCCCATGATAATATGACTTCTTGTGATTTGTAATGAGCCTTGGCGTTTTCTCTAATATCAGCGTTCCATCCTTGGATTTTATGCAGCCTGTTGATGAGCATGTCTTTTGTCCTGTTCTCTTAATTTTATGGTCTTTCCCCACCTGCCTGCTTTGGTGTTGACGTCTCCCATGATAATATGACTTCTTGTGATTTGTAATGAGCCTTGGTGTTTTCTCTAATATCAGCGTTCCATCCTTGGATTTTATGCAGCCTGTTGATGAGCATGTCTTTTGTCCTGTTCTCTTATTTTTATGGTCTTTCCCCACCTGCCTGCTTTGGTGTTCACGTCTTCCCATGATAATATGACTTCTTGTGATTTGTAATGAGCCTTGGCGTTTTCTCTAATATCAGCGTTCCATGCTTGGATTTTATGCAGCCTGTTGATGAGCATGTCTTTTGTCCTGTTCTCTTATTTTTATGGTCTTTCCCCACCTGCCTGCTTTGGTGTTGACGTCTCCCATGATAATATGACTTCTTGTGATTTGTAATGAGCCTTGGTGTTTTCTCTAATATCAGCGTTCCATCCTTGGATTTTATGCAGCCTGTTGATGAGCATGTCTTTTGTCCTGTTCTCTTATTTTTATGGTCTTTCCCCACCTGCCTGCTTTGGTGTTCACGTCTTCCCATGATAATATGACTTCTTGTGATTTGTAATGAGCCTTGGCCTTTTCTCTAATATCAGCGTTCCATGCTTGGATTTTATGCAGCCTGTTGATGAGCATGTCTTTTGTCCTGTTCTCTTATTTTTATGGTCTTTCCCCACCTGCCTGCTTTGGTGTTGACGTCTCCCATGATAATATAACTTCTTGTGATTTGTAATGAGCCTTGGTGTTTTCTCTAATATCAGCGTTCCATCCTTGGATTTTATGCAGCCTGTTGATGAGCATGTCTTTTGTCCTGTTCTCTTATTTTTATGGTCTTTCCCCACCTGCCTGCTTTGGTGTTCACGTCTTCCCATGATAATATGACTTCTTGTGATTTGTAATGAGCCTTGGCCTTTTCTCTAATATCAGCGTTCCATGCTTGGATTTTATGCAGCCTGTTGATGAGCATGTCTTTTGTCCTGTTCTCTTATTTTTATGGTCTTTCCCCACCTGCCTGCTTTGGTGTTCAAGTCTTCCCATGATAATTATGACTTCTTGTGATTTGTAATGAGCCTTGGCGTTTTCTCTAATATCAGCGTTCCATGCTTGGATTTTATGCAGCCTGTTGATGAGCATGTCTTTTGTCCTGTTCTCTTATTTTTATGGTCTTTCCCCACCTGCCTGCTTTGGTGTTCACGTCTTCCCATGATAATATGACTTCTTGTGATTTGTAATGAGCCTTGGCCTTTTCTCTAATATCAGCGTTCCATGCTTGGATTTTATGCAGCCTGTTGATGAGCATGTCTTTTGTCCTGTTCTCTTATTTTTATGGTCTTTCCCCACCTGCCTGCTTTGGTGTTGACGTCTCCCATGATAATATGACTTCTTGTGATTTGTAATGAGCCTTGGTGTTTTCTCTAATATCAGCGTTCCATCCTTGGATTTTATGCAGCCTGTTGATGAGCATGTCTTTGTCCTGTTCTCTTATTTTTATGGTCTTTCCCCACCTGCCTGCTTTGGTGTTCAAGTCTTCCCATGATAATTATGACTTCTTGTGATTTGTAATGAGCCTTGGCGTTTTCTCTAATATCAGCGTTCCATGCTTGGATTTTATGCAGCCTGTTGATGAGCATGTCTTTTGTCCTGTTCTCTTATTTTTATGGTCTTCCCCAACCTGCCTGCTTTGGTGTTCAAGTCTTCCCATGATAATTATGACTTCTTGTGATTTGTAATGAGCCTTGGCGTTTTCTCTAATATCAGCGTTCCATGCTTGGATTTTATGCAGCCTGTTGATGAGCATGTCTTTTGTCCTGTTCTCTTATTTTTATGGTCTTTCCCAACCTGCCTGCTTTGGTGTTCACGTCTCCCATGATAATTATGACTTCTTGTGATTTGTAATGAGCCTTGGCGTTTTCTCTAATATCAGCGTTCCATGCTTGGATTTTATGCAGCCTGTTGATGAGCATGTCTTTTGTTCTGTTCTCTTATTTTTATGGTCTTTCCCCACCTGCCTGCTTTGGTGTTCACGTCTCCCATGATAATTATGACTTCTTGTGATTTGTAATGAGCCTTGGCGTTTTCTCTAATATCAGCGTTCCATGCTTGGATTTTATGCAGCCTGTTGATGAGCATGTCTTTTGTCCTGTTCTCTTATTTTTATGGTCTTTCCCAACCTGCCTGCTTTGGTGTTCATGTCTCCCATGATAATTAAGACTTCTTGTGATTTGTAATGAGCCTTGGCGTTTTCTCTAATATCAGCGTTCCATGCTTGGATTTTATGAAGCCTGTTGATGAGCATGTCATTTGTCCTGTTCTCTTATTTTTATGGTCTTTCCCCACCTGCCTGCTTTGGTGTTCATGTCTCCCATGATAATTATGACTTCTTGTGATTTGTAATGATCCTTGGCTTTTTCTCTAATATCAGCGTTCCATGCTTGGATTTTATGCAGCCTGTTGATGAGCATGTCTTTTGTCCTGTTCTCTTATTTTTATGGTCTTCCCCAACCTGCCTGCTTTGGTGTTCAAGTCTTCCCATGATAATTATGACTTCTTATGATTTGTAATGAGCCTTGGCGTTTTCTCTAATATCAGCGTTCCATGCTTGGATTTTATGCAGCCTGTTGATGAGCATGTCTTTTGTCCTGTTCTCTTATTTTTATGGTCTTTCCCAACCTGCCTGCTTTGGTGTTCACGTCTCCCATGATAATTATGACTTCTTGTGATTTGTAATGAGCCTTGGCGTGTTCTCTAATATCAGCGTTCCATCCTCGGATTTTATGCAGCCTGTTGATGAGCATGTCTTTTGTCCTGTTCTCTTATTTTTATGGTCTTTCCCCACCTGCCTGCTTTGGTGTTCAAGTCTTCCCATGATAATTATGACTTCTTGTGATTTGTAATGAGCCTTGGCGTTTTCTCTAATATCAGCGTTCCATGCTTGGATTTTATGCAGCCTGTTGATGAGCATGTCTTTTGTTCTGTTCTCTTATTTTTATGGTCTTTCCCCACCTGCCTGCTTTGGTGTTCACGTCTCCCATGATAATTATGACTTCTTGTGATTTGTAATGAGCCTTGGCGTTTTCTCTAATATCAGCGTTCCATCCTCGGATTTTATGCAGCCTGTTGATGAGCATGTCATTTGTCCTGTTCTCTTATTTTTATGGTCTTTCCCCACCTGCCTGCTTTGGTGTTCATGTCTCCCATGATAATTATGACTTCTTGTGATTTGTAATGAGCCTTGGCGTGTTCTCTAATATCAGCGTTCCATCCTCGGATTTTATGCAGCCTGTTGATGTGCATGTCTTTTGTCCTGTTCTCTTATTTTTATGGTCTTTCCCCACCTGCCTGCTTTGGTGTTCAAGTCTTCCCATGATAATTATGACTTCTTGTGATTTGTAATGAGCCTTGGCGTTTTCTCTAATATCAGCGTTCCATGCTTGTATTTTATGCAGCCTGTTGATGAGCATGTCTTTTGTCCTGTTCTCTTATTTTTATGGTCTTTCCCAACCTGCCTGCTTTGGTGTTCATGTCTCCCATGATAATTAAGACTTCTTGTGATTTGTAATGAGCCTTGGCGTTTTCTCTAATATCAGCGTTCCATTCTTGGATTTTATGAAGCCTGTTGATGAGCATGTCATTTGTCCTGTTCTCTTATTTTTATGGTCTTTCCCCACCTGCCTGCTTTGGTGTTCATGTCTCCCATGATAATTATGACTTCTTGTGATTTGTAATGAGCCTTGGCGTTTTCTCTAATATCAGCGTTCCATGCTTGGATTTTATGAAGCCTGTTGATGAGCATGTCATTTGTCCTGTTCTCTTATTTTTATGGTCTTTCCCCACCTGACTGCTTTGGTGTTCATGTCTCCCATAATAATTAAGACTTCTTGTGATTTGTAATGAGCCTTGGCGTTTTCTCTAATATCAGCGTTCCATGCTTGTATTTTATGCAGCCTGTTGATGAGCATGTCTTTTGTCCTGTTCTCTTATTTTTATGGTCTTTCCCAACCTGCCTGCTTTGGTGTTCAAGTCTTCCCATGATAATTATGACTTCTTGTGATTTGTAATGAGCCTTGGCGTTTTCTCTAATATCAGCGTTCCATGCTTGGATTTTATGCAGCCTGTTGATGAGCATGTCATTTGTCCTGTTCTCTTATTTTTATGGTCTTTCCCAACCTGCCTGCTTTGGTGTTCAAGTCTTCCCATGATAATTATGACTTCTTGTGATTTGTAATGAGCCTTGGCGTTTTCTCTAATATCAGCGTTCCATACTCGGATTTTATGCAGCCTGTTGATGAGCATGTCTTTTGTCCTGTTCTCTTATTTTTATGGTCTTTCCCAACCTGCCTGCTTTGGTGTTCAAGTCTTCCCATGATAATTATGACTTCTTGTGATTTGTAATGAGACTTGGCGTGTTCTCTAATATCAGAGTTCCATGCTTGGATTTTATGCAGCCTGTTGATGAGCATGTCATTTGTCCTGTTCTCTTATTTTTATGATCTTTCCCAACCTGCCTGCTTTGGTGTTCAAGTCTTCCCATGATAATTATGACTTCTTGTGATTTGTAATGAGCCTTGGCGTTTTCTCTAATATCAGCGTTCCATACTCGGATTTTATGCAGCCTGTTGATGAGCATGTCTTTTGTCCTGTTCTCTTATTTTTATGGTCTTTCCCAACCTGCCTGCTTTGGTGTTCAAGTCTTCCCATGATAATTATGACTTCTTGTGATTTGTAATGAGCCTTGGCGTTTTCTCTAATATCAGCGTTCCATGCTTGGATTTTATACAGCCTGTTGATGAGCATGTCATTTGTCCTGTTCTCTTATTTTTATGGTCTTTCCCAACCTGCCTGCTTTGGTGTTCAAGTCTTCCCATGATAATTATGACTTCTTGTGATTTGTAATGAGCCTTGGCGTTTTCTCTAATATCAGCGTTCCATGCTTGGATTTTATGCAGCCTGTTGATGAGCATGTCATTTGTCCTGTTCTCTTATTTTTATGGTCTTTCCCAACCTGCCTGCTTTGGTGTTCAAGTCTTCCCATGATAATTATGACTTCTTGTGATTTGTAATGAGCCTTGGCGTTTTCTCTAATATCAGCGTTCCATACTCGGATTTTATGCAGCCTGTTGATGAGCATGTCTTTTGTCCTGTTCTCTTATTTTTATGGTCTTTCCCAACCTGCCTGCTTTGGTGTTCAAGTCTTCCCATGATAATTATGACTTCTTGTGATTTGTAATGAGCCTTGGCGTTTTCTCTAATATCAGCGTTCCATACTCGGATTTTATGCAGCCTGTTGATGAGCATGTCATTTGTCCTGTTCTCTTATTTTTATGGTCTTTCCCAACCTGCCTGCTTTGGTGTTCAAGTCTTCCCATGATAATTATGACTTCTTGTGATTTGTAATGAGACTTGGCGTGTTCTCTAATATCAGAGTTCCATGCTTGGATTTTATGCAGCCTGTTGATGAGCATGTCTTTTGTCCTGTTCTCTTATTTTTATGGTCTTTCCCAACCTGCCTGCTTTGGTGTTCACGTCTCCCATGATAATTATGACTTCTTGTGATTTGTAATGAGCCTTGGCGTTTTCTCTAATATCAGCGTTCCATCCTCGGATTTTATGCAGCCTGTTGATGAGCATGTCTTTTGTCCTGTTCTCTTATTTTTATGGTCTTTCCCCACCTGCCTGCTTTGGTGTTCACGTCTCCCATGATAATTATGACTTCTTGTGATTTGTAATGAGCCTTGGCGTTTTCTCTAATATCAGCGTTCCATCCTCGGATTTTATGCAGCCTGTTGATGAGCATGTCTTTTGTCCTGTTCTCTTATTTTTATGGTCTTTCCCCACCTGCCTGCTTTAGTGTTCACGTCTCCCATGATAATTATGACTTCTTGTGATTTGTAATGAGTCTTGGCGTTTTCTCTAATATCAGCGTTCCATCCTTGGATTTTATGCAGCCTGTTGATGAGCATGTCTTTTGTACTGTTCTCTTATTTTTATGGTCTTTCCCCACCTGCCTGCTTTGGTGTTCACGTCTCCCATGATAATTATGACTTCTTGTGATTTGTAATGAGCCTTGGCGTTTTCTCTAATATCAGCGTTCCATCCTTGGATTTTATGCAGCCTGTTGATGAGCATGTCTTTTGTCCTGTTCTCTTATTTTTATGGTCTTTCCCCACCTGCCTGCTTTGGTGTTCACGTCTCCCATGATAATTATGACTTCTTGTGATTTGTAATGAGCCTTGGCGTTTTCTCTAATATCAGCGTTCCATGCTTGGATTTTATGCAGCCTGTTGATGAGCATGTCTTTTGTCCTGTTCTCTTATTTTTATGGTCTTTCCCAACCTGCCTGCTTTGGTGTTCACGTCTCCCATGATAATATAACTTCTTGTGATTTGTAATGAGCCTTGGCGTTTTCTCTAATATCAGCGTTCCATGCTTGGATTTTATGCAGCCTGTTGATGAGCATGTCTTTTGTCCTGTTCTCTTATTTTTATGGTCTTTCCCCACCTGCCTGCTTTGGTGTTCACGTCTCCCATGATAATTATGACTTCTTGTGATTTGTAATGAGTCTTGGCGTTTTCTCTAATATCAGCGTTCCATCCTTGGATTTTATGCAGCCTGTTGATGAGCATGTCTTTTGTCCTGTTCTCTTATTTTTATGGTCTTTCCCCACCTGCCTGCTTTGGTGTTCACGTCTCCCATGATAATTATGACTTCTTGTGATTTGTAATGAGCCTTGGCGTTTTCTCTAATATCAGCGTTCCATCCTTGGATTTTATGCAGCCTGTTGATGAGCCTGTCTTTTGTCCTGTTCTCTTATTTTTATGGTCTTTCCCCACCTGCCTGCTTTGGTGTTCACGTCTCCCATGATAATTATGACTTCTTGTGATTTGTAATGAGCCTTGGCGTGTTCTCTAATATCAGCGTTCCATGCTTGGATTTTATGCAGCCTGTTGATGAGCATGTCTTTTGTCCTGTTCTCTTATTTTTAGGGTCTTTCCCCACCTGACTGCTTTGGTGTTCACGTCTCCCATGATAATTATGACTTCTTGTGATTTGTAATGAGCCTTGGCGTTTTCTCTAATATCAGCGTTCCATCCTTGGATTTTATGCAGCCTGTTGATGAGCATGTCATTTGTCCTGTTCTCTTATTTTTATGGTCTTTCCCCACCTGCCTGCTTTGGTGTTCACGTCTCCCATGATAATTATGACTTCTTGTGATTTGTAATGAGCCTTGGCGTGTTCTCTAATATCAGCGTTCCATCCTCGGATTTTATGCAGCCTGTTGATGAGCCTGTCTTTTGTCCTGTTCTCTTATTTTTATGGTCTTTCCCCACCTGCCTGCTTTGGTGTTCACGTCTCCCATGATAATATAACTTCTTGTGATTTGTAATGAGCCTTGGCGTTTTCTCTAATATCAGCGTTCCATGCTTTGATTTCATGCAGCCTGTTGATGAGCATGTCTTTTGTCCTGTTCTCTTATTTTTATGGTCTTTCCCCACCTGCCTGCTTTGGTGTTCACGTCTCCCATGATAATTATGACTTCTTGTGATTTGTAATGAGTCTTGGCGTTTTCTCTAATATCAGCGTTCCATCCTTGGATTTTATGCAGCCTGTTGATGAGCATGTCTTTTGTCCTGTTCTCTTATTTTTATGGTCTTTCCCCACCTGCCTGCTTTGGTGTTCACGTCTCCCATGATAATTATGACTTCTTGTGATTTGTAATGAGCCTTGGCGTTTTCTCTAATATCAGCGTTCCATCCTTGGATTTTATGCAGCCTGTTGATGAGCCTGTCTTTTGTCCTGTTCTCTTATTTTTATGGTCTTTCCCCACCTGCCTGCTTTGGTGTTCACGTCTCCCATGATAATTATGACTTCTTGTGATTTGTAATGAGCCTTGGCGTGTTCTCTAATATCAGCGTTCCATGCTTGGATTTTATGCAGCCTGTTGATGAGCATGTCTTTTGTCCTGTTCTCTTATTTTTAGGGTCTTTCCCCACCTGACTGCTTTGGTGTTCACGTCTCCCATGATAATTATGACTTCTTGTGATTTGTAATGAGCCTTGGCGTTTTCTCTAATATCAGCGTTCCATCCTTGGATTTTATGCAGCCTGTTGATGAGCATGTCATTTGTCCTGTTCTCTTATTTTTATGGTCTTTCCCCACCTGCCTGCTTTGGTGTTCACGTCTCCCATGATAATTATGACTTCTTGTGATTTGTAATGAGCCTTGGCGTGTTCTCTAATATCAGCGTTCCATCCTCGGATTTTATGCAGCCTGTTGATGAGCCTGTCTTTTGTCCTGTTCTCTTATTTTTATGGTCTTTCCCCACCTGCCTGCTTTGGTGTTCACGTCTCCCATGATAATTATGACTTCTTGTGATTTGTAATGAGCCTTGGCGTGTTCTCTAATATCAGCGTTCCATGCTTGGATTTTATGCAGCCTGTTGATGAGCATGTCTTTTGTCCTGTTCTCTTATTTTTATGGTCTTTCCCAACCTGCCTGCTTTGGTGTTGACGTCTCCCATGATAATTATGACTTCTTGTGATTTGTAATGAGTCTTGGCGTTTTCTCTAATATCAGCGTTCCATCCTTGGATTTTATGCAGCCTGTTGATGAGCATGTCTTTTGTCCTGTTCTCTTATTTTTATGGTCTTTCCCCACCTGCCTGCTTTGGTGTTCACGTCTCCCATGATAATTATGACTTCTTGTGATTTGTAATGAGCCTTGGCGTTTTCTCTAATATCAGCGTTCCATCCTTGGATTTTATGCAGCCTGTTGATGAGCCTGTCTTTTGTCCTGTTCTCTTATTTTTATGGTCTTTCCCCACCTGCCTGCTTTGGTGTTCACGTCTCCCATGATAATTATGACTTCTTGTGATTTGTAATGAGCCTTGGCGTGTTCTCTAATATCAGCGTTCCATGCTTGGATTTTATGCAGCCTGTTGATGAGCATGTCTTTTGTCCTGTTCTCTTATTTTTAGGGTCTTTCCCCACCTGACTGCTTTGGTGTTCACGTCTCCCATGATAATTATGACTTCTTGTGATTTGTAATGAGCCTTGGCGTTTTCTCTAATATCAGCGTTCCATCCTTGGATTTTATGCAGCCTGTTGATGAGCATGTCATTTGTCCTGTTCTCTTATTTTTATGGTCTTTCCCCACCTGCCTGCTTTGGTGTTCACGTCTCCCATGATAATTATGACTTCTTGTGATTTGTAATGAGCCTTGGCGTGTTCTCTAATATCAGCGTTCCATCCTCGGATTTTATGCAGCCTGTTGATGAGCCTGTCTTTTGTCCTGTTCTCTTATTTTTATGGTCTTTCCCCACCTGCCTGCTTTGGTGTTCACGTCTCCCATGATAATATAACTTCTTGTGATTTGTAATGAGCCTTGGCGTTTTCTCTAATATCAGCGTTCCATGCTTTGATTTCATGCAGCCTGTTGATGAGCATGTCTTTTGTCCTGTTCTCTTATTTTTATGGTCTTTCCCCACCTGCCTGCTTTGGTGTTCACGTCTCCCATGATAATTATGACTTCTTGTGATTTGTAATGAGTCTTGGCGTTTTCTCTAATATCAGCGTTCCATCCTTGGATTTTATGCAGCCTGTTGATGAGCATGTCTTTTGTCCTGTTCTCTTATTTTTATGGTCTTTCCCCACCTGCCTGCTTTGGTGTTCACGTCTCCCATGATAATTATGACTTCTTGTGATTTGTAATGAGCCTTGGCGTTTTCTCTAATATCAGCGTTCCATCCTTGGATTTTATGCAGCCTGTTGATGAGCCTGTCTTTTGTCCTGTTCTCTTATTTTTATGGTCTTTCCCCACCTGCCTGCTTTGGTGTTCACGTCTCCCATGATAATTATGACTTCTTGTGATTTGTAATGAGCCTTGGCGTGTTCTCTAATATCAGCGTTCCATGCTTGGATTTTATGCAGCCTGTTGATGAGCATGTCTTTTGTCCTGTTCTCTTATTTTTAGGGTCTTTCCCCACCTGACTGCTTTGGTGTTCACGTCTCCCATGATAATTATGACTTCTTGTGATTTGTAATGAGCCTTGGCGTTTTCTCTAATATCAGCGTTCCATCCTTGGATTTTATGCAGCCTGTTGATGAGCATGTCATTTGTCCTGTTCTCTTATTTTTATGGTCTTTCCCCACCTGCCTGCTTTGGTGTTCACGTCTCCCATGATAATTATGACTTCTTGTGATTTGTAATGAGCCTTGGCGTGTTCTCTAATATCAGCGTTCCATCCTCGGATTTTATGCAGCCTGTTGATGAGCCTGTCTTTTGTCCTGTTCTCTTATTTTTATGGTCTTTCCCCACCTGCCTGCTTTGGTGTTCACGTCTCCCATGATAATTATGACTTCTTGTGATTTGTAATGAGCCTTGGCGTGTTCTCTAATATCAGCGTTCCATGCTTGGATTTTATGCAGCCTGTTGATGAGCATGTCTTTTGTCCTGTTCTCTTATTTTTATGGTCTTTCCCAACCTGCCTGCTTTGGTGTTGACGTCTCCCATGATAATTATGACTTCTTGTGATTTGTAATGAGCCTTGGCGTGTTCTCTAATATCAGCGTTCCATGCTTGGATTTTATGCAGCCTGTTCATGAGCATGTCTTTTGTCCTGTTCTCTTATTTTTATGGTCTTTCCCCACCTGCCTGATTTGGTGTTCACGTCTCCCATGATAATATGACTTCTTGTGATTTGTAATGAGCCTTGGCGTGTTCTCTAATATCAGCGTTCCATGCTTGGATTTTATGCAGCCTGTTGATGAGCATGTCTTTTGTCCTGTTCTCTTATTTTTATGGTCTTTCCCAACCTGCCTGCTTTGGTGTTGACGTCTCCCATGATAATTATGACTTCTTGTGATTTGTAATGAGCCTTGGCGTGTTCTCTAATATCAGCGTTCCATGCTTGGATTTTATGCAGCCTGTTGATGAGCATGTCTTTTGTCCTGTTCTCTTATTTTTAGGGTCTTTCCCCACCTGACTGCTTTGGTGTTCACGTCTCCCATGATAATTATGACTTCTTGTGATTTGTAATGAGCCTTGGCGTGTTCTCTAATATCAGCGTTCCATCCTCGGATTTTATGCAGCCTGTTGATGAGCCTGTCTTTTGTCCTGTTCTCTTATTTTTATGGTCTTTCCCCACCTGCCTGCTTTGGTGTTCACGTCTCCCATGATAATTATGACTTCTTGTGATTTGTAATGAGCCTTGGCGTGTTCTCTAATATCAGCGTTCCATGCTTGGATTTTATGCAGCCTGTTGATGAGCATGTCTTTTGTCCTGTTCTCTTATTTTTATGGTCTTTCCCAACCTGCCTGCTTTGGTGTTGACGTCTCCCATGATAATTATGACTTCTTGTGATTTGTAATGAGCCTTGGCGTGTTCTCTAATATCAGCGTTCCATGCTTGGATTTTATGCAGCCTGTTCATGAGCATGTCTTTTGTCCTGTTCTCTTATTTTTATGGTCTTTCCCCACCTGCCTGATTTGGTGTTCACGTCTCCCATGATAATATGACTTCTTGTGATTTGTAATGAGCCTTGGCGTGTTCTCTAATATCAGCGTTCCATGCTTGGATTTTATGCAGCCTGTTGATGAGCATGTCTTTTGTCCTGTTCTCTTATTTTTATGGTCTTTCCCAACCTGCCTGCTTTGGTGTTGACGTCTCCCATGATAATTATGACTTCTTGTGATTTGTAATGAGCCTTGGCGTGTTCTCTAATATCAGCGTTCCATGCTTGGATTTTATGCAGCCTGTTGATGAGCCTGTCTTTTGTCCTGTTCTCTTATTTTTATGGTCTTTCCCCACCTGCCTGATTTGGTGTTCACGTCTCCCATGATAATATGACTTCTTGTGATTTGTAATGAGCCTTGGCGTGTTCTCTAATATCAGCGTTCCATGCTTGGATTTTATGCAGCCTGTTGATGAGCATGTCTTTTGTCCTGTTCTCTTATTTTTATGGTCTTTCCCAACCTGCCTGCTTTGGTGTTGACGTCTCCCATGATAATTATGACTTCTTGTGATTTGTAATGAGCCTTGGCGTGTTCTCTAATATCAGCGTTCCATGCTTGGATTTTATGCAGCCTGTTGATGAGCATGTCTTTTGTCCTGTTCTCTTATTTTTAGGGTCTTTCCCCACCTGACTGCTTTGGTGTTCACGTCTCCCATGATAATTATGACTTCTTGTGATTTGTAATGAGCCTTGGCGTTTTCTCTAATATCAGCGTTCCATCCTTGGATTTTATGCAGCCTGTTGATGAGCATGTCATTTGTCCTGTTCTCTTATTTTTATGGTCTTTCCCCACCTGCCTGCTTTGGTGTTCACGTCTCCCATGATAATTATGACTTCTTGTGATTTGTAATGAGCCTTGGCGTGTTCTCTAATATCAGCGTTCCATCCTCGGATTTTATGCAGCCTGTTGATGAGCCTGTCTTTTGTCCTGTTCTCTTATTTTTATGGTCTTTCCCCACCTGCCTGCTTTGGTGTTCACGTCTCCCATGATAATTATGACTTCTTGTGATTTGTAATGAGCCTTGGCGTGTTCTCTAATATCAGCGTTCCATGCTTGGATTTTATGCAGCCTGTTGATGAGCATGTCTTTTGTCCTGTTCTCTTATTTTTATGGTCTTTCCCAACCTGCCTGCTTTGGTGTTGACGTCTCCCATGATAATTATGACTTCTTGTGATTTGTAATGAGCCTTGGCGTGTTCTCTAATATCAGCGTTCCATGCTTGGATTTTATGCAGCCTGTTCATGAGCATGTCTTTTGTCCTGTTCTCTTATTTTTATGGTCTTTCCCCACCTGCCTGATTTGGTGTTCACGTCTCCCATGATAATATGACTTCTTGTGATTTGTAATGAGCCTTGGCGTGTTCTCTAATATCAGCGTTCCATGCTTGGATTTTATGCAGCCTGTTGATGAGCATGTCTTTTGTCCTGTTCTCTTATTTTTATGGTCTTTCCCAACCTGCCTGCTTTGGTGTTGACGTCTCCCATGATAATTATGACTTCTTGTGATTTGTAATGAGCCTTGGCGTGTTCTCTAATATCAGCGTTCCATGCTTGGATTTTATGCAGCCTGTTGATGAGCATGTCTTTTGTCCTGTTCTCTTATTTTTATGGTCTTTCCCCACCTGCCTGATTTGGTGTTCACGTCTCCCATGATAATATGACTTCTTGTGATTTGTAATGAGCCTTGGCGTGTTCTCTAATATCAGCGTTCCATGCTTGGATTTTATGCAGCCTGTTGATGAGCATGTCTTTTGTCCTGTTCTCTTATTTTTAGGGTCTTTCCCCACCTGACTGCTTTGGTGTTCACGTCTCCCATGATAATTATGACTTCTTGTGATTTGTAATGAGCCTTGGCGTGTTCTCTAATATCAGCGTTCCATGCTTGGATTTTATGCAGCCTGTTGATGAGCATGTCTTTTGTCCTGTTCTCTTATTTTTAGGGTCTTTCCCCACCTGACTGCTTTGGTGTTCACGTCTCCCATGATAATTATGACTTCTTGTGATTTGTAATGAGCCTTGGCGTTTTCTCTAATATCAGCGTTCCATGCTTGGATTTTATGCAGCCTGTTGATGAGCCTGTCTTTTGTCCTGTTCTCTTATTTTTATGGTCTTTCCCCACCTGCCTGCTTTGGTGTTCACGTCTCCCATGATAATTATGACTTCTTGTGATTTGTAATGAGCCTTGGCGTGTTCTCTAATATCAGCGTTCCATGCTTGGATTTTATGCAGCCTGTTGATGAGCCTGTCTTTTGTCCTGTTCTCTTATTTTTATGGTCTTTCCCCACCTGCCTGCTTTGGTGTTCACGTCTCCCATGATAATTATGACTTCTTGTGATTTGTAATGAGCCTTGGCGTGTTCTCTAATATCAGCGTTCCATGCTTGGATTTTATGCAGCCTGTTGATGAGCCTGTCTTTTGTCCTGTTCTCTTATTTTTATGGTCTTTCCCCACCTGCCTGCTTTGGTGTTCACGTCTCCCATGATAATTATGACTTCTTGTGATTTGTAATGAGCCTTGGCGTGTTCTCTAATATCAGCGTTCCATGCTTGGATTTTATGCAGCCTGTTGATGAGCATGTCTTTTGTCCTGTTCTCTTATTTTTATGGTCTTTCCCAACCTGCCTGCTTTGGTGTTGACGTCTCCCATGATAATTATGACTTCTTGTGATTTGTAATGAGCCTTGGCGTTTTCTCTAATATCAGCGTTCCATGCTTGGATTTTATGCAGCCTGTTGATGAGCCTGTCTTTTGTCCTGTTCTCTTATTTTTATGGTCTTTCCCCACCTGCCTGCTTTGGTGTTCACGTCTCCCATGATAATTATGACTTCTTGTGATTTGTAATGAGCCTTGGCGTGTTCTCTAATATCAGCGTTCCATGCTTGGATTTTATGCAGCCTGTTGATGAGCCTGTCTTTTGTCCTGTTCTCTTATTTTTATGGTCTTTCCCCACCTGCCTGCTTTGGTGTTCACGTCTCCCATGATAATTATGACTTCTTGTGATTTGTAATGAGCCTTGGCGTGTTCTCTAATATCAGCGTTCCATGCTTGGATTTTATGCAGCCTGTTGATGAGCCTGTCTTTTGTCCTGTTCTCTTATTTTTATGGTCTTTCCCCACCTGCCTGCTTTGGTGTTCACGTCTCCCATGATAATTATGACTTCTTGTGATTTGTAATGAGCCTTGGCGTGTTCTCTAATATCAGCGTTCCATGCTTGGATTTTATGCAGCCTGTTGATGAGCATGTCTTTTGTCCTGTTCTCTTATTTTTATGGTCTTTCCCAACCTGCCTGCTTTGGTGTTGACGTCTCCCATGATAATTATGACTTCTTGTGATTTGTAATGAGCCTTGGCGTGTTCTCTAATATCAGCGTTCCATGCTTGGATTTTATGCAGCCTGTTGATGAGCATGTCTTTTGTCCTGTTCTCTTATTTTTATGGTCTTTCCCAACCTGCCTGCATTGGTGTTCACGTCTCCCATGATAATTATGACTTCTTGTGATTTGTAATGAGCCTTGGCGTGTTCTCTAATATCAGCGTTCCATCCTCGGATTTTATGCAGCCTGTTGATGAGCATGTCTTTTGTCCTGTTCTCTTATTTTTATGGTCTTTCCCCACCTGCCTGCTTTGGTGTTCAAGTCTTCCCATGATAATTATGTCTTCTTGTGATTTGTAATGAGCCTTGGCGTTTTCTCTAATATCAGCGTTCCATGCTTGGATTTTATGCAGCCTGTTGATGAGCATGTCTTTTGGCCTGTTCTCTTATTTTTATGGTCTTTCCCAACATGTCTGCTTTTGTGTTCACGTCTCCCATGATAATATGACTTCTTGTGATTTGTAATGAGCCTTGGCGTTTTCTCTAATATCAGCGTTCCATCCTCGGATTTTATGCAGCCTGTTGATGAGCATGTCTTTTGTCCTGTTCTCTTATTTTTATGGTCTTTCCCAACCTGCCTGCTTTGGTGTTCACGTCTCCCATGATAATATGACTTCTTGTGATTTGTAATGAGCCTTGGCGTGTTCTCTAATATCAGCGTTCCATCCTCGGATTTTATGCAGCCTGTTGATGAGCATGTCTTTTGTCCTGTTCTCTTATTTTTATGGTCTTTCCCCACCTGCCTGCTTTGGTGTTCAAGTCTTCCCATGATAATTATGTCTTCTTGTGATTTGTAATGAGCCTTGGCGTTTTCTCTAATATCAGCGTTCCATGCTTGGATTTTATGCAGCCTGTTGATGAGCATGTCTTTTGGCCTGTTCTCTTATTTTTATGGTCTTTCCCAACATGTCTGCTTTTGTGTTCACGTCTCCCATGATAATATGTCTTCTTGTGATTTGTAATGAGCCTTGGCGTTTTCTCTAATATCAGCGTTCCATGCTTGGATTTTATGCAGCCTGTTGATGAGCATGTCTTTTGGCCTGTTCTCTTATTTTTATGGTCTTTCCCAACATGTCTGCTTTTGTGTTCACGTCTCCCATGATAATATGACTTCTTGTGATTTGTAATGAGCCTTGGCGTGTTCTCTAATATCAGCGTTCCATCCTCGGATTTTATGCAGACTGTTGATGAGCATGTCTTTTGTCCTGTTCTCTTATTTTTACGCATATCTCTTTTATCTTTTATACTTAATCTTTTTATTTCTGCACATTTTTCCTTGAGCCATTCTTCTTTAGCTTGCCTCTATCTCTTCCTTCTTTCATTGTATTCTTTTCTCTATTCCGTTCCATGTCTTGGCATTGTTTTTTCTCTCCTTTGCATCATGTCGAGAATTTCATTCATCATCCATTCTTTTTTTTTTCTTCTTCGTCGATTTTCCTTTGGGATCATCTCCTTTGCTGATGTCACTAAAGCTTCCCTTAGTTTGTCCCATTTCGAGTTTCCATTTTGCCTCTCGTATCTTCTTTTCACGCTGTCCATATATTTTCCCTTCAGGTTCGGGCCATTCATGAGTCTGTTGTATTGAAATTTTGCTGTTGTGTTAGGCTCCTTCAGTTTCCGTAGTTTCATTCCTACTTTAAATATAACAGGAATATAGTCCCTCCCGCTTGGATAGGTTTTGCAGTGAGGTGATAATTATGGAGTACCCAATGAGGATCGAATATATTACATTAATAAAAGTTAATAAGACGAGTCCGCTAACAATTGCTGCATGACGAGACACCATTAAATATTTACAATACTTTGGTTAGTCTTGTACAAGGCTTTATATATTGAGTTCCCAATAATAATAACGTTAGGCACTTTCAGTTTCCGTAGTTTCATTCCTAGTTTAAATATAACAGGGAGGTGCTCGCTCCCGCAGTCGGCGCTTGGATAGGTTTTGCAGTGAACAAGTACATTCCTGAATCTCTTGTTGATAGTGATGTAGTCGATTTGGTTTTTATTTTCTCTTGCTGGGCTTCTCCATGTTCATAATCGTCTTGGAACCACGTATTGGTTATTACTTGGTCATTGGCCGTCCAAAATTGGACCCATATTTCTCCGCGTTCTTTGCAGGTTCTTAGTCCGAATTACCTTTTCCCTCTCCTTGTCTGTTTTGGCATTCAGGTCTCCCATACTTTTTTAAAAAATTATTTTACACATATCCTATATCAATTTTCATTTAACTACATTAATTAAAATTTCATGCAGGACTATCCTCAACTCCACGGTGAGGTACACAGTCATCCATCAAACAAAAGTTCATTTTGTTTGGACATCGAATGTAAATTCGGTTTTCTATATGAGTTGAGTTAAATAAACTCGGTATAATATAGGGTAAATGGAAATACACAATCGAAGATGAAGCCAAATTGTTGCTTTATTTTAGTTTTAGTTTTAATGTTTAATTTTCAGCAGGAAGCAAAGAGAATAAGATATTAAAATCTCGGCAAAAGCCAAATCAAAACTATTTGTGAAAAACACTCAAGCGATAAGCATGTGCTAAAATCATTTTCATATTGGAAGCTAACCTCTCCTCTTGTCAACAAAATGGCAAATTATATATATATATATATATATATATATATATATATGTTGTGTGTATTTAGGCAGCATTTTTTCATTCATACATGTTATACGATATGAAAAGAACTTACATAAAATATATAGACAACACTTATCTATATTATTTAATGAAACATGTATGAATATATATATATATATATATATATATATGAAATTGAAAGACAAAATATGAAAAGTTTATTTGTGACGCGTTTTTTACATTTTGAGTTACAATTTCCTTCATATTTTTCTTGATATACAAAAATATAAATCGTTATCGTTCAACCATTCTTCTACAGCCGATCTGCATTTGTTTCTCATTTCCAAAAAAGAAAAATCAATTCCAGGCTACAAGGTCTCAAAGAACGTGTGGCCGTTATTTTAAGAGGTAATTGTGTTGGAGATTTTAAATTAAAACCACTGCTGGTGTATCATGCACATAAACCCCGCGTCCTGAAGAATGTAATCAAAGCATCTCTTCCTGTTATTTGGATGGCTAATCCAAAAGCATGGGTAACTGTTGTTATTTTTGAAGATTGGTTCTTTAATCATTTTATCCCGGCAGTAGAATACCATTGAAAGAAGAATAGGATTCCATTTAAGATATTATTAATAATTGATAATGCTTCTGGGCATCCGCCAAACATTGTAGATTTTCACTCCAACGTTACCTTCGTGTACCACGTCTCTTATACAACCAATGGATCAGGGAGTCACTGCCATCTCCAAGCGTTATTATATGAAGCGTACGTTGAGGCAAGCAATAGCTGCAACTGATCTTGATGAGTCATGTACACTTTGTGACTTTTGGAAGAAGTATAACGTTTATAAAACTGTACAGAACACGGTATGAATGGTGTGTGAAAAAAAAAAACTATGCCCAAAATTCGTGAATGATTTCAAGGGGTTTGATAATGTTGAAATCAACAAAACGTTGGTGGCTATGATCAAAGAGTCGGAAATGGATTTGGTGGAGGAGGATTTTATAGATTTATTTGAAAACGACAAGCAGCCCCTAACGAACGAGGATTTGACAGAGCTCAACGAGCAGCAAAAAAAAAAAAAAAAAAAAACGAAAAAAAAAAGAAGTCGAACCTGAGCCACGTCACTTTTCCCTAAAGAAAATGCGGCAAGCATTTGTTTTTATTGAAAAGGGACTTCAAATCTTCGGGGATCTGAAACCCAAATGGTCAACGCTTTTCAAAAGTTATGTACGCTTGTCACAAAGATTTTGCTCCTTATCATGTAATGCTTGAAGTAAAGAAGAACACAGTTCAAGGAACACTCAATCAGTTTCTTATTAAAAAGTCCATCGAACAACAACAGCCAGAATCAGCTGTTGATTCTGACGATGCATAACCATCCGCGATGTAAATAAAGGAATTGAATGTAAATATTGGTAAATTTAACATAAATTAGTTTATTTTCTACAATCGCAAAATAATTTTAATAACTGTATTTGTTATTTAATCTTACAAAATCATTTTATTTTATAATGTCTTAGAGCAAACCAGATCCTCCAAATCTATAAATCGACCATTCGCCCTTGCATGGAGTATTGCTGCCATATATGGGCTGGATCCCCTGCTGTTTGCCTCAGGGTTCTTGATAAGATCCAGAGACGGATATGCAATGTAATTGGCCCAGATCTGTCATCTCGTCTGCAGTCGCTCTCTCACAGACGCGACGTTGCCTCGCTCTGTCTTTTTTACAAATACTTTCACGGTAATTGCTCCGATGAGCTGCTTTTGCTGATTCCTAGGCCTCATGAATTTAAACGTCCTACGAGGCTGGCATCCCGTTCCCACCCCTTCACCGTTGAAACTGTTAGATGTAGACGTCTCTTCTACTCCAATAGCTTCATGTCTCGCACATCTCGCCTGTGAAACTCCCTTCCTTATTCCTGTTTCCCTGACAAATACAATCTCCAACTATTTAAGTGTAACGTCAATCGACATCTCCAGTTGCCTTGATCTATCCGCTTCCCTTCTCCACATCCTTTCACCTTTCATTCCTATCTGCTCTCGCTCCAAATCTTCTGTAACCCCCTTGCCTTGATCGATCCACTATCTTTCTCCACATCCTCTCCTTTACCACTCCTATCTGCTCTTCCTCCAAACCTTCTGTAACCCCTTGCGTGCTAGTGGCTTCCAGCCATGCATGGGGTGATAAGCTTAAAAAAAAAAAATTCACAAATAAAGAGTCTGCGATGTACTGCAAAGATCGCCAAATTGTAAACATCTACATTTACAAGTATCTATGCACATGTATTCATAAATTTAGATTGCTTTTTTCTGCACTATATTAAAAACTAAAATTTATTTGTTTTTAAGCTTAATATATATTCTTAGTGACCATATATTATTAAAAATGCATTTATAAAATAAATACAGAACTGGGAATGGTTATTTGTGGTTCAGCCTAGTGACAAATGAATTTGGAGACAAGTAAATTCGACTTAAGTCATTTTTCGAATTTTCGCCTCTCCTGGAACAAATTACCGACGTAAGGGGAGGTATACCTGTATATATAGCTCTTCTATAAATTGAGCACTCTGAGTCACTGGCGTGTTTATTCTAAAATAAATACGTAAAAATTCACTTTCCTCTCTACCGGGATCTAATATATCAGGGGGGAAAAGGCTAGGCTGAACCAAATCCTGACTTGCGACAGTTGAATGTCTTGCCACATTGATTAGCTGTGATACAGCGAAACAGTTTGTCTGTGGATGACACCCACACCCATGTATATATATATATATATATATATATATATATATATATATATATATATATATATATAAAGACAAAAACAAAAAATCAATAAAAACAAGCGAAACAATTTGACCCAAATAAATAAGCAAATAAACGACTTCCGGTAAAATAACCGCCATAATAGACTACCCGCAATAAGCTATATAAACAAATTTTTACTACGTTAATAAAAACACCGATCAAAACGAAAAATATATATATATAAGATAAAAAATAAAAATTAAATTAAATGAAAACAAGCAAAATAATTTGACACAAATAAATAAATAAACAAATAAACGACTTCCGGTAAAAGTAATCGCCAAAATAGACTACCCACAATGCACCACTGACTATTATATTTATATATATATATATATATATATATATATATTGACCACTAATATTATCAATATATATATATATATATATATATATATATATATATATATATATATATATATATATATATATATGAATTAAAAATATACATAATATCTTGCCATAATTAAACAACTCGGAGTTTCATGCCGAAGCAAATTTCAAGTGCTGAAATTATTATATTTATTTTTATTTATTAAAATAAATATTATATATATATATATATATATATATATATATATATATATATTCATACATGTTTCATTAAATAATATAGATAAGTGTTGTCTATATATTTTATGTAAGTTCTTTTCATATCGTCTGATAAGCTTAATAACATTATCATTAAACGAAGAAAGAAAATCACAATATTGATACATATTTTTTAATCCAATCTAAGCTTTCGGCTTACATAAGCCATTATCAAAGATGACAATTACACAATATATTAAGCAATACCCGAACAAGAAATTGATGATAGTCTGTTTTTGTTTACATGGATGATTTCCAAGCAACGATAAACACGTGCATATAAGACGCTGAAAACGAAAATCGCACCACAGCTCATGACGTCACACATGACCACGCGATATATATATATATATATATATATATATATGTAAAGAAATATAATTTTAAGGTGTGCTATATTTACAGGATATAGTGCTCAATATCAGAGGTAGAGCGTATGTAAATATAAATATAAAAGTGAACATTTAAGTCAACACTCAGAGGCTACAGGCTATTTCATGCTAGACGCAATCGTCAGGCCGCCTTTATATTTACACACACACACACACACACACACATATATATATATATATATATATATATATATATATATATATATATATATATTTATTTAATAGATCTATAAAGGTTTAATTGACTTATATGATTGACCAACATAAGGCTATCACATTGAAACACTCATCAGGGCATGATATACGATATATAAGACTTTTGTATGGGTCAGTCAGGCCCATCGAACTTTTGTTGATATATTGAATGTAATAGCCACGTGAATATCTTAGTATTCGTGTTTTTTTCTGTCATTGTTCTCACCTTTATTCTGCCTTTCGATTTTACAGTTACACGATCTGTTGCTATAGATACGATTTAGTTTTTCAGTCGTCATCTGTTAAATTTTAATTCAGTGTAAAAGGACACCAGTTGGGCTTGACTTTCTATTCTCCACTGTCTGTCCATCAATCTCCATGTATGTCTAAGAGGCAGTGGGCATGCGCGAATGTACGGACTTTCACACGACCTTCGTTCACCGACTTAAGAGAACAAAATTTCTTTTCTTTTCTTCTGCGAATCCTAACACAACACAGATCGACCGGGTTTATAAATAATGCAAGCTAGAATTTCACTTGGACATTAATAAGAGCAACAGATGGGTAGTAAATGTTTCGATTTAAAACAAATAAAAATTTAAAATAATATATATATATATATATATATATATATATATATATATATGAACACAAGATCAAATATTAAAATTTAAATTTAAAAACATCCTCTCAAATTAGGAAGTTAAGTATAAGTGTCGTTCTCTGTTTCCATTTTCTCTAAAACTGGGTCGTTACTAATATGTTCGGTCCATGGCATTCTCAGCATCCTTCTGTAGAAACACATTTCTGTTGTTTCAAGTCACAACTTCATCTGTGAAGAAATTATCCTGCATTCACTGCCATATAGAAGGATTGATATTACATGAGAGTTCAGTAGACTTTTTTTGTTTCTGTTGTTTCAAGTCTCTTCTTTATCTCTGAGGAGATTGTCCAGCATTCACTGCCATAGAGGAGAACTGATATTACGTTACAGTTCAGTACTCTTTCTTTATTTCTGTTGCTTCAAGTCTCTTCTTCTGTGGGGAGATTGTCCAGCATTCATTGCCATAAACGGGGACTGATTTTACATAACATTTCAGTCATCTTTTCTATTTTCTGTTTCTACAAGTCTGTTCTTCATCTTTGTGGATATTGTTCAGCATTCCTTGCTATAGATGAGTACTGGTATTACATAACATTTCGGTACTCTTTTCTTTGTTTCTGCTGTTGTATTGTTGAAGTTATCCTTAAGACTTTTTCTTAAGATTTACAAGCCCTACATTTCATTCAATCCCACAAACCATTCGATGAAATTTGAGTGCGCTGATTTGTTTGGAAAAATTACTTTGACAAAACTCTATTTCTTGGTTTGATAATTTCTTTAATCTAATTTTATAGAACTTCATGTTAAACAATATTTTTAAGAAAATTTCATTTTTTACTTTTTCTTTTAACGACGAAAAGTAATTTTTTAGGATTTCTTTCTTTTCAGCATGCAACATACAACTGACCATGCATAAATATTCTGGAGTAAAATTCCAACTGTGTGAAGCGTTTGGCATTGTGATATGTTTATAGTTCTCGCAAACACAGGGCGAACTGGAAACTGGATTCTTGTATATAAAAACTGAAAGAAAAGTTATACAAAAACAATAATGCATTTTTATTAAATAAGTATTTGTTAGTTTTAATCATTAAATCGTTTTTACAATAGTGGAAGGATGTTGTATGTTAAATAATAAAATCTTTAATTTTTCCGAAAAAAATTGATGAAAATTTATTTCCCTTACCTGTTTGCACTTCTTCTCAAAATTTGGTATCAATCAGTCAATGTATGGCTAATTTAGAGAGTGTGACGGACTAACAGAAATCACAGAATTTTATATATAGATAGATTATTATTTGTGTTTTTGTTTGTTTTTATTTTTCTGAGGTGACTAATTTCTTTATAATTTGTGTGGTTTGAGAAATTATTGTTGATTGATATTTGTTTTATATTTTTGTGTTCGGTTAGAAATATTTTACGTGCAGATGATATTAAATGTGTTTTATTTAATAAATAATTTATAATGGCTATTTTGTATCTGGTTATTTAACCTTTAACACGCTGGAGGCGAAAATTGACTCCGTAGAGTTCTCTCCCTTTGCTGCACTTGGCGCATTCTGTCGCTTGCTATAAATAAACATTTGTCAATTGTTATTTCCTGTATTTTAAACTGGAAATCGACTGCTACTGCTTTGGAGCAAGGTTAAACTTCCGTTTTCCATCGCCATTTTGAATTCTTCTAGACTTTACACGAGTTGTAACATCGATTAAACCAACGTTAATTTTTTTGCGATTATTTTGTAAAGAAAATGGACGTACAATATCCAACAAAGCCTTTATTCAAGAGTTTTTCTTTGATTAACACTCCGATGATGATTTTGAAGGCTTTACTTTAGTGGATATTGACGGTGAAGTTGTTGAAGATGATGACCATGCTCATAGCATGGAGGAAAGCGATGATGACCATCTGCAGATACAATCATCCATGCCTGGCTAATTTTATGGAAGCTACTGGTGACAATCGATGTATCTGATAGCCTTTCTGAAAGTGAATTATTTTGTCTATCTATAAAAGATGAAATAATAAATTTATTTGTCAACGACACAAATAAATATGAGTCAGGGGAAAGAAAGGAAAAGAAATGCTAGATTTGTCTTATGTGTAAACACGAGAAAACAGGTCACTTTATTGATGAGATGAAAACCTTACAGATTTTGCTTTTTATTGCACCCAAGAACTCCACAAAGTCGAAGAAAAGTTAAAGTATCTGTATATATTCCCGAGGTGAGGTATTATGTACACTATTTACATTATTCGGACTATTGTCCTCATCTTTGTTGCCATATTTATCACAACGTTTCGGCCTTTCAGTATCTGTCTATATTTCTGAGATGAGGTATTATGTACATTATTTACATTATTCGGACTATTGTCCTCATCTTTGTTGCCATATTTATTACAATGTTTCGGCCGTTGTACTCTCCGGACTTCTTCAGGTGGTTGGAATGTCGAACTGAACCCTTTATTTTGCTCACTAGTTTAGACTGTTCTAGCTTCACGTGCCATATCTAATGTATGTCAGTTATCTGTTATCTCCTGTTAATTCCCCTCTCCAAGTTCTCCACAGCCTTAACCACGTATTGAACTCACACTCTTTGGGTCCTGTCACTGGATCTAACTAACGCCTTTATCCACTTTGCCATATATCCTCGAGGACGGTGAAGAACTTGGAGAAGGGGATATATATACATATACAGCGTGTCCATAAAGTTCGTGTGCACTTTAAAAAAATATAACTTTATTTGTATTTGCGATAGAAATAATCTGTAAAAAATGTTATAATGTACCTAGTTTTAAGTATAGCTAACTAATTACTGTAAATCAGTTGGCAAATGTTTCAGTCAACTGCAAAATACGAAGGATTAGAAAGAAGTAAATCTATATTTTTTAAGGTTTTATTGGAATTTTTAAAAAGTTTCCACATGTCCTCCATCATTAGCAATACAAAGGGTAATGCGATTTTGCAGTTCACGGAAAACATTTGCCAACTGATTTACAGTAATTAGTTATTTTAGCTATACTTAAAACTAGGTACATTATAACATTTTTACAGATTATTTCTATCGCAAATACAAATAAAGTTATAAATTTTTTAAAGTGCACACGAACTTCATGGACACCCTGTATATCTATCTATCTATCTATCTATCTATCTTTATATTATATATGTGTGTGTGTGTGTGTGTGTGTTTGTGTGTGTATGTGTTTCTCTCTCTTTTACATACACAGAATATCTTTCTTTCTATCTCTCTCTCGCTCTTTCTTACACATACATACGCATGCGCGCGTCCGCCTTTGCATTACCGTAGGTTTCGATCCCTTGCCCTACTTTCAGTCACAGGTTCTAAGCCTGTCGCAGAGTTCATTTATTAAGATTTCTCAAGTGCGCAGGCCAAGTTGATATGATACACTCTGTTTAAAATAAAACTTAGGCGTCTGTTTCAAATACATTTTTCCACTAACAATAACTTTTGAAGTAATAGACAAGTTGGAGTCCATTAATTCTGAAGCTATAGTTAGTATTACAGTAATATATAGCAATCGACGATTCATGCTTACTATCTGTTTGACGCTTCACTTCGACTGTCGCGAGGCAATGTTGATTCCTCGGTGTTTTTCTAGAGCAATATTCTTAGTTCTCACGTTTTTCTTATAGTTGGTGGACTTGCAATTAATTATATTCGACAGTCTATTGAGAAGTTCTTAGTATGACCCACTTCTACCAAAATCAGTATTTTAATGACCAAAATTTAAGCATTAACAAACATCATATTTTTAAGAGTTTCCTGGTTGGGCGGGCAAACATTCTGCACACCCCCGCACATACTTATATTGTTGAATAAACTCAACTGCACGTAGATATTCATGACAACTATCTATGCATTTTTTTCATTTTATCATATATACAAGATATATATTTAATATAGACACCTGATGTTGGCCAGAGAGTTCTTAACCGAAACATTGTGTCTATAATAACATGTATATCAACCAGGAAGATAACAATAGTTCAACATATATATATATATATATATATATATATATATATATATATATATATATATATATATATATATATATATATATATATGTGCAGGTATGCAGAAAAATAGGAAAGAACACGTTAGGTAAATAATCCGGAGTTCCTTAGTATTTTTGCTTTTATTTTTAAAAAGACAGTGCTCCATACAGAAGTAGAGCTTATATTATAATATTTTTTTTAAAAATATGATTCCTTCGCTACATAAGAGTTCTCATGTTTCAAAAGCGAGAGCCGAGACCATTAATATAATTTCTGAAATTAAGTTGAATTAAGGTGTCTGGTCACGCTTCCTCGTCAAGAATTTGGGAATAAGCTATCTTGTGGTTTGCGCGTGTTTATAAGTATGGTCTCTTGCAACATTAGTTACTATGGAAACGGCTAGGGTCGGCCATATTGGTTAGGTGGTCGGAGAGTTAAGAATTAATTTTTATCTACAGACCAGTTCAACGGTACTTTAAATTTTATCGGAAACTTTCACACGGTTAATACATATATTTACTTACATAATATATATATATATATATATATATATATATATATATATATATATATATATATACATATTAACTGATTTAAAATATGTTTTTCGCTACACAGTAATAAACATGTTTCAAAAATGGAAGCTAAAAGCTTCTAATTTAATTTTATTAATGTCTTTAATTTAATAACAAAATTAAATTCGAAGCTTTTAGCTTCCATTTTTGAAACATGGTTATTACTGTGTAGCGAAAAAACATATTTTAAATCAGTTAATTTATAATATTAATGCTCTGTAAATTTACATTGAGCACTATTGTGTAAAAATAAAAATATCTATAAGAACATCGGATTATATATCTTCCTGTTCTTTCTTTTTATTTATATATACATGCATACATACATACATATATATATATATATATATATATATATATATATATATATATATATATATATATATATATTCGTGCGTGCATGTGTGTCTGTGTACATGTGTGTACGTGCATCCGAGTTCATGAGGGTTTGTGTGTATATTGTGTGTGTGTGAGTGAGTGTACGCTTTAGAAAAATAACTGTCATTTTTTTTTAAGCGCAACTGCTGGTTGAGAAGTGATGGAAGGTAGTCTATTCTTTTTATTTTTTACTCGGGGTCGTGGGTCGGGTGGTAGGTCTGTGGCTATAACCTTTTAGCACACAAGTCGGCCTCGGACACCGACATTCAACCAGCATTTTCCTTTATTCGTGTACACTTGACCTATTAAGAGGAATCACAATCACTGTACGTAATCCATTGCCTGCAGTTATTTCTATGTGCCTTGCGAATCGTCAAAACTTACACAAACGCGCCGACGAACACACGCACGTCTGCCCTCTCTCTGCATTTATTTCTCTATTTGCATACAGAGTTGCAGAAGTGCGTCGCCTCGACGTGCCTCAACGAGTGACAGGCCTCATTCGCGAGATTAACTCCAACTGAATACTGTATTCGATTCTTCTCACTCCATTCTTTTCGGGATTTGTGCCATGTGTGAGTTACGCTTAGTAAATCATATTTCGGGGACACTCTTACGTGATGTAATGGTTAATAAGCTTAAAATGCACACACACACACACATACATATATATATATAACAATAACCATATGTATATATATATAAATATATATATATATATATATATATATATATATATATATATATATATATATATATATATAAATATAGTTTGTAAAGTGTGATATATTTATGAGATAAAGTGCTCAATATCAGAGATAGAGCGTGTGTAAATATAAAAGTGAACATTGAACTCAACACTCAGAAGCGACAGGCTGTTTCATGCTAGACCCAATCGTCAAATATATATATATATATATATATATATATATATATATATATATATATATGTGTGTGTGTGTGTATGTGTGTGTGTGTGTGTGTTTACATATATGTATGTATGCTAGACGCAATCGTTAAATATGGATATATATATATAAATATAAATATATCAAATATATATATCAAATCTATCTATCTCTCTCTCTCTCTCTATCTCTCTCTCTCTCTCTCTCTCTCTCTATATATATATATATATATATAGGCATTTTATCGTGTATATGTACATGATAGTATCTGTTTATGCTCGAAATAAATAAAAGTTTACTGAACGTTGAAATGGTAATTAATTAAACGATGTTTTTTTTTTCTATGCGTAACTTAAGATGTGACACATGGTCGAAAATACGCGGCACTCCCTTAATAAAATTATGTTAGTTTCGATTAGTTTTGTAATAATAAATATGAAAAAAAAAAAAGAAAAAAAAAAAAACGCCTCCGAAATTAGAAGTGTTTTCCCTCCATACTCTGTTTGTTTCGAATTCTGGAATTACAAGTTTTCATCCTTAATACCTTATCACTTTATAAATTACAGTTTAAATGCCTTGACATATTTGTACTTTATTCATTCATATTTTAGTTTTCTTTCGTCCTCCCAGAGTCTCGTCGGAGTAAAGATAACTTTAAGTGGGTTATTTACGTAAACATGTCTAAAAATAAAATTTCAAACAGTTTGGAGATATATACTATTACACAGGTTACTTGTAGCGTGTGAAAAGAAAGAAAACAAAGCAGCTAACTTGTTTCTCTTGCAGCTTACTCTTCGAAAAAACATTAATTAGATCGAGTCCTTTATTCATTTAGTTACATTCTTTTAACTTCAACTAGTTTTGATTTGTATTTTCAAGCATAAAAAAAAAACGCCAGTCGGATTACTTCTTTCTCTAACCTAATTCCACGAGAGCAATTGTGTACGTCAACTTATAAACATCTTCAGCCTGCTCGATCACTGTTAACGAATAAGTATGTCAACATCTGCGCCTGATGTAACGGCCTACCTTCTGTTCATAGGCGGTTTAATGCACAGTTTAGCGAGGCACGTGGCGTTCGTGTGGTTAGGCCGTAAACGACACGAGAGGTTTATCGAAGTTGGTTACGTATCGGCTCTTTTTTACTACCCGTTAAAATCATGTCGGGGCATAGCGCTAAGAGAAGCAGTTGCCACAGGCCTCGGATTATCATGCGATGGGGTAAGTGATCGCCACTGGATGGTTGTCGATCTGAACAGGGCCTTCCTCACCCAACGGAAAGAACCACGGATGGTGTTGATAAAGGTAAACACGTTGGGTAAAGATTCGTCGGTGGTAAGAGTTGATGCGCCGGACATGGAGCCACTTTTCTTGCCAAAATCTCCTCGCATTGACTCAGACAGCAAGACGATGAAATGCAGAATCTTTAGCCATTGGGTTAATGCTCTCGACTGCGGACAAGAAGCAGCCGAATGGGTTTGTAAATTTCTTAAAAGATCCGACCTTCGCCTCGTTTTCGCCAGTAAGGATTTGGAAATGGCAGAACTTACCTCGTTTTCGGAAGACTCCGAAGAAGCTGTATTACCTGGAGACCAAGTAGCTTTCGCAGACTTCGCTTCCTATTTACTCGTCAGCCAAACCTCTGTGGATTACGTAAACACTAAACTTGACCAGCCGGTTAATGTGTTGAATTATCGACCGAACATCGTGATTGGCGGATGTCAGCAGCCTTTCGAAGAGGATAAATGGCTGGAAGTTCGGGTCGGCACGGCGAAGGATTCTGGTTCCGTCTTTCGATGCTTACATCTCTGTTCGCGATGTGTCATGACTACAGTTGACCGCGACACGGGAGTTAAAAATCCGGATTTGCAACCTCTAAAGACATTGAAAACAATCAGGGACGCATCCAAATCACCAAAATTTGGGGTCAATGCAACCTTGAATCAAAAATTTGACCTGAAGATTGGCGATCCGGTTTATGCTTTATTCAGGTAGAGCTAACAGCCAGGAATGATTGTTTCTCGCTTCGAATAATTGTATATCGTGTTGATAAAATGTCGTGTTTCTTCTTGAAGTTTAAGGTAACGTTCTCTTGTTATTTGACATATATTTTCAAACTCAGGAAAATGAAATGTCTATTGTCAAAAGACTGTACATAGCAATTCAGTTTTCCATTTGCTATATCCATTCCGGTCGTCGATGATTATGGCTCTTCACAACTTCCTATTCTTTATAACTCTATGTTTATTCCCCTACCATCACTCTCAGTTCTTCTGCTATCATCCATTTACTTAAGCTTGTTAGGTAGATTACTCCCTGTTTAACCCCACCTTTTTGAGTTCATGGTTATCCACAACATCCTATTCTTTGTAGCTCTTAGTAAAGTTCGTCTTTTTGCTATCTCTTAATCCCAGATCAGCCAACGATTTACAAAAACTCGTTAGGTAGGTCATAGGTTGCTTTCCTTTGTCCTTCTTGCCTTTTATATGTCCTGTGAGTGTTGAATTCTCCAAGCCATCTTTACACATGTCGTGTCCCAGAAATTTCAATTGTCTCTTTCTGATTTTAAATAAAATTCTTCTTTTGCTTTCCATTTCCCATAAAACGTCCGCGTGGCTGGCACCTGGAATTGTCAGCATCCATCTTTAGAACAGCATTCATATTGACTCAACTCTCGTCTTGACTTGAACTGTGGTGAGATTTCTATGAAATAGCAAACTATCACACTTTCCTATGTTTCTAATGAAATTTTCGTATTTCTTAATATTTTGGTTAATTTATGGAAGGCAACAACGAAATTCTTTTTGATGATCAATCTATCTATCTATCTAATTATGTTTTTCTATGTACCTATCTAATTCTTTTCTATTACATTATATATATATTATATAAATATTATATATTATATATTGTATAATATATATATAATATACATAATATGTACATATATATATATATATATATATACTATATCTTATATATAATATATACATATAATATATATATACGATATATAATATATATATGATATATAATATAATATATATATGTAATACATTATGAAATGGACAAAGTCCGACAATTATTTTAAGACATTTTTATGTTTATACATTCTTTTTATTGATACAAATATTTAAGTAAATGCTCTGTTTATAATAAACAGTATTAACAACATTTACCGGCCTGAATGTCCGAGAAGTTCTCATTGAAAATATGCGTCCTCCGACACGAATCGAACCTGTATCCTATACGGAACCGTCATATAGCCTAACTTTTACCGATTGAGCCACAGAAGAGCGTTCGGTTAGCAAGGTCGATTTTACTGTTTTTAAACTACAATTCTCCATGATTTTCTCTCGTACTTTCATATCTGCTCGATGCGTATCGAAATGTAAACAAATGACGTCACACATTATAAATGGACAAAGTTCGACAATTATTTTAAGACATTTATAAAAAGAACGTATAAACATAAAAATGTCTTAAAATATATGTAATATATATATATTATATATATAATTTATATAATTTATGTGTGTGTGCGTAAAGAAAGGAATGGATTTTTAATTTATTAATCCGACACTTAATACTTAAAGGTTAGTGAGTACTCATATTTGAGCCCGGTAGACTATATATATATATATATATATATATATATATATATATATATAGAGAGAGAGAGAGAGAGAGAAAGATATAAATCATTTAGGACTTCATCAGACTAAATTTATGTTGATGCGACTACACATGCGCACGAATGAGGAATGCTGGGAATTTTGCATTTCGAAAAAAGATTTTTTTAATATGCTTTTTGTGTAGCCAATTCTATTTAGAGTTTTTTCTTTTACGTTTCGACACACACACACACACACACACACACACACACACACACACACACACACACACACACACACATAC
>OZ038500.1:7112868-7132868 GCA_964036315.1 Acanthosepion esculentum | reverse complement strand
TCCGCAAAAGTTTTACATTCTCAATAAAAATGTAACGATTTTTCTCCAGTTGCTGCTCAAGAACACAAGAAGAAAAAAATCGACGCCAAAGGTGGGAATCAGGTTAATTTTACTGGCTTTTGGAACAAAAGAATTCTAGTTAGTGTACAGACCTGTGAACGTAGGTCTGCGATAAAGAATCCATCTCTACGTTCAACAGGTACATCCAAAAAAGGCAAAGTGCAATCATTCTCCGCTTCCATGGTAAATTGCGAAGATTGATGAAGGGAATTAAACTGAGTATGAAAAACCGTAGCATCGTTGATGGAATCAAAGATGGAAAACGTGTCATCAACGTGGTGTAAATATACATGGGGTTTGCGCCATTTTTCAAAAACCAACGAAAATGTTGGCTAATACTGGACCCAAAGGACTACCCATCGAAATCCCATTTATTTGGGCATATATAGTATTGTCAAAACTAAAGTTCTTTTGTTGATAAATGCATAAACTCCAAAAAAAGAGTTTCCGGAATTATAACAAGATACAAGCAACCCCTGTAGAGAGCGCCGGAACATATTTATCCGGTGTGTTGAAGGGTTACACATTTATACGATGTGTTGAAGGGGTACATATTTATACGGTGTCTTGAAGGGGTATATATTTATACGGTGTGTTGAATGGGTACATATTTATACGGTGTCTTGAAGGGATACATTCGTATACAAACTAAAAATGTCAAATGACACTAAGAAATTGTCCTTAGTAAAAACTTCCAAATTTCTAATAAAATTAGAAAATTTGAAGGACGAAGAAATACAATACATATATATATATATATATATATATATATATATATATATATATAATCTAACATTATGAGCCAGACCAACCTACCAAGGTTTCACTTAGGCAGATCGTCAGGGTCAGCTGGCTAAAGAGGCAAAAGAAAACGACGTATTTATGGGCGACAACCAAGACAACACCACGTGACCACCGACAAAAGAAAAAAGAAAAAGAAAAAGAAATATCCCCTCTCCTTTTAGTTATTTGAATAAATTATAAATCCCCATCCCCCATGGTGTTGTCTTTCTTTTCTTTTCGTTTCTTTTCTTTCTTTAACTTTTTCTATTTCTTTTTTCTTTTGTCTGTGGTCACGTGGTGTTGTCTTGGCTGTCGCCTATAAATACGTCGTTTTCTTTTGCCTCTTTAGCCTGCTGGCCCTGACGATCTGCCTAAGTGAAACCTAGGTAGGTTTTTCTGGCTCATTAGGTTCGACTAGGTCTACTCGACGTTTGTATCGAGCTCTCTAGTTAGTTGTTTACTCGTATCGGGGTTTTTTCTTTGGGCTTTGGACCTGTATCTGAGCGATTATTTTCGACAGACTTTCATGTCCCTGGCTCTTTCTTTTTTAAAACCTTTTTTTCCCTTCGTGATTGATTTGACTATTGGTAAATCAAGAATTCGAAGGTTTTTCGACACGAGTATAGTTACCTATATATATATATATATATATATATATATATATATATATATATATATATATATATATATATATATATAGGCATGTCTGATTAAATAAATTAACATAATGTCTAGCAAAATCCGTTCATATTCACGGATATTTTTCTGTAACAGTGAAAATCACTTTTATTTCTCAAATACTTTCCATCTCTTTCTACTTACACCCCTGATGATGATCGCAGAAAAGATGGAAAGTACTTGCGAAATAAAAGTAATTTTGTCTATATTTCTGAGATGAGGTATTATGAATACTATTTACATTATTCGTACTATTGTTCTCATCTTTGGCGCCATATTTATTACAACGTTTCGGCCGTTGTACGCTCCGGCCTTCTTTAGGAGGTTGGAATGTCGAACTGAATCCTTTATTTCGCTGACTGGGGTAGACTGTTCTAGTTCCACGTGCCATGTTTTAATCGATGTCAGTTATCAGTTATCTCCTGTTAATTCTCCTCTCTAAGTTCTCCACTGCCGTAACCGGGTATTGAACTCACACTCTTTTGGGTCCTATCACTGGATCTAACTAACGCCTTTATCCACTGTGCCATGTGTCCTGCAGCAGATAACTGATAACTGACATCGATTAAAACATGACACATGAGCGAAATAAGGGTTCAGTTCGACCTTCCAACCACCTGAAGAAAGCCGGAGCGTACAACGGCCGAAACGTTGTAATAAATATAGCGACAAAGATGAGAACAATAGTCCGAATAATGTAAGTAGTGAAAAGTAATTTTCACTGTTACAGTGCATTTCTTGCATCATTTGATTGTAACACACAGAAAAATATTCGTGAATATGAAAGGATTATGCTAAAAATAAGCAGACATAATGTTTGTAATTTATTTAATCAGACATGCCTAAAAGAAAATTTGCTGCGTAAATACACAAATACATATATATATATATATATATATATATATATATATATATATATATATATGTGTGTGTGTGTGTGTGTGTGTGTGTGTGTGTGTGTGTGTATTAGGCACCTCGAGGCGATATAATGGTTAACAAGTTTGTTGCGCTAAAACAATTACGACCGAGTAGTAAATTTTATCCTCACCGGGTACCTCATAATTTCGACTTTGTGCCACATCTGAGCTCCGCTTGGGAATTCTCTATAATATACATACATATTATATACTTATATAATATATATAATTATAATATATATATATATATATATATATATATATAGCACACACACACACACACATATATATATATATAGCACACACACGCACACACACACATAGATATATATATAGCACACACACACACACACATATATATATATAGCACACACACACACATATATATATATATATAGCGCGCGCACACACACACACACATATATATATATATGAATTCACTTCAATTTGCGTGACCTAGACTGCTCAGTATTTCGACGTTCTCTGATTTTTCTTAATACTTCCTTGTTTTTTGCTACTCGCCACACATGTTCCATTCACTGAATGTTTATAAATAAAAATTGATAACAGTGTGTTTTCAAGCTACGACAAAGCTACCATACTTGAGTGTAGACCACTTTGTTCATTACGCAACAACGATTTATCGACTTAAAAATATGTCATGTAAAATAAACCATATATTCCACATCTCGCTTAACATGTCACGGTGATTTCCCACGAGTTATTTAACCTAAACAGAAGTTCACAATTGTATTGATAACTTGTCAAAATCGGTTACATTATTCGGGCGCAATGACGTGTCCACTCAACTCAGCTTAGTTTATTAGAGGGCCTAAAATAATGGTCACTCAGTGAAGTTCAAACTCATTACTTATTATATTAATTTCATCACATTTAATATTAGTACTTTGTTTCACTAAAATTATATGCAATAAATTCATATTATATACTTGTAAAATATATTTGTTTCATTACTAGTTTTCTTGCGATAACTTCTGGTTGCATTGGTATAGATACAATCAGAAGTTTTATATCCTAATTATTCAACTTAGACGTTTACAAAACGCAGATTGTACACATCATATAAAGGATAATTTTTGACGGAATTTTAATGGTAACTGTACTGATTTGCTCAATTGTAATAATTACTTGATTTTTATTTTGTTTCCTTATCTTTGGATATAATAAAGTTTTTATAGGCTCGTGTTCCTTTTTTCCTATTATTTTTCGTTTTATTGTAATCATGACTTGTTTAACCAAAATAATACCTCATAAATATAGTCTAGGCTGTAGCATTTATTAATAATTTTACTAATTATTAATTTTTTCTTGAATTTCCCTGCTGAAATTTGGATACGTCTTATACCCCCGTGCGTCTTATATGCCGTCAAATACGGTAATTAAGTTAATTTTCCAGGAATTTGTTACATATCCTAAATCCGGGCGCACAAATTAATTTTCCAGGAATTTATTACCTCCCCCCCCCCAACCTTTCCGGGCGCACGAACCATTAAGCATTATTTTAGAAAAAAAAGTTAATTTTCCAGGAATTTATTACCCCACTTTCCGGGCACACTAACTATTTAGACTTATTTTAGAAAAAAAAATGGAATTTTCATTGAATTTATTACACCCCGCATTCCGGGCACACGAACTATTAAGTCTTATTTTAGAAAAAAATATTTAATTTTCATTGAATTTATTACACTCCGCATTCCGGGCACAGGAACTATTAAGTCTTATTTTAGAAAAAAAAAATGTAATTTTCATTGAATTTATTACACCCCGCATTCCGGGCACACGAACTATTAAGTCTTATTTTAGAAAAAAATATTTAATTTTCATTGAATTTATTACACCCCGCATTCCGGGCACACGAACTATTAAGTCTTATTTTAGAAAAAAATATTTAATTTTCATTGAATTTATTGCACCCCGCATTCCGGGCACAGGAACTATTAAGTCTTATTTTAGAAAAAAATATTTAATTTTCATTGAATTTATTACACTCCGCATTCCGGGCACAGGAACTATTAAGTCTTATTTTAGAAAAAAAAAATTAATTTTCATTGAATTTATTACAACCCGCATTCCGGGCACACGAACTATTAAGTCTTATTTTAGAAAAAAAAAATTAAATTTTCATTGAATTTATTACACTCCGCATTCCGGGCACACGAACTATTAAGTCTTATTTTAGAAAAAAAAATTTAATTTTCATTGAATTTATTACACCCCGCATTCCGGGCACACGAACTATTAAGTCTTATTTTAGAAAAAAAAATTTAATTTTCATTGAATTTATTACACCCCGCATTCCGGGCACAGGAACTATTAAGTCTTATTTTAGAAAAAAATATTTAATTTTCATTGAATTTATTACACTCCACATTCCCGGCACACGAACTATTAAGTCTTATTTTAGAAAAAAATATTTAATTTTCATTGAATTTATTACACTCCACATTCCGGGCACACGAACTATTAAGTCTTATTTTAGAAAAAAAAAATTTAATTTTCATTGAATTTATTACACCCCGCATTCCGGGCACAGGAACTATTAAGTCTTATTTTAGAAAAAAATATTTAATTTTCATTGAATTTATTACACCCCTCATTCCGGGCACAGGAACTATTAAGTCTTATTTTAGAAAAAAATATTTAATTTTCATTGAATTTATTACACTCCACATTCCGGACACACGAACTATTAAGTCTTATTTTAGAAAAAATAAGGTAATTTTCGAGGCATTTATTACCTCCTCTCTTTGCAGTCGCACGAACCATTAAGCTTTAAAGCCTAATTTTAGAAAAATATTAGTTAATATTCGAGGAATTTATGGCCCTCCGCTTTCCGGTCGCACGAACAATTAACTCTTACTTTAGAAAAAAAAATAACTTAATTTTCCAGAAAATTATTACCGCTCCATTTCCGGGTGCATAAGCTATTAAGCCTTATTTAAGAAAGAAATAAGTTAATTTTCCAGGAATTAATTACCCTCCGCTTTGCGGGCGCACAAATTATCAAGTCTTATTTTAGAAAAGAATTAGTTAATTTTTCGAGGAACTTATTACCTACCGCTTTCCGAGTGCACGGACCATTAAGCCTTATTTTAAAAAAAAAACGTAATTTACTTTTCGTGGAATTTATTACCCTCCACCTCTTTTCCGGGTGCTCAAACCTCCATATCTGTCCCCGCCTAATATTTTGTAGAATTTGCTTTTCTTTTGTTTCAATAATATTCTTTTGGTTTCAGTTTTCACGGAGTCTCTCGTCATTCTTTTAAAGTGCGCCTTGTTGTCGCTTGATCTCCCTGCTCTCCAATCTCTTTTAACGAAACCCTCAAAAATATACATTAATAGTGGTGTTTTCCATTCTTCTCTCATAGTAGTAGAGAAGAATGCTAATTAGTAAAGCAGAGTTTCGAATTAACTTCGTCCCGTCGTCCCGGGGACGACAGAACAGCAAATTGGGACGATTCAATTTTGTGGTGACAGATAATTTCAAATTAATGTTCTATTATATTTATTTTAAAGCCAATGTTTTCTTAAAATTACATTAAAAAAGAAATAATTCTCATCAATACTGGGGAGCTTTTAATGAATGAGGCAAACATACATAGATACCGTGGAGTACTGACCAGAGTGTCAGCTTATCCGATGGCAAACGGGCCCCTGGGTTTACAAATAAAAGAGCTTGTTTCTATCATTCATAAATACAATGTGTATTTAAATAAAGAGAGATTTTGACTTTAGTTTTACATCTCCAGAATGTAGTAGACTCTTTGAATAATGTAGCAGAGATAAACTTTTCCTATGTTAAAACTGACAATTAATTTTCCACAAGTCTTATTCATGCAATGGTAAACTGACCAGAGTGTCAGCTTGACTGATAGCAAGTGGACTCTCTATATCAAATAAAGGAACAATCTCAGACAAACAGTTTTATTAATGAAAAAAGTATAAGAACTTTATATAGCCATCTGCACATTATCAGTTACTCTTAAGTCCAATGTCAGTGGAGATTTTCAAAGCTAAAGAACATAAAGCCAAGGTTAAGAAATTCACTGTCTGAGGAGAATTTGGAATCATATATGTTGCTATCCATTGAAAAGGAATTGGTAGATGAATTGGATGAAGAAGGAAATATTAGTAGACTTGAACAATCATCTAGTAAACACAAACAATTGCTCTTAATATAGTGAACTGCATGCAATGCTATATAGTGCTTTTAAGATATCTGCTAATGTGTAAATTGTGCAGTAATTATTTTAAAATATCAACTAATTATTTAAAATTAAAAAGTAAATAAAAAATTAAATTATAACATTTTGTATTTCCATTTGATACCTACTGCCAATAATTGTATTTACTAAAGAAGACATACTTTGTTCACAAAAATGTTTATTGTACTCTTTTTTCTATATGTATTTTTTGAAAATTTTATTTATTCGTTATGAAAATTTAAATGATAGCATTTTAGTTGTCGGTGGGCCTCCTTCGTCTTCTGGCAACCAATATCTTTAGACATGGTTCGCCACTGCACACATTCATACATACACAACATAAACAAAACGTAAGTGTTCTCTTTTAAACTTCTGAGTGAAATCGAAATGAAAAACGAAGGATGAAGGACTTAAATGTAAGTATTTCTGTTATTTGTCTCTAAATGTAAAAAAATAGCATCTGCTTGGAAAAACTAACATTGCTTTAATAAACAAAGCCAGAAAATCGTATTTTTCTGTTAATTTTTGCTTAAATCCCTTGAAGGAATAATTAACCAACAATATTTAAGTACTCTGTTTTCTGTTTATCATAAACTAAATTCAAAATACGAAGAATGATTTAACATTGATAAACAAACACAGAAAACGTAATCACAACTTTAGGCAGGTGTGGCCAAATGAAATAAAATCAGCAGATGAAAAAATACATTTTCTCATGATACTCATAATAAATGAATCGTAAATGTTATTACCCGACTAGGCTTTGTCAAACGCCGCTAGGTGGCGATGTTGCAGTCTATAATAAGGCAGACATTTTCCTTCCTCAACTTCTCTCCCTTCTTTCCTTTCTTCCCTCCTCCAAGATGTGAACCTGAAAAAAGGATGTCTCCGCTGGTCTGGTGACGATGGAACAGGCTTTCCACTTTCAAACACATGGCTTTCGTACGTTTCTTCCAAAACATCTGCCTATGAAGTAAGTCAACATTTTCTTTGATCGAACCTTGCGCATTATAACTTTTCTTGAAATTTACAACGATTAAGTAAGTATATTTTTTTCTTTTAGCTGTTCCAAATATGCGCAAGGCTGACGAGTTTCAACATTATAACGATGCTTGTCCTTACTTACCCTAACTTCTGGAGCTAAAAGAAAACTGACATACCTGTTATGAAATAAAATAAGACATATCTCGGCTAATTTGCAGGCAAATAAACTAACATACTCAAGAGCGAGAGTCGGATGTGAACGGGACAAGGCCCCGTCACAAAATGACCATTATCGTCGTTTACGCATAGGCCCGACGCACGAGTTCCGGTCGAAAAATAAAATAATATTTCAAAGTGCTTCTATTTTTCGACCAATAAAAATGCTTCCTTCCTAATTATACTCGCGTCGTTTTTAGTGCCCGTTAAGCCATAAAAAGGGTCACACGGGGAAGTACAAAGCAGTCAACGGGAGGCTGGGAAAGAGATCTGTCACGGGCAGTCTGAGCAATCAGCAGCAGTCAGCAGCAATCGGCAGCAGTCAGCAGGAGGAACGCCACGCCAACCAGTGGGAACTACTATGAGAGATCAACCCGGATCGGCAGCCGGCTTATGAACAAGGTATCTGTCCCCAAACCACACGTTCCTATTGAAATACATCGCGTAAATCTATTCCTGCTGTTGTCGTATTTCTGTCTTGCAACCATACGCTTGTCTATAACATACCCAAGAGACTATGAGAATTTTCATTCATTACAGTTTATATATAAAAAAGAAGATAATAAACGGTCCGTAGTAGAAACCCAAGTTTTTGTATACTTCTTCTTTAGACCTCACTTCCAATATACACCTAACCCCACAACCTTTTAATTCCATACAAGTAATTGTAAATGAACAATTTTTGATATCTTTTTTGATTGTGAATAATTTGAAACCCGAAAGATGGTGAACCAGCGATTTATCATCGATGAGATAGCATGTTCTTTGCAGATTCGTATAACTTCTCTTTGTTCATTATTGCATACTGTTAGGGGAGCCGTCACGTTTACACTGTAACAGCAGCAAGAAAACTTGTGCGATCAAGCTCAACTTTTGATCACTTGGCCACAAAAAACCGCACGTAAGCAGAAGGCAGTGTGACAATCCAAAAGAAATGTTTTGTTGAACGTGCAGATAATTTTTTGACTTACTTTCCTATAATGTGTTTAATATATTAAAATAATAAATAATTTTATCTTTGTGAAACAGACTCCTGTGGGGATGCCTCCCTGAACATTGTAATCTTAAACTTTGCATGTCATAGGTCACTTCGCTTCCTTCCACTCAACTCACATCTCATTCAACATGATCATTTTAAGTCTATAGTCCTGAGTATGACGATAAACTACATCCGGCAGCATGGCCTCTGATCGAGAGATTGGAAGTTTTGAAGAGCGTGAAACCACCTCTTAATTGCTATTGTTATCAGATCCCCACTAACCCGGGGTGGTAGCACCGGTTATGGTCCCAGCTATGGCAATTAGTGAACCCTCAAACACAAACAAAACATTATGAAAATACATTTTTATAGTAAAAATACTGGCAATACTTATTTATAGTAAAATGACTAACTGTATATATTTATAGTAAAATGAAGAACAATACCTTTTTGTAGTAGAATTACCAACAATACATTTTATAGCAAAATTACCAACACTACATTTTATAGAAAAATGACCAACCATACATTTTATCTGTAGTTGAAGGCATACAATTGCGTTCAAAAATATATTTAGTTGTAGTTATAAAATTGTTTTAAAAATATTTAGATTTCGGCATTAAATAACCCATAGAGGTGTTGATATGCCGCTAAACTAAATCATCCAACCAACAAACAACACATTTTATCTGTAGTTGAAGTTATAAAATTGTTTTTAAAATATTTAAATTTCGGCATTAAATAACCATAGAGGTGTTGATATGCCGCTAAACAAAATAAACGACCCCACTAGCCCTCTAACTTGAGAACCTTGTATTCGGTGAATTTTACCATATACAAATCAATGAATCCTTATATATAGGAGTCTATTAACCAATGTCCAAGACAACAATGGGGGTGAAAAAAAATCCGTATCGTAAAACTAGTCTCACAGATCCAAAAATGCAAAAAAAAAAAATATATATATATATAGTCAAATCCTGAATCACATGATCAGTGTCGAAAGTCGAAGAGCTAAAAATAAAAATGGGGTGTCAAATCAAAGACCAAAAAAACATGTAGATCCTAATACAACGATCTCATTCTCGCTCTCAAACGACAACAATACCGCCTTGTTTTTTAAAAAAAGCAACAGGTTTTGTAGCCACAGAGTCAGTCTTGCTAAATTGAAAACAGTTGAACATGTCTGAAAAATAGATACGGATCTCTTACTTTCGACCGATGGTTATCTGTATGTGAAATCAATTTCAAAGTCAGGAGCAAGAGGCTCAAACAGAGAGAAAGTCACGGAAGGAAGATAATCTTAGGCGAAGATGACAAGACAAAGACAACTGATATCTATAAAACTGACTATCCCGCGAAAAGGCACACAGAGAGACGAAGAGGTCCTCTGAGGACGGACAGCGAAGACAGCCGATGGATTGTGCACCCACCTCACCTACCCCTTAGTTCTACTTCGCTCGTTTATAACAGTATGTTTCAACACAAGATTAAAATCTGGTTTACTGCTAGAAATTGTCTGGTTTTTCACTCGTGGGTAACGATCTGGCTGAAGGGCAAATTTAAACCACAGAGCGTTTAACTGGAAAAACGGCACCTTGTTGACGCAGCTGGTGTCTGGTCTGAGTTGCAACGCAACAGTTTTATGGAGGAGGTACATTTTTGCAATAATCGGGGGAGGATAAAAATACTATATATTTGAGGCTGTAATTATCTAGGATTTATTTATTTATATCTTTTTGCTTTTCTTCGACAAAACTTGCACAGGGCAGGATCTCTTATTTGGGGAAGGTGATTTTCCTGATCGCCACAATGTGTAGGCTACGTCAAAGCAAAACCAAACCTAATCTGACATATTGTTTATTCAAACCTAGCATGATATACGGTTTTATATTAATATCTCATAAATAAATGTACAAATGGATTTCCAGTTCTTTGTCAAGTTCTTTGTCAAGTTTTCCGTTCGTAAATGATCTCTGAAAGGTCTTTGAAGAAAAATTCTCTGTAGAATAAGACGACAACCAGATTTTTCTGATGGTCCGGACGGAGTATAACGATTAAGAAGATTTTGTATGAGATTAGGATTATACAGTCTTTGTTTTACCTTCATAATTGCCGGATTCGAGTGACGCGCAATTCTATAAAGCTGATCCGCTAACAGTAATGGCGTTAGTTTATTAATTTGTAAGAGATGTTTGGGCTTGATTATATACAGGGTAGCCTGAATGTCTTGTCACCACTACATATTATAATTTTCTATTTCAACAAACCGTGGGCTATTATCATCAAGGAGATAATTTTACATGAAAGATACCAGAATACCACATCAGTTGAAGGGCGCCGTTCGTAGAGCCTTTGGAACAATCAACAAAGCAGAGTTTCGTAAAATATCACATAGGATATGTTGCCGCTTTATTTTGTGCCACGAAATGCTGTTTTTTAAATCTTTAATAAATTCTTTATTAATCTATATCTGTCAAATATTGCTATTGAATTAAAACAAAATGCAATATGTGCAGAGTAGAATTGGAAGCTCTCATTGTGGGCATCTTCCTCAGGCATACATGTTACCTCGTCCAGTGTTATATAAACAACTGAGTGGCCTGGGGCCATATATATATATATATATATATATATATATATATATATATATATATATATATATATATATATATATATATATATATATTGTATCTCGCTAAAACGAGTATTAAATAATGGAAAATTACTAACTACTACCGTTGCCGTTGTGGTTGTTTTACGGTATAGTTAAATTCAAGCAGAAAGTTTTTTTGGAACAAAAAGACATCAGGGTGACCCCCGGCCGTCCTCTTTAGCTTACTATATTTTCCAAAACTTAAAATAGGACAGTTTTCTTTGCAATTTTTATTCTACAGTGTGGCCCGAAAGATCTTGTCACCACTACATAATATACTTTTCTATTTCAACACACCGTGGGGTATTATCATCAAGGAGAGAGTTTCGCATGAACGATACCAGAATACCCATCAGTTGAAGAACGCCGTTTGAAGAGCCTTTGCAACAATCAACATGTGGTAAAACAGAAGAAAAAACACTTTTGGAACTCGGTTGGTCTGTGCTACTCCACCCACCAAATACGTCTGGCCTTGAACCAACCGATTATTACTTTTTTCGATCGCCGTGTAACGTTTTGTTGGGAAAAAGTATCTGAAATGAAAACCAATTTAAAGAGTTGGCAGATATCATTTCCATATCAAAATTGGCAGATGTTTTTCTCATTGGATATCGAACAGCTGACTGCTTGATAAGTGACAACAATCGATTACAAATAATACTAATGACGTAAGACACCTAAAATAATGAGTTAGTTGCTTGCTAGCAAGATTTTGGACGACCAATGTTTGTGTGTAGACTCAAAGTATAAAGACGACAAATATTTACTTATATACTTAAGTATAATCGCAAAAAATGCGTGACTACAGACTCATGTATAAGTAAGACCGAATTTTTTACCCATAGACTCAAGTATAAAACGCGACAAATGCCTACTTATGGACAGAAGTATAATATAAAACGGTTCACACGACAGCCATCTCCGCCACCGCTACCAGTCGGTGGGGTGAAATCGAAAAGGGAAAGGAGACGACGATCCCGCTGCTCGTATTCGAGCGGCCGCTGACGACAATTTGTTCCCCCAAAACGGAAATTCTTTATGGCCGCTAATGATTGTACATAGATATTTATTGATATTCTAAAAAGCTGTAATGGTGATGCCCCTGTAAAAAAATAAAATTAAAAAAATAAAATTAAAAAATTATGTTTTCATTATCTTGAAATAATTGCTTGGAGGTAGGTGCTCTGTTACTAACATTTAATCAGCGACGCTTATTGAGGCTCATGGTCCCAAGCGTTGGGCATCTAGTGCATATACTACGCGTGTAGATAATGCTTTAATCAAGACTAACACGGAAAAACGACCCCAAGTTCGTCGGACAAATATAATTAACTTCAACGAAATTTAACCGAAGAATCGTACTTGATGAAAACAAAAACAAACACGCCATCAACTTTGTTCTAATGTAACCAGATACACCGTAATATGAAAGGGGAGGAAAAAGCAATTAATAACATAATTCCCCGATACCTTTCCCTCAGTCATCGTCAGTATCACATAAGATTTGTCAGCAACTACAAAAAGTTTTTAAAGTCTAATCTAATTATTACCTACAACATGAAACCTCAAAATATTCCTCTCTCGTGTAAAAAATGTAGAAAATTCTCATTCCCCCTAGGAGACAGCATCTCCAACAGTAATAATAATAATAAAAAAAAACAGCATTAAATTCTTACATCGTGTGCACACGCTGCACACTCTCTCGCACAGTGATCTGTTGAAAATCAGTGCAATAAATGTACACATCGGCCAAAACATCAAGCACAACCAAAATGCAACTATCAACATCAGAAGATCACCCGGGAAACTGAAGCAACACACGCACGAAAAGAAAACAATCAAATGGCACCTCCTCGAGCTCTGTGAAGCCAGATGGAAGAAAACTGGTGAAGTATAAACTGAGGAAGGACATGCATTTTACTACAGTGGAGATGAGAATAGACATGTTCTTGTCGTTGCTGCCCTAGTCAAGAAATCTATCAAGAACCTTGCCAAGCGGTGTCAAGATGACTTATGACCATCTGCTTGTGAGAAAAACCTTTGCAGTGATGCAAGTCTATGTTCCTGTAACAGACAATGATGAGTATACTGTTTACATTATTCAGACTATTGTCCTCATCTTTGTCGCCATACTTATTACAACGTTTCGGCCGTTGTACGCTCCGGCCTTCTTCAGGTGGTTGGAATGTCGAACTCAACCCTTTATTTCGCTCACAGGGGTAGACTGTTCTAGTTCCACGTGCCATGCTTAATGGATGTCAGTTATCAGTTATCTCTTGTTAATTCCACTTCCCAATTCTCCACCGCCTTAACCGGGTATTGAACTCACACTCTTTGGGTTTTGTCTGGATCTAACTAATTCTTTATCCACTGTGCCCTTGAGGACATTTATGTATAAATTTCTAGGTATAAACCTAATGTCTTCAGCCAATATTTTTACCAGTGCTCATATAGCAATTTTTGCTGTTATCATTACATGTTTTTACCAGAGCTCATATTGCAATTTGTGTTGTTATTATCGCCTTTCTCTGCCACTCCTTATTACTGGTTCCCATATTGTATTCATTTCTATGCTTGGTCGGCTCAGGAGATTTTTGTGGCCTAGCATATGGGCTGATTCCTTAAGTTTACGAATTTTCCAATGATGTTCTTTGTCTATGATCTCAACCTGATCCCACAGAGGGCGGTGATCTCCCTTTTCTCTCCATATGTGGTCAGCCACCCCTGATTGTTTTTTGGAGTGGGGAATTAACAGGAGGTAACTGAAAACTGACATCCATTAAACATGGCACGTGGAACTAGAACAGTCTACCCCAGTGAGCGAAATAAAGGGTTCAGTTCGACATTCCAACCACCTGAAGAGGGACGGAGTGTACAACGGCCGAATCGTTGTGGTGAATATGGCAACAAAGAGGAGGACAATAGTCTGAATAATGTAAATACTATATATGTTTTTCGATAACGAATTCCATTACTACGAATGTACAATCAATACTTTAATTGATTACATTGGGATTATAATTTGATACATAGATAATATCGTAATTTTGCACTTTGGAGAAATCACGACGCCAGGTCAGACAGAAACGGGGATAGCTGACATGGAGGACAATCGACAGACGATTTCCGTTGACAACGGTTCTTGAGATGTGGGGAAAGGCGCCGTCTGGCAATTAGAGCCCATTTTCCAACCCACTCAGGCATTGGTAATCACGCTTTGAAGTAAGTCAACGCTTTTAGTGTATTTCTGGGAAACCGTCACTTCGCAAAGCCGAAGGCCAATGTACTTCACTTACTTCGTGCCCGACAGACTAAACTGTGTTTTCAGTTGTCAATCATTTACGGCCAGGACGAGAAATTGTTTTGACTTAAATGCTTCTCAGCAGTTAAAAGTTTTGATTTACACTGACTTCTTTGTTGAATTGGTGTTGGCGGCGTGAATGAAGGCCACTTGATTTTTGTTTGGGTTTCTCAGACGAAGTGTTACAACTATTTCACATTGATTCATCCCTGGTAGTGTCATTGTGCCTGTTGTTTTCAGGACAACCTATCGACAGTAGGACGCTGATTTTCTTTAGGTCTCATGTGAGATAAACTCTTTGTCATTACATTTATTCATTCAGACAAATCTCCCCGTTTTTCTTGTCATAATCAAAAGGTTTCTGCTCATGAAGTTTTCGGGCTTCTTCCGAATTTCTGAGACGAGACCTTGTTATTATACACTGATTCATTGGGAACAATTTTCTCAGGTTTTTAGTCTGTCACAATGTTTCGGTCGATGTAATTTCCGGTCTTCTAACTGAAACAAGTCGTTGTTACTGTTATAAATTAATTAATTTATATAAATTACCCTTTCTTGTCATTGTTATAATGTTTCAGATTCAGACAGAATCACCTAGCTTTTATTTGAATTTATGATAAAATCCGCTGATAGTGTGATATGTTGATTATTTCAGTCACATTTCCTCATCTTCGTTGTTTTTAAGCACAACGTTACGATCGATACAGTCTTTGGTCTGTAGCCTTCCTTTCTGAATGCATGATACAAGCCAGAAGGCTTTCCTCATTCTTGTATTTATATTCTTTTACTTATTTCAAGGCGATAATGCCACCAAGACGCAAGGGGTTACTGGGAGTGAAAGAGAATGTGAAGACTTTAGTGGGGAGAAAGGACAATAAAAGAACAGGTTTCAGGAAGACAGAAGATGGCCATAATGCCACCAAGACGCAAGGGGTTACTGGGAGTCAAAGAGAATGTGAAGACTTTAGTGGGGAGAAAGGACAATAAAAGAACAGGTATCAGGAAGGTAGAAGATGGCCATAATGCCACCAAGACGCAAGGGGTTACTGGGACTGAAAGAGAATGTGAAGATTTTAGTGGGGAGAAAGAAAAATATTTTTAAACATCTCAAAAAACAAAAAAACCAGGGTGATTGTAAAAAGTCGTCTAAACATTTGGAGAGGTTTTTATATTTTTAGCAGTATTCCCTCAAGATTGTAACCATCACAGCAATGATACTTCTGTTCCTAACCTATATATGACCTGAGTGTCATTACCTTATTCATTTTCCGTATATTTGTTACTTTCTAAGCAGCATTCGTATAAAATTATTTGATACCATAAAACCGTCATTTATGGCAAATATTATTACAAGTTTATGAACCCTTTCACAGCGGCATATTCATAACGTTGTTGCCTGGCCTTGCGACAGCATTTTAGAAATACCGATGTGTGGCATCGACTAAAGTCGGTTGGCAACCACTGATTTAAACTCAATTTTAAATACAAATCATATTCATAGACACAACTTCATCAATATTTATCTATAGACTCTAGTATAAAGAACGACCAATATTTACCTATATACTCAAATATAAGCATGAACAATATTTAACTCTTGCCTCAAGTATACATAGAACCAATATTTACCCCTAGACACATGTATATAAACTACCAATTTTACCTATAGCCTCAGGTATAAACAAACCATTATTTACCTATAGAAGATAAAAAAAAAACTTTGATTTATATTGACCTATAGACTGAATTATAAACTCGACCTATAGCCTCATATATAAACACGACCAGTATTTACCTATAGATACAAAATTTACGGGACCAATATTTACCTATAGGCTCAAGTTTATACTTGACCCATATTTACCTATAGGCTCAAGTATAAACTCGACCAATACTTACCTTTAGACTCATTTATATACTTGACGAATTTTTACCTATAGACTCAGGTATAAACTCTACCGATATTGACTCAAGTATAACCCTGGACTATGTTTACTAAGCTTTCAAATATTTAAATTAGCAATAAATATGTTAGCAAATTGAAATTTATTAACCATAAAAAAATAAGTAATATATCAATGTCTATCAAAAACATACCAAGCATTTTGTCAGGGTTCGATTATAAAAAAGAGTAAATGGCTTTTTTTCCGCTTTTTGTTTTGTCAGGTAAGGGAATTTTTACATGAAGCAATAAAATGAAATAAAAATACTGTTTTATCGCTAGATTTATCTTAATGAAAATCGATACGATTGATGAACCCTTTGCCCACAAATGTAAAAAGAAAAAGAAAACACTGGAATCAGAAAAGTGAAAAAAATTAGCGGATTTAAACTAGCTTGCTGGAACGACCACAGTTACAATTTGGGAGACTAACTTTCACATGTTCGTAACACTAGGCGTCTACAGGTAAATCAACTTGATTTTCAAATTACAATGAATCTTATATTCGTATTCTCAAAGGATATCAGACGATTTTCCCTTTGTGCACAGATTGTTTTTCTTATCAAATTCCATGTTAATCCCCGGAGAATTAAAGTTCCCACACAATCCTCTCAATTTATGCATTTCTTTTCGACCAATTTGTGGCTTGTACCTGTGATGTCATTTGCTATGTGGTCTCGTTTTCAACAAAAGACAACACTTTATTTGGATGTATCTTTCCTTATTATGATTAAAATTATTATTTGCCGCCGAGATTTGAATTTTGAAAATATTGAAATTTTATTTCTTTTCGATTTTTACCTTTTATTGCGAACTAGCTTAAAAGCTGCCCTATCGAGCGGTATTTAAGCAACATTCTGAGGAGGGCTCTTGATTTGGCCCTCATCAAAATAGATAAGGAGGACTAGATGCGATAGGCAACAATTAACTACAGAAGAACTCAAAATTGATCGCTGCATTTAAGTATTGCCTTAGTATTTAAGCTTACATTTTTATATGTTCAACGATAATTTTTCTGTCGCCGATTAATTTAAAGACAATTTGATGTACGCAGGTTCTTATTTTTCGTACAAACAATTATTTTTATTTCATGGGTGTCTTTCACTGGATTTTGCAAATTAATTTAAATTATTCCAAAATTTATAAAAATTGATATCGTGCAAAAATTTTATCGTAAAATATTACGTAGAAAAAAAAAAAATTCGCCGAAAACAATGGCAGTAATGAAAAATTGGGAACCGCAAATTTCAGGACTGCGATAGGGACCCGGCCCGGAATGTTTGTAGTTTTCTTAAGGAGTAGTCCCTATTCCAAAATGGTATGATATGTTGGGCTACGGCCTCTAAGAATATAAATGAATAAGTGTAACACAGTGACACACTGATATTCGCATTTATTATACTGATCCTTTTTGCAGAATAACTTCATTAAAGAAAGATTTTAGGATCTGTGTATATTTCTGAGATGAGGTATTATGTACACTATTTACATTATTCGGACTATTGTCCTCATCTTTGTTGCCATATTTATCACAACGTTTCGGCCTCTCAGTATCTGTCTATATTTCTGAGATGAGGTATTATGTACACTATTTACATTATTCAGACTATTGTCCTCATCTTTGTTGCCATATTTATCACAACGTTTCGGCGTTTCAGTATCTGTCTATATTTCTGAGATGAGGTATTATGTACACTATTTACATTATTCGGACTATTGTCCTCATCTTTGTTCCCATATTTATCAGAAGGTTTCGGCCTTTCAGTATCTGTCTATATTACTGAGATGAGGTATTATGTACACTATTTACATTATTCGGACTATTGTCCTCATCTTTCTTGCCATATTTATCACAACGTTTCGGCCTTTCAGTATCTGTCTATATTTCTGAGATGAGGTATTATGTACACTATTTACATTATTCGGACTATTGTCCTCATCTTTGTCGCCATATTTATCACAACATTTCGGCCTTTCAGTATCTGTCTATATTTCTGAGATGAGGTATTATGTACGCTATTTACATTATTTGGACTATTGTCCTCATCTTTGTCGCCATATTTATCACAGCGTTTCGGCCTTTCAGTATCTGTCTATATTTCTGAGATGAGGTATTATGTACACTATTTACATTATTCGGATTATTGTCCTCATCTTTGTTGCCATATTTATCACAACGTTTCGGCCTTTCAGTATCTGTCTATCTTTCTGAGATGAGGTATTATGTACACTATTTACATTATTCGGACTATTGTCCTCATCTTTGTTGCCATATTTATCACAACGTTTCGGCCCTTCAGTATCTGTCTATATTACTGAGATGAGGTATTATGTACACTATTTACATTATTCGGACTATTGTCCTCATCTTTGTTGCCATATTTATCACAACGTTTCGGCCTTTCAGTGTCTGTCTATGTTTCTGAGATGAGGTATTATGTACAATATTTACATTATTCGGACTATTGTCCTCATCTTTGTTGCCACATTTATCACAACGTTTCGGCCTTTCAGTATCTGTCTATAATTCTATCATTATTATTATTGGAATAAAAAGTTCCTTTAAAATTTCTTCTTTGATGCATTACTTGCCAATTGCAAACCAGGCACTTGGTGCAGCAAATGGGAAAAGTTTTTGTTCGTCAGTCAAATTCAACAACAATTTTTTTAAAAATTAATAAAAAAATAAAAATAAAAAATTAAGAAATTAAAAATTAATGAAAGGAAAAATTTCAAAATATAAAAAAATAATAAATTAAAGAAATAAATAATAAATAATAAAAATTTAAAAAAATTGACAGTCAGCTTTTTATCCAGGTATCATGTTCAGAGATTTCTCAGTTCCTTTCTTAACCATTCCCAGTGCTCCTACAATTACAAGGACAACACCTGCTCTAAGATGCCACATTTTTTTACAATTTCTATTTGCAGGTCTTTGTAAAACGTCGTCAATTCTTTGAAAAAAATGCGATCGCATCGTGCATTCATGTCGATCAGAAGACAAAATTATTTTTGATTATTTTTTTTACAATTTCTCAAGCTTTTGTATCTGTCTATATCTGCGACCTTTTTCATCTTAATTAAAGCCAGAAAATACATTTTGTGAAAATTTCGTGTATGTGTGTGTTGTGGCGGGGGGAGATAATGAGTTTACTGATAATTATCGTACTAATTAACCCACAATTGTGAGTCGGGGTATAAGAAGAAGTTGGTTCTTACTTTTCCGAAGGGTATTTACGCGCAAGTGAATAGAACGAA
>OZ038500.1:7022868-7110368 GCA_964036315.1 Acanthosepion esculentum | reverse complement strand
CTTGTAAACATGACTTGATAAAGACGGATTGACGAAACGCGTCGGCAATGACTAAGAAATATATTTTCCAATTGTGTTTCTTTTTATCCAAATTGTCTTATCTTCAGAATTATTCTGAGAAATTCACACACACACACACACACACACACACACACACACACACACACACATATATATATATATATACACACACACACACACACACACATATATATATATATATATATATATATATATATATATGTATATATATAGCATAATGAGAGCCACGTATACTTTCTTGATATGTATATAATATCTGGATAAAATAAATGAAACAAAATTGGGTGTTTTTTTATGAAAGTATTTATTTCTGTGTTTTTGTATATATTTAATATTTCAGAGCACCTAGGTCTTTCCTCAGAAATCAAATGAGATACTGTGTTTGTGTGTTTGTTTACAGCGTTTGTCGTGAAGCGTGCATGTCACGTGATGTGCAATGCGACTGTGTTTGAATTTTTGGCGGAAGACTGATGATAGTGTCTTAAATGTTGTTTAAAAGGTTTTTTGACCATATCTCAAGAAATATTTTAAGAAATATTTTTAACTGTTGAAATATTTATGTAGATTTAAAATATCCACGTGTTTGTTTACCCCTAGTTTATATGCGTCTAATTTTAGAATTCAGTATTTTTCTTTTTTTCTTCGTATGTGTGTTGTACTTAAATTACTGTGTTTGTGTGTTTGTTTTTAGACTCGGACGACACGTGGTGTGGAACGCGATTGTGTTTGATTCTTTAACGGACAACTGAAGAAGGTGTTTTGGTTATTGTTTAAAAAGGATTTTTCACCATATCTAAAGAAATTTTTTGAAGAAATATTTTAACTATTGAAATATTTATACAGATTTAGAATACCCAAGTCTTTGTTTAACCCTAGTTTATATGTGTTTAATTTTAAAATCCAGTATTTCCCTTTTTTTCTTCGTATGTATGTAGTGCTAAAATTTGAGTCTGTCAATATACATTTGCAATTATCTATCGAGTGTCGTGGTCTATTGAAGTGTTCTGCTACTGGGGAAAATGGATTATTTTGTCGTATGTCTTGTTTATGGTTGTTGAAACGAAGCCTAAAGTTAGTTCCACTTTCGCCAATATATCCACTATTAGGACATATTGTGCAGAATAGGTAGTAAATTATATTATTGCTATCACAAGTGAGGCGGGGTGGATGTATTGTGATTTTGGAGTTGGGTGCGAGAAATTCACTGTCTGTTATTAGGTGTTTGTAAATTAGACAACGAGTTTTGTTACATTTGTAATTACCTGTTTGGTTTGTATTATTTAGATATTTGGTGGAGGTGAGGATAGCTGATAAGTTAGGTGTTTGTTTTTTTGCGTTGATGGGTGGTTTGACGAAAATGTGTTTGATATTTTTGTTTAATTGGAGGATCTTGTAGTCATTTTTTAATTTGTGAGTAAGTGTGTGGGAATATTGATTGTGGTTAAAAACCATGGGAATCCGATTGTTGTTTTTACTTTTTTGTATGTGAGAAGTGTGTTACGGTTTATGTGGATAGTTTTATTTAGTGCTTCTTTTATTATATTTATTGGGTATTTACATTTTAGGAATTGTTCTGTTAAGTTATTAATGTTGTGTAGAAAATCTAGATGGTCTGAGCATATGCGTTTGATTCTTAGAAATGAGCTGTATACGATAGATTTTTTTAATTTAAGAGGATGACAGCTTTTGAAGTGAAGGAATTTGTGATGGTTTGTGGGTTTGTTGTATAAACTGGTGGAAAGTGTGTGTTTGTTTAATTTTATCACAACGTCTAAGAAAGGGACGGATGTGTATGAATGTTCCATGGTAAATTTAATTGTGTTGTGGAAGTTGTTGCAGAAAGTGAAAAAATTTTTTAGTTTTTCTGATCCATGAGTCCATAGCAAGAAAATGTCGTCAATATATCTAAAGTAGTGTAATGGTTTAAATTCTGAATTGTCTAGTATTTTCCTTTCTAGAATGTGCATAAAAATATTAGCATAGCTAGGTGCCATTTTCGTGCCCATTGCTGTGCCACTAATTTGTAAATAGTGTTTGTTGTTGAATTTAAACTTGTTATGTGTAAGAATGAAATTTATTAATTGACATATATCTATAACTTGGTTGTTGGGTAATTTTTTACTAAGGAACTCACGGCAAGCTGAAACTCCTTCAGTGTGTGGAATGTTCGTGTAAAGAGATGAAACATCCATCGTTACTAGGATTGTATCCGGGTGGACTGAGTTGATGTTTTTTAATTTAATTTAATTTATATATATATATATGTGTGTTTTAATTTGTATATATATATACATGTAGTTGTCAGAAAACCAACACAATGATTTGTTTCAAGTGGTGAAAGCTTGTGTAGGACCATCCACACTTTTTGGATCTGTCGATAAAAAAGTAACGGTACAAAAGACTTGCCACGGAAACTCCGAACAACAGTCCTCACCGGATCAGAGTCAATACCAGCCAGTACACGCCTCTCGGCAGACACATGCAATATAATGACGGGGTTAAGCTGTCATGAGTTTTCCTTCCCATCTGAAGTCTTTTTATCGTGAAACAAACCCAAAAATGATTGCTAACCAAAGCTCAGGGAGACTCATTTCACCCTCATCAAGGGCAGCTAGTCCGCGCCAGTTCTCAACACGGTACTTTACATAGTTGAATACGCGAAACACGAAAGCATCTAAGAGTGTTCCTGCTGCACTTGGATACAATACATTGTCCTGTACTGTTTGTGGTCTTTTGTGCAATTCTCGAGCCGGTCTAAAAAGTCATGCCCGTCATAGACATACAGATAATTAGTTCGTGGTCGTCGGAACCTCATACATCGAACTCGATGGGAGAATCCATCATATATATATATATATATATATATATATATATATATATATATATATATATATATATGAATCAAATGTAGATTAAAACTTAAAATTCTGAGTTTGACCGTTGTAAATGTCATCTACTTTTAAGTTGGATAGACAGACAGAACCAGTTGGTACTTTTTTACAGAAGGTATTTAAAAGAGTTCTAGCTGTCTTGTATAGATTCGCCTAATGTTTACCCATCGTCTCAGGTATAAACACGATTAACACTTGCCTATAGAGCCAAGTATAAACACGACTATCTTTTATTTCGTTTTCACCAGATAACGATAATATCACGAGCAGTAGCACAATGAATTGCTTCGAAAATATCGATGTAGATGACCTACTATCCTTCATAACTGAAGTATCGTTCACTCATTTAGAAAATGATGACCTCACTGGACATCGATGCTTCAGAATTATCAACACTAATTATATATGAAATATATATATTTTTTAAATTTGGATATTTTTTGACGGTAATGATGAGAATCTGATATTAAAACTATTAACTCATCTCTGTTTTCTGTACGACTATATATTCAGTTCTAGATTTTAAAAAATAGAACAAAATAGAAAATAAAAAAATAATTAACTTCAAAAGTGATATGACATGATTTCACCAGCCGTTAACACACTAACACCCACAATCCAGTATTTGTGTATGGTGGACACTAATGGGTTATAGGTAAAAATTTATAATTTATAATTAATACCGGATTTTTATAAACCTATAACATTATTTACACGATTTGCATTAGGACTATAACTTTAGCGCACATGCTATTTTATGAAGACCTCCTTAGTAGTACGACCATATAAATAAATACAGCCGCTAATTAAGGAAGAAAATGACAGCAAATCCTCAACAGCAGCAGCAGTCAAACGTGAGAAGCATCAACTACAGTTGCAACCTAATCAGCAAGTAAGTTATGTTTAAGGAACCAAATTCATAACCGAGAATTGTCCGGCAAAACAATAGCCAAGGGGATTAAAGGGGCAGATCGTGAATTTGGTGACATAGACATTGTGAGTTCAATCCTTGAAGATGGCAGTGTACATCTGAACTCAGTGGACGGGCGAGCAGTAACTGAGCAGCACTAAAAAAAAATAACTAGACGAGATATACTTAAACATGTTCAGTGGAACGAGAAAAGTCTAGCTTCGTAAATAAAGTAAAGGAATTAGTTCAGAATTGCCTGTAGGTTATCGATGAATGCCTGAGGACACAAACATCGAAACGTTGTGATAAGAACAATAAAGATAAGGACAATCGTTCAAATATTGTAAATAATGATAACTTTTTTTTTTTTTTCCTTTTTCTTTTTCCAACACAAAAACTTGTGAAAAAAAATCTGAAAATAAAAATTGAATCGTTCGTGATTTGTTTTTCTTTAAGTCTTTGCGAGTTCTAGAGAAGTATCAGCGGCTGCGAGGCGTTAAAAGCATTAAGAATCGCCATTTGATACACTTCATTCAGCGGTCAAAGGAGCGGGATGCGCTGAGACGCAGTTATATTCATCATGCCAAGCAAGTGAACAGTTCTAATGTAGTTGTAAAATATTGTCGTTTTTATATTGTTCTGATGGGCTCACTCACACGCTTTTTAGTTCCACAAATTTCTTACGAAGTGACCGTGTATTTTTTTGTACATCCTATTGGTCACAAGAATATGGTCGAGTGTTTGATTTTTTGACTTGCGTGGGCTTTTTTTTTATATATATTATGAATTGCGCCAAAGTTGATTCAATTTGTCTGGAAGCTTCCTTGTCGGTGAATTGCATCATTTCCTATATTCCCACCCCAGAAATTCAAACAAAAACTATAATTAAAAATGAGGAATCAGAGAGGCGAGTTCGAATTCTAGTCGAATCCATTACATTCACTTAGGTACTAATACCCTTGGGAAAGGTATGAATCCTCTTCTTCTCAAGTTATGGGTAAATAACAGGACGGAACGGGTTCTATAGCATTGGATAGCAACTGGTCTGCTGCAGAAATCGGGAAAAAATCTGTCGCGTCAGTCATGTATCGAAAGATACATGATCGCCTAAGCGTGTATCACGCATGGCACATAAATAACTGACTGATATTTAATACAGGAATTTAACTATAATTTTATCAATTAATACCCAATTTTACGGTTGGCATTAATAGTTTAAATTATCTAACCAGATAAAACGTGAGTCATTGATTTAAACTACGGTACGAAACCGCTGAATCTGATTACATAATTTTCAAAGTTGAAGGAAATTAAATAATATTTTAAAAGAGTACGTAAGCGAAGAGGGTAATTCAACTTTATGGACGTAGAAAAGTTGGGTCTTGGCTATAAAGGCTTGAGCGGGTGACAGTAAAGAATGCAGATTTTAAGATGAACATGAAAGCCATTGAAGCTGCATGCAGAATTTGGGAAGTGGAAGCAAAATAAAACCGTATCTAACTTCGCTACTCCGAACTATTTCTAAAATGGTGGCACGTCCCTTGAAGTAAACCCCAAGAAGTAGGCGGCCATCGGTTGGCTTTAAAGCGTAATGTCGATGAGAAGCCGACAACCAGCGATTCGGAAGAGCTAAGATATTTGAAAGACATCAAGTGTAGGATATTTGATACGCTTCCAAAAGCACACAGGCTCTCTCGATAGGTTCCCCATTGATTAGAAATGAAAATACTTTTGATATATCTGCCTTGGTATGTGCATATGCGAGCATGAAATAAAGACGGCAAGTGTGGAACAGAGATGGTTTTAACTTGGACCCTTCATTGCCGTCCACATAGAAAATTGTTTACTGTGCATTATTACAGTTGTTAAGTGAGAGACATTAGAAAATCGAACGGAAACTGTTGTGTGTTTATAGGAATTCATTTATCAAGTGTATGGAAATTTATGGCAACAGCGGCCATGTTTGTAAATTTTCTACAAACGCATGACGCTGAGGAAAAATGACTCTCATTTAAAAGAAATGGCGTGAAGACAAATAATTTCTCTGGGGATGTGTACCGACGTCTTTCGATGAAAAATAAATAAATAGGGCTATTTTCAGTTAAATTGTGATTAATCTATAGAAAGAGAGGTGACGTAAAATGATAGTGGTAATGTGAGATAGAGAAAGCGAGAGACAAAGATAAATGGGAACAAAAGAGAGGAGAGAAAAATAAAGAACGAGAATGAAAAGGGGAAAGAAAGAGAAAGAAAGAGAAGAATGACAGTGAGAGAGAAAGGTAGAAAAAGCGAGAGATAAAGTGAAAAAGAGTGAGAGAGAGAAAGGGCGAGGAAGAGATAAAGAGAAAAAGAGATATACAGAAGGAGAAAAAGAGAGCGATTAAAAGATAGAGATGAAGAAGTTGAAGGAGAGAGAGAGAGAGAAAAGGAACGATTGCGAGATAAAGAGAGCGAAAATTTAAAAGTTGAAAGCAAGAGGAAGAGGACGATGAAAAGAAAGAGGAAGGGACTGAAAAAGAGAGACAAGAAATGAGGGGGGAGAAAAAGTGGTTGAAAAAGATTATATGAGAGAGGAGGTTCAAAGGAAGAGAAAGGTGAGGATGAATGAGAATGAAAAGAAAGAGGCAAAGAGAATTTTCGCGAGCCGTGGATTATTGGAAAATGCGATTTGAATGAAGGATTATGACGTCATTGTTGTAGAAGCCACTCTACCCTGTTGCCATGGTAACCAATGCGCGTCACTCTCAGCATTTGAACTGTGATGAGGTTGAAAGGGACTCAATGACAATTGTTGTTGTTTTTTAATAAGTATATATTTGCGTGAGTTGTCTTTGGAAGAACAATGGAGTATTTTTGGGGAACGGTGCCATAGACTGTTCAACTGTCGAACTCTCTGCCTCGCGAAAGAGGAACCCGGACGAGGCTTTGCCGAAGGGCAAAGTTTCGTCCGGGGAGGTAGACAGACACTGAACCCGTTTATGCGGGTTCTAAGGGAATATTTTTGGCCGAGCCTAAGGGGTCGGAGAACCCACGGTAAACCCGACTTTGTGCCACATACATCCCTCGTGGGGGGGGGCTGTTAAATATTAACAGTGGAGTATTTAAACAAGGTAGATAAGGAAAGCGAGAATAAAGGACTAACTAATAACTGTCAAACGACACAAGTGGGTTAAACCAAGGTTTAATTATATGGTACCTTTTAATTATATAGTACCTTTTAATTATATGGCACCTTTTAATTATATAGTACCTTTTAATTATATGGCACCTTTTAATTATATAGTACCTTTGTAATGGACGACGAAAAATATCGTCTTGCATCATGTTAAACTTCCATAGTTGTGGAGGAGACTATAGATACATACCTTTCCCAATGAAGTGAATAAAACAAACCCGACTGGAATTCGAACTTTCAAACTGCTATCCTTTACACCTCCGCACATCCACATCAGACCAACACATGCATGGGTTCCAAAATAAAAGGCTTATCGACACTCCTATTTACTTATGTCTACCTCTACAAAATAATTAAAGACAGCGAATGTTTTGTGCAATCAGTAATGTATTGATTGATTGATTTGTATTTTACGGCTTATCGACCTTTCCGCAGGTTATTTAAAGCCAGAAAATATTTTTGGATTGTAATAATTTCTTTAAGAGATAATAATTATTTAGTGATATGTCTTACTAATTAATCCCTAGCTGGGGGAGAAGAGTTGGATGCATACCCTTCCAATGGATATTTACACGTAAGTGAACCTAACGAGAAATGGAACTCGGCTCTCCGATTAACAATTCCAAGGCATTGTCCATTACACTACCCGAATATCTAAGCTTACAGCACTCGGTATTCCCAAGCGGTCACCCATCTATGTACGGACCAAGCTCGGCGTTGCTTAACTTCAGTGATCATACGGAAACCGGTGTTTAAACGGGACGCGGTTGTAAGCAATCAGCAATGTAACTCCAAGAGAAAATACTGAATGTTTCCTTATTAGGAAATGGTTAATATTATCATCACCATTATTTACATGTGAACTAAACAATGATCTGCTTGTTGTAATATAAATAACAATATTTTTTATTTTACAATAATATTTTGTTTTGAGATAATGTTCTGAGCCCTATGACAGTTTTAAGTTGATAAGGTTAAATGTTGAGTCAATCAGCTCCAATCTTTAAATTGGTGATGTTGATTGACAATCTAACAATGTTTTTTTCTACATGAATTTCTGGGTTATCACCACAAACAAAGAACTGTACCAAATAACAGAATCCACATCACTTGAGGACTTTCAACAGCAGCAACAACTAAAATGGATAGCACATGTAACCCGAAGAGAAAATAATGACACAATCAAGATCTTGACATTCCACACTACTTCAAGCAAAAGGTTATGAAGGAAACTCCTCATTAATACTGGAAAGATTGGTAACAACTACTGGATTTGAGAAACCGGTTTTCCTGAATAAATTATTTTAAGAGAAACACTTTATAAATTTCAACCGACCGTAGTATTGGCTGCTCGGTCAATGAATGCCAAATGTTTCCCTATAAAGAAACAGTTAATATCCTTATTACTATAACATAAATCCTACAGATTTTATGACAAAGTTATATTTAAATTTGCGCACTACTTCAAGCAAATGGTTAGTCAGGAAACCCCGATAAATACTGGAAGATTTGCTCGACTTGGGAAACCTATTTACCTGTTGTTTTAAGAAAAATATTTTATATATTTCAACCGACAAATGTACTGGCTGTTCAGTCAATGAATGCTTACTGCTTCTTTATAAGGAAACAGTTAATATCACCATTATTATGGCGTAAATCCTACAAATGTTATGTTTTTATGATAAAGTAACATTTAAATTTGCAAGCCAAAACCTGTCTTGCAAACATTTTTATTAATAAATTTATTAATAAATTTATTTAAAAGTAAATGTATCCAAATGAAGTGCCAGATCAGGACAAAACTGAAGAACTGTTGCCATATTTAGGCAGGATCTTCCCAGTCCTCACTTTCCGGTCTGGATAGAGTTCAAAAGTGTCACAGAGTTTTTGATTCAGAAGAATTATTTTCCATCCTTCAAAATGTGGTGAGTGTCTCACTGCTCTATTGCTACTTCCAAGGAAAATGCTCAAACTACATTCCTTGGTTCCGCCAGGTCTAACCTTCATGGCTAGGACCCTTTATGCTACTTATATAGTAGTAAATCACCCACATTCCTTCTTTAGGCCTGTGGGTCTTGGGAAAGACTACCCATCTTTGAACATTATGGACTGATACTACAGAATCACAAAGAAGGTACCAGATAACAGAAATCCCATCACTAGAGGACTTTCAGCAGCAGCAACAACTAAAATGGATAGCACATCTAACTCAAAGAGAAAATAATAACCTAATCAAGATGTTGACATTGCACGCTGTTTTAAGCAAAAGGTTAGTTAGGAAACCCCCATAAATACTGGAAGATTTGCACGACTTGGGAAACCTATTTACGTATTATTTTAAGAAAAAGATTTTATAAATTTCAACTGACAAATGTACTGACTGTTCAGTCAATGAATGCTTAATGCTTCTTTATAAGGAAACAGTTACTATCACCATTATTATGACGTAAATCCTACAGATGTTATGTTTTTATGATGAAGTAACATTTAAATTTGCGAGCCAAAACCTGTCTTGCAAACATTTTTATTAATAAATTTATTTATAACTAAAGGTGTCCAAATAAAAAAAATTTGAAATTGATAACTTTTTCTATTTCACTGAAACAGGTGTTAAAAACTTCCGTCTTCCCTCCCTACTTTCTTTTTCTTTCATTTTCTCATTGAAACCAAGTAGCGTCTCTGATATTCTAGATACGCGTTTACACACGGTCAAAACAGAATAGACTATTTTTCATGAGGTATTGACAGGACGTAACGGTCGTGCTAAGGGAGGGACAGTCAGAATTATAATAGAAATGATGAAAAGATAATATTTTTAGGTTTTATAAAATATTAATTTTTAATGTACATAATGCATATATACAACTACATCTGTGTCCTGGGTATGACGATAAACTATATCTGGCAGCAATACCTCTGATCTTTGAGGAGCGTGGAACCACCTCTTAATTGCTGGTGTTCCCAGGTCCTCCCTGATCAGGGGTTGCAGTGCCTATTAGGGTCCCAGCTATGGGTAAATAGTTGACCCCCAAACTGGTGTCAAAACACTTTGAAAGTGTAAAAGAAGGTTTTAATAGCAGCAATATACTTTTGCAAAAGATTATTATCAGCAATAAATTTTTGAAGAAAAATTATTACGAGTAATACATTTTTGAAAAAGAAAAAATTACTAGCAATATATTTTTTGGGGGAAAAATAGTAAGAATACATTTTTGAAACAAAAAATTTACGAGAAATAATACCTCGCTCACATATTCGATCCATGCTATCCTCAGTATCTGTCCAAAAAGTAAAATCTGTATTTTTTTAAAGCATTTCATCCCAAGCAAGGCAGGAGGGCCACTAGCACACAATGGTTTAGAGAGAATGAAATTAAGAGTTAAGAGGGGTGTGTGAGGAAAGGATAAAGAGAAGACGGCGATCAGGATCAAGGCATCAGAAGATGTCGATTGACATTACATTTGAAGATTTGAAGATTATAGCTTTCAGGGAAGCAAGTAAGAAGAAAGAAATTCCACTGTCGGGAAATGCGAGAGAAAAGGCTGTGGAAATAGAAGAGGTGGTTACCTTTAACTGTTTCGGCAGTGAAAGGGTGGCACCGATGCCAACCTAATAGAATGTTTAAATTCAAGCAGTTGGGGAATCAGTGAAAGTATCTCGTCAGAACATTTGCCATGAAAATATTAGTAGAAAAGACAAAGAGAAGTCACATCACGTCTGTGAGAAAGTGACTGCAGTCGAGATGACAGGTCAGGGCCTATCACATTACATATCCGTCTTTGGATTTTGTTGAGAACCTCGAAATGAACAGCGGGGACACCAGACCATATATGGCAACAGTATTCAATGCAAAGAAGAACGGTAGATTTGTAGAGTTGACGGATGAACTCAGACGAGAAAATCCTTCTTGCGAGACACAGAGAACCAACTTTCCTTGCGGTGGATGAAGTTATAGAACAAAATTTATTAAGAGCTAAAAAGGACCGGAAATTGTGGAGATCATCAACGCCGTGAAGAGACACGGCCCATAGAAGAACCCGAATAGGGAAAGGTCTTTGAGAATTAAACAGGATACGTTAAGGAAGCTGTGGCAGGGTTTAGCAGAGAGTAAACTACTTAATGAGCTTGTAGGAACTGATGGTCGAACAGGGGACAAAGAGAGATTGTAAATGGTTACATTTAACTGTTTCGACAATGAAAGGGTGGGGCCGAGATGCGAACCTAGAAGCACGCCTAAATTCATGGAGTTGGGGTAACAGTGAAAGTAGCTCGCCAGAGCAGTTGCCATGAAAATACTTGTAGAAAAGACAGGGGAAAGCCACAGCACGTCTGTGAGAAAGTGACTGTAGGCGAGATGCCAGATCAGGACCTAACACATTGCATATCAGTCTTTGGATTTTGTCGAGGACCTCGAGATGAACAGCGGGGGAACCAGACTTTATATGGCAACAGTATTCAATGCAAGGACGAATGGTACATTTGTAGATTTGAAGGATGGACTCAGACGAGAAAAATCTTCTGACCCGTCACAAAGAACCAACTTTCCTTACGGTAGATAAAGCTGTTGATTCAGTGTAGTTGTTCCACCTCAGGACAGTGGAAAGCATGAGACCAAGAAGGCAGAGAGAGACGCTTCCATGAAGCTGAGCATCAGCCATGCTGATAGGAGGCAGGGAAGGTTCTTTATGGTGGGTAAATGAGAGCAGTTTCGTTTTGGTGGCATTGAAGTTTACAAGCCATTTCCTGCCCCAGTCAACCACAGATATGAGGTCCTTTTCAAGACCAACTGCCGAGTTAACTTTGTCAGCAATGCTGGATTTATTATTGAGACAGGAGTAAATAGTAATGTTATCTGCATAGATGCCTACTTAAGAAGTGATGACATCAGGAAGTTCATTGATGAAGATCAGAAACAGTGTAGGACCCAGGATAGAGCCTTGGGGAACACCAACGTTCGAATGAAAGGAACTGGAGGCGAACCCGTTTAGGACAACATTCATTTCACGGTTTGGCAGTAATGATTGGATTAAATCAAATAATCGTCCTGTAATATTGTATCACTCAAGCTTACGAACAAAGTTGGCAGGCCAAAGCCTATCAAATGGCTTCGAGATATCTACAGCCACAGCTCAACCTATTATCAAGAGCTTGTTATACAAATTCAGGTATGGCCGTAAGCATGTCAGCGGAAACCATATTGTTTGTCGGAGAGTAGATCATGGAAAGTCAGGTGCTTAACCATTTCGGCATTTATTAAAGCCTCAAAGCCTCAGACGAAGAGTGGTGGGAGACTGATAGGACGGTAGTTAGATGAGTCAGAAGGGTCTCCAGAATTCTTAAAAACAGCGACAAAGGCAAGAGTCAGCCAGGCAGTAGCTATTTAGTTTGGGGAAAACTCGATCCAGCTGAAGAGCACATTGCTTTAAAACTAAGGCTGGTATCTAATCATCACTACTTACTTGGGAGTCTAATTTAGAGATCATGTCCAATACCATCGACGGTGTTATGCTCATCTCACTCATTAGAGCCTCAGTTCTGGGGGGGAAATCAGGTGTGGGTACTCCGGATAAATCGAGTGTTGAGTTGGATGAGAATTTCCTCGCAAAGCATTCAGCATTATCAGCTGTGGAAGTTTGAACTTCGAATTGATTGAATAGAGGAGGGATTGTAGAATTGCCGTTGTTGAACACACTCTTGCAGAGCCGCCAGTAATCTTTAGAAAGCAAATCTGCGAGATGCAATACGTTGTTTCATTTTATCAGTAAATAATAACTTTGCTTCATCGAGAACACGCTTGCACTCATTACGAGCAGAGACAAAGAGACGTCTGTTGCAATCAGAAGTCTTTCCTATGGGCTATGGCAGCAGAGCAAGCAACCGAGAACCAAGGAGATGAGCGCGATTTAACTTGCTGAGATGAAAGCCTCGATGTCAGCTTTTACACAGGAGGAAACTTCAGACGCACATTTTTGAACGGGGAGATTAAAAACCACATTTCAAGGGACGTCGCGAAGCAACTCACGGAACGAGTCCCAGTCTGTACGTTTATAGCAGAAAGATATTCTGTTAGTAGTGGTTGGAGGGGGAGTGGAAGGAAATGTTAATAGACACTACGGTGTGATCAGAGTTGCCAAGAGGGCAGGGCTGCGCAGCGTGACAAGAGTCAGGGATGGAGGTAAAACAGAGATCGAGAAGGGAAATGTTACCGTCAGGGTTACTGAAGGGAAACGTGTAGGAAAAGTCAACTACTTGCGTGAGGGATTGACTGATTGAAAAGTTAAGGGTTTGGATGCCAGCGAGGTCACTTATAGAGTGTTTAAGCCACATGGTTATGGTGGGCGTCACCGAACACAAATATGTGCGCAAATGGATGTAGAGATGGCCTTGTCTACCTTATCGGGAATACTATCGATGACACCACAGTCTTGAGATGAAGAGGAACGATAGAGAAATAAGACATAGCTTACTGAATTGAGGAGAGATAGACGAAGACACATATACGAATAGTCTGGAAATTCAAGAGATAGTTCCCTAGGCAGCGGTAGATGATCGCAGACATAAACTCCCAGGCCATACATGTGGACATTAGAGTCCTTTCTAAGGAGAGGAAGGTAGCCGGAAATCAAGTAATCAGAGGAAGGGATTGACGAGTTATGGTTAGTCTCGCAGAGAGCTAGGAGACTTTTCGAAGAGGAACGATTCCACACTGGGTTTAAGTGATATTTTGAGACTTATATTTGTGATTGTTGATAGTCATATTCAGTTATTTTGGTTAGGAAAAGCCTTAATGTAATAGTAGCAGACTGTCATCAAATGTGACATGAGCAGAAAGGAACTGGCGCAGGCTGCAACATGTGGTCTCAGGGTTGCCCACCGGAGGTGGGTGTAGGCACACTCTTCCATACCCGACATAGCACTGCAAGAACACCGACATTATGCAACTGTGGATCACAGCAGCCCCTCAAGACGCTAAGCAAGAGTTTGGGCTCCTAACTACTTGTCGGGAACAACAATCAGAGAACTGCCAACCCGGTACCCTCAGTATGAAGAGACGTTACCACAAACTGTACACATCGCAAGGGGTTAAGGACAGCAACACTACAGAGGCCGGAGAAAAGGAAAGGATCTGAGAACCCCTTCCTAAACAGGAAACGGGGGATGATCCTCTAACCTTGTTCAAGGGAAGGGGGAGTAGTATTGTCCGGGAAGGGGGCAGCCTATCTTCTATTACAGACAAAAAAAAAACAACAACAACAAAGAAACAACAAAAACAAATAAGAAATAAGCAACAAACAAGAAGTCCATGAACAACGTGCATAGCACCCAGAGTTGAAACTGAAATATAAAGTTTCAACTTAGTTTAAGGGCCGACATGCACTTCCTGTTGAAGACAAACATTCCACGTCTGTGAGTCAGGAATAAAAATTACGTCCATACTTGTATGAGCCAGGGGGAAAAAAAAAATAAAAGAATTAATATTTAAACAATTTTTCAAAAAGGAGGTAGAGTACCATGTTCAAATTCAAGCTTATTATCATGCATTCACTTTCACATAGAATGCTCTTGTTAAAGGCATGAGCCTTCTCTTCTCCCACCTCAGCTATCGATAGGTTATATTTCAACCGAAAACAATAGTGTCTGCTCGGACAATCACTATTTTTATTACCATTACTATATGACTGTATTTTTTGTTTTAACCTTCTACTCTTGATCTCATGAACAACACTTATTTTCGTAGAATTAATAAATTCGTCGAATGATCTAAAGAGGAAAAGCTTTCTGAAAATAAGGCGAGTTCTTCGACATTGGACAAATCCAAGTGTATAGACAGACGCAGGAATATAAATACATATTTTTATTTTTTTTTTATCAATAATCGATGCAGTTAATCTATGAAGAATTCTACTAGCGAGACAGAATCGAACAATTGACGGAATTGTCTGTAGAAAAGCGGTTTCCTCGCCATTATGTGAGATCGACCTTTGTGCCTGGCCGCAAGAGAGTGTAATACGAACATTCAAGAAGGGAATTTGTCGGCACCATTCATTAATTTTATCTTCATTATAAATAGGGGACGAACAACCAATACGACGAGAACTTGTTCCCTTCGGTGTCATTTCCTTTCGTTTCCAGACAATCTCAGAAGATGCCGTTCGTAGTTTCAGCAACTCACCGACAAAATTAAATGTCAATAAACAGATACCGGGTACGGGTATGTTCGAATTTCGGCTGAGGCTGCTTACGATCAATCTGAAATAATGTTCTTAGGAAAGGCATTAAACAACATAACTTTGCCCTATCTCCCACCATGGATCCTGTATCCTGGACTGCTCCTTCAGGTTACGTGCCGTCATATTTTTGCTAGCAGATTGACTGATTGATTCGTTTTCTACGGTTTATCAACTCTTTGAAGGTTATTTAAAGGCAGAAAATATTTTTGGATAGTAAAAATTACTTCTTTTGTTTTTTTTAGATAATAATAGTTTTAGTAACACAAATTTTACTAATTAACCCGTAGCTGGGGAGAAGAGGTGGATTTATACCTAATCACAATTTGATAAACAAACAAGGAATTATAATACGAATGTGGGGGATCAATTCTATATTACAATAATTATATAAAATGATCCCTAAATTTCTGGTCACAGTAGTTTCTAGACATTTATAGCCAAGAGACTGTAAATAATCCTAAAAGACATGCCTGTTCAGTTAATCAGTATTTCATTGATTGACTGATTTTCTACGGCTTATCAGCCACTTGCAAGTTATTTAAAACCGTTATTTTTTTAGATTGTAAGCCTTTCTTATTTAGATAATAATGATTTAGTGATACGAGTCTTACTATTTAACCCGTATAGGGGAGAAGAGGTGCATTCATACCTTTCCCTTTATTTGCGCGTAAGTGAATATAACGATGCCAACGGGAATCGGAACTCGGCTCTCCGATTAAAAATTCTGAGTCATTATCCATTACACCACCCGCACATCTAAGCTTACAGAATCTGATATTCCCAAGCGGTAACCCATCTAGTTACTGACCACGCTAAACGTTGCTAAATATGCATTTTCGATTCTCACCCGTCGAAGTGCAGTTGAAATGCACTGAAACGAAGTTGCATCTTTGTAGTGAGTAAAATGCTTTTGTCTATATGAAAAAGAATTATAATAAATAAATAATTATCGCTCTACTAACGGCATCGAGCCCTCTTTTGGATTAATGCTGTGAACGTTGGAATTTATATATTACTTTCGTTCTCATCACATCGGGTATATATATATATATATATATATATATATATATATATATATATATATATATATATATATATATACTTTAGCATTGGAATTATGATACCTTTAGCAAATGAACATTTTCACTTACGAATTTCAACTTCAAAATTCACAGGATTTGTCAATCATATTATGGAGTTAGGCGAGTCTGGGGAGTGGGAGACCGATGGGCTGTTTATATCCTAATGGTCACACGTTCAAAGTTTAATTCGCCGGAAATTCACGGATATTAACGAAAACGGATACGTTTGTCCACGTCGATAATGCCTTTTCGTATAGCTGACTGACGCAACCCACACTTAGATATCTTCATTTAATTACATACACACCTGCGCTAGCTTTAAGTGACCCTTTAGTTTCTACCAATTAAAATCTTGGATTAATTATGTACACTATATTAAGAATTAGGAAGTCTTATCCTGCGAATTTTAAAAATAAAATTCGTAGGTGAAAATGGTCATTAACTAACGGTACAATTGTAAAGAAAATTTGCTCTGTTTAATAAAAATAAACACTGAGCGCTCTTTTGTGAGTCACTTTTAACATATTTCAAATTCTGTTATGTTAATAGGGCTCGTCTGGATAATAACAACGGATTACTACCGATATATATATATATATATATATATATATATATATATATATATATATATAATAATTTAATTTAATTTTTTAAAAAGCCTCACCGTTACAAGCTTTTTGTGTACATGTTGCACCTGAAAGCGAGATCCAACAGATCAAAGGGAATTTTCACGTGTCTTTCTAATCCAGAAACTGACTTGCATACTTTATGGCAGAGTGTGCATGAAGACACAAAGATTGATTTCTGGCTTCTTTCAATGGATCGAGCCTGATGAGACCTAAAGTCACTTTGAAAGAGCAAAATTACCACATAAACTATATATATATATATATATATATATATATATATATATATATATATGTGTGTGTGTGTAGTTTATATGGTATGTTTATATATATATAAAACATCGAGTTTTAGAAGAAACCTCAACAGAATGCAGAAAGCACTTTCGTCCTATATTTGGGACTCATCAGCAGTGCGCATCCACTACCAGGAATTGAAACCCGGGCAGTTACGTTATTAAGCAAACGTCATACCACCTGTACCACGGGCCCCGGTGACGAAGAGGGAACTAATTAAACTCGACATAGCGCTGCTCATTCACATATTCCAGGGTGGAACTCATCCCAGTTCCTTTAACCAAGGACTGTGCCCCCGAGAGCCACGACTACTATCACCAAGCCGCTCCATCCAGGGCATTAGAAGCCGGTTCAAGCAAGGATATACAAGAAGCTGTTAGGAGGATTTGAGATAATCATAATTAAGTAATTCATCGAGTTTTAGAAGAAACCACATCAGAATGCAGAAAGCACTGGACGGCCGTTTCGGGACTCATCAGCAGTGCGCATCCACTACCAGGAATTGAAACCAGGACAGTAACGTTATTAAGCAAACGTCATACCAATATATATATATATATATATATATATATATATATATATATATATGGGACAGACTGGGTTCTATAGCCTTGGATGACAACTAGTCTAGGAGAAGGACAAATCTGAACTTAAAACCCGCGGAGTGTTGTTTGGAGATCTTGTGGCACGCAGTGCCGCAGGTCTCTGTATTCGGCCCTTCAAAATGTGTGGTTGGTTTTGCAGAAAGCCTTCGCCAATATAATCAAATCATATGTATTGGTATCTGTGCTGTCGGTTCCTAAGAATTGATCTGCATGACCCTCATATATCGAATACGACGGGAGAGTTTACCATATATATCAGGGTGGCTTGACGATTGCATCTAGCATGAAATAGACTGAAAATGATATCGAAATAAATATTTCGATATCATTTTCAAATAAAAAGTCTCATTAGAAAATATGAGAAAATTCAAAAGAAAATATGTAGGAAGATGTTGTCTTTAGCATTCAACACAACATGTTTAATATATATATATACACAATGATATTTTAGACATAGAAGACTGGATTCAACTCCTGGTTTTGAATTCAAAATTCTTCTTCTAGTCTAGTTGCCAAGAAAGATTAGAGATAATATCTGCGTTGTTATTTAAATAGAGATGTAGTAAGGGTGAAGAGATTAGAATCATACCTTTTAATATTTACCAATACCCGAAAGAGGTAAATGTTTATTGTTATGGTCCAATCGTCCGGTGCATAAGTGAAGTCTTTGATAGAACTCCATATAGCATTTTGCGAGAATGCCGTTTCATTTTCAGAATTTTGCCCTTTATTTGTTACTGCCCATAGTAGTAATTCTTGTAGTTCAAGATGCTTCTGTTCGTTTTTCTGATGCTGCTCAAATTGCATTTTCATTAGTTCCAATATGGTTGCCTTAAAGTCTTCCATGTTTTCACGTAATTTTGTGTAAGTATTTTTCCTCAGCGTAGACTTCAGGTCTTTGTAGCCTGTTATTCTGGAACCTTAGTACGGAAATTATTCCTGCGTAGAATTCGTGTCTTTGTTCCCACTGTAAAATTGGTGTCCAAAAAGAAATTTTTTCTTTTATCTTTTTTTTTTATGTTCGCGTAGAACTTGTTTTTTTTTTTCTCACTTGTTTTTTTTTTCTGTTATGGACGACCGATAGCAAAAGATTTTTTTAGATTCTCCGCGTAGAACTTGTTTTTTTCAATATTCGCGTAGAACTTGTTTTTTCAGTGTCCTTCGCGTAGAATTTGTTTCTTCAGTCCTCGTCGCCAGTGTTATGGTCCAATATCCTCGCACCACTGTTATAGTCCAAGGTTAGGACCCAGGAAGAACAACACGAACACAAGAGTAGGAATAACAAAGATATATTAAACAGAATAATAATAATACAAGAAGTTGGAGGTGTTAGTATGACCTTCAGTCTGGTTTAGAGTGAACTACTATTGTCTCGACTCGTTCCACTCCATTCTCTCTTGAGAGGCCCAGTCTTTATATTATCAGGAAGAGTTCATTGTCGTTACAGGTAAGATCTCATAACCCCCCCTCCCAAAGCAATATTTACCAATACCCTTAATAAGTAAATGCTTATAGATCGAAATATAAACCACCAATATTTACTAATGCCCGAAACAAATGGATCGGATTAAAAACCAATAATATTTCCTTTTCAGCGAATCAATTAGATTATAATCTCCCCATCTCCATCCCCAAAAATATCCTAATATCCCGCCAACCATCGAACCATTTTTGTTTTCCATCAATATGGTTGATGCTAACCTTCAAGAGAATTACTCATTGCATCTTCTCCTACTACATCCTAATATCTGACCAACCAACTCGCAACCATTAAAACCATCTAGTTTTTGTTTCTAACATTTTTGTCGTCTGCTTTTTTCTTAATTATCTAATCGGACACATTTTCCCTTATATCAGATATTGTTGATGATAACCTCCAGGTGAGTGACTCGTTGCGCCTTCTAGATACTAGATTGACGGCAAGGCGCCCTCAGTTTACAGTCGAAATTGCTAGATGTTACCCGTAATTTCTATGCTAACAGTTTCTTCTCTCGTACTTTTCGCTTGTGGAACACTGTCCCGACTTCATGATTCCGAGTTAACTTCGATCTTCAAAACTTTAAAGGCAATGCCAGTCGTTATCGTCTGTTTTCTTAATGCTTATCCTTTTATTGTTCGCTTTCATTAATAGGTTTTTTTCTCATATTCACTAAAACTCAATGACGTCCTAGTGGCTTTATTGCCTTGCCTGGAGTGAAATCATTAAAAGAGAATAGATTTAAATGAAAGAATATGAGAAAGCAGAAAAAATTTCAAGGTTTTTACTGGGTGTTAGAGAATATGAGAAAATCTAGCATTATAGAGAGAGGGCAATAAAAGAACAAGAATTAAGGAGACAGATGCTAACGATTGATATTGCATTTAAATATTAGAAGATCAAAGGCAATAAAGCCACTAGGACGCAATAGGTTACTGGGTGTTAGAGAATATGATAAAAACTAGTATTAAAGAAAGAAGACAATAAAAGAACAAGAATTCAGAGGACAAAAGATAACGATTGACATTGCATGTAAATTTTTGAAGATCAAAGGCAATAAAGCCTCTAGGGCGCAAGGGGGTTGCTGGGTGTTAGAGAATATGCGAAAAACTACTATTAAAGTGAGGGGACAATAAAAGAACAAGAATTAAGAAGACAGACGCTAATGATTGACATTGCATTTACAATTTTAAGGATCAAAGTTGACTGGGAAACAAGAAGTCGAAAGAGAGCTCTACAGGCTAGAAGTGCAATAGAAGAAACTGTTAACGTAGAACTTGCGGTTCCATCTAGCCATTTCAACTGTAAAATGATAAGACCTTGCTGCCAATCTAGTACTTCATACTGTCCTTGTGCGATATGGGCACACTAAACATTACATTATACTTTCCTGGAATTGTCTGGAATGGTTTGAAATTAATATTACCTCCAGCCTAATGCTTCTTGCTTCCCTGTCAACTTTAATTTTCAAAACTTTCTCATATTCTCTAATACTCAGTAACCCATTGCATCCTAGTGGCTTTCTTGTCCTGTTTGGGCTGAAATGATTAAACAAAAATAGGTAAATTCCTTAAATATTATATCCTCGTGTCAGTCTAAGATAAGGTTAGTAAATAATTATACGGTGTAGAGAACCATGTGGGTTTGAGTGTGTTGTTGGATTAGAGACACGTGCCATTTATTTCCTGCCAGAAGAAGGCCCAATTACAAGAAAATGGCGGACTCTAGTAGTGTACAACCGAAGATTCACCTTCATCCCGTACCGTACGCTGACGGCTTAGTGGGAGAAGTTCAGACTGACGCAAATTCAGTCAGGTTTCGATCCTAGCTAGAGGCAACCGGACGTCTAGCCACACTGATGAGATGCGAAACAGTCTGATGACACACACACATATATATATATATATATTTATATATATTAAACCACACTATTCTACAATGGACATAGATATTAACATTTGTATGTGTGTGAACATTGGTGTCTGTTCTTTGGTGAATGTTCGTACGTACCTGTATGTGTGTATAATGTTCACGGCGTCTCCCACAAATGGGAAAACGCTATCTTTTGCGAGAGCTTACATTGTAGAGGTGTTCGCTGAAATGAAGAACCAGGCAAGAAGTCGCCCGGTATTTACAGTGTAGGGAGAACGAACCCTAGTGACAATTATGGAATTAAGGGGGAGCTAATTCCGACCACGATACTTATCAGTATAAGAATAATTATTTGTTCTTTTATATATTCCCTTTTCATGTTCTTTTATATATTCCCTTTTCAGCCTTGGTGCTAAAAGGATTTTGGAAAAGGCGACCACCGTTCAATCGTGTAATTATCAACATTCCCGGAAGCTAGAAAATATGACATTTCTCTTTGATTGTGATACTGGAGATTACTATGACTGGTAGAGGTAGCTGTCTTTATTCGCCAATTTTCGAATAGGCAAGGGTGAACGCAAAAGAAACAACATCGCTACCGAATGAGCCACCGACTTTGCCCTTCCCTTTTGTAGAACAGTAATGAGTATATGCGGAAAACTAAACTAAGAATTTGGCTCAAGGCCACTGCTAGATATTGGCGGAAGACCGCTTTTCATTTAACAACTCTATTCTTGGCGATGTTTACGCTACGCTCGGTAAACACCCACCTATTTCTAGCGCGAACCTCCAATCTACACATATTTTTTCTATTCTTCATTTATTCTATACGACATTAAAAAAATTAACACCATCAGCGCAAAGGCAACGAGTAGTTCTAAACGTGTTCTATTTAACGTTTGTCGACTGCAAACATATTCATAGGTTTCTGAATTTATTTGATGAGTTAGTTATTATTAATATTAGTTACTCACGGATAAAAATCGTTACCTTTGTTGTTATTATCACAAAATTTCAACCGTTGCCCTCCCCCACTCCATACTTCATCAGGATCTTTTTGAGTTTGATTTAGTTTGTTTTGTTTTACGGTATATCAACCTCTATGGGTAATTTAATGCCGACAATATTTTATTGCTGGTAATATTTTTTTTTCAAAAATATATTGCTGTTAATAAGTCTTTCTTCAGAAATTCATTGCTGGTAATAATTCGTTTTGAAAAATGTATTAATGGCATTAAAAACTATTTTACACTTTCATAGTGTTTTGACCCCGGTTTAGGGGTTAAATATTTGCCCATAGCTGGGAACATAACAGGTGCTACCACTCCTTGTCACGGAAATTTTTTGAGTTTTGTTTAGTTTAGTTTGAATCGTTTTACGGCATATCAACAACTCAATGGGTTATTTAATGCCGACAAGATTTTTTATTGCTGGTAATATTTTTTATCTATCTATCCCAATATATTTTGGTTTGGTTTGTTTTACGGCATATCAACACCTCAATGGGTTATTTAATGCTGACAATATTTTTTATCTATCTATCTATCTATCTATCTATCTATCTATCTATCTATCTTCAAAAATTCATTGCTGGTAATATTTTTTTATAAAAATGTATTGATGTTATTAAAATTATTTTTACACTTTCATAGTGTTTTGACCCCAATTTAAGGGTTACTATTTGCCCATAGCTGGAACCGTATCAGGTACTACGACCCCTTGTCACGGTGGACCTTGGAACACCAGTAATTGAAGGTGGTTCCGCGCTCCTGAAAACCTCCTGATGAGAGGCCTTGCTGACAGGTATAGTTTATCGTCTTACCCAGGACGCGGAACTTTTTCATTCGTGTAACCTTCAAGGAGACACGGTAGAATAATGGATAGCAGTTCGGATTCAGGAATCGGAGAGCCGAGTTCGAATTCCAATCGGATCCATTAAATTCACTTAGGCGCTAATACCCATGGGAAATGTATGAGGCTTTATTGCCTTTGATCTTCAAAAATTTACATGCAATGTCAATCGCTATCTTTTGTCCTCTGAATTCTTGTTCTTTTATTGTCTTCTTTCTTTAATACTAGTTTTTATCATATTCTCTAACACCCAGTAACCTCTTGCGTCCTAGTGGCTTTATTGCCTTTGATCTTCTAATATTTAAATGCAATATCAATCGTTAGCATCTGTCTCCTAAGAGAAATCAGGACAGCTTGCTGGCAAAATGTGTCATTGAATAACACAGTAACAGCTGTCATGGGAGGAATTCGAAAAGGCCTTTGGTGCCACAACTGACGCTGCTGATAATTATATAAGTCGACACGGACGTGAACACCGAGTGGTAGTAGGTCTGTTTCAGGCTTGAACGCATTCTTCAGTCGGCTTGACTATCGCCACTCAGTGTTTACCTTAGTGTCCCCTAATATATTTTTGTTACTTATATATATATATATATATATATATATATATATATATATATATTATGAAATGGACAAAGTCCGACAATCATTTAAAGACATTTTTATGCTTAACATTCTTTTTATAGATAAAAGTATTTAAGTAAATGCTCTGTTTTATAATAAACAGTATAAAATAACATTTACCGGCCTGAATGTCCGAGAAATTTTCATAGAAAATATTCGTCCCCCGACAGGAATCGAACCTGTATCCTATACGGAACCGTCACATATATATTTCTTTCATGGGAAATTGAAGTTTATAAGCTGTAAATTCGACCTTGCCAACCGAACGATCCTCTGTGGCCGAATCGGTTAAAAAGGCACGTCAGGCTGTATGACGTTTCCGTATAGGATAAAGGTTCGAATCCTGTCGGAGGACGAATATATTCTATGAAAATTTCTCGGACATTCGGGCCGGTAAATGTTATTTAATACTGTTTATTATAAACAGAGCATTTACTTAAATACTTGTATGTATAAAAAAGGATGTTAAACATAAAAATGTCTTTAAATATATATATATATTTGTGTGTGTATGTGTGATAAATTATAAATGTAGCATTTGAGGTAAAATGTTATCGGGTAAGAGGCACAGCTTATGCGGATAGGTGGGGAATATTACGGTTAGCCCAAGACATAAACAGGTTAAGATTGTAGTGATCGGGGACAAGTCTTCTTGTGAGTCGGTTACACAGAGCAATCGTTCGCGAGAAGGAGCTGTTCAGGTGGAACATACTTATCACCAATCGAATACACAAAGAATGACAGTAGTTCACTACAATGTATGCGACATGGCAGATCCTAGCCGTGAAGGTGAGAACTGGTGAAACTGTTGTGGTGTCCTCCCTCTAAAGATTCTATGTTGGACTCTTCCGCCTACTATAACATTAGTAGGAGAGTAGGCCTTTGGGGAACAGTCGAATAGACTGAACGCTGGGTCAACCGACACACACTCACTAGTCGTGTAATACGCTTCTGTTATACTTACTGTTTAATATATGATATATCTACAACACTGGTTGGTTTTTCTTATGTCTTAACTATTTACTTGGTCACAACAGAAACTTAAAGAATATATGCGCTCTCCGGTGAAAATCCTCGTCACAAATTCTCGAAATTTCATATTTGCTCAGTATCGTCGTTTAAAAGCAATATTCACCCTTGTTTGTTCGGAAATGTCTTTCGTGACTGAGTCGTTATAAGTACATCAGATCTAACAACGGTTTCTCCTGCCAACGACAACGCAGGTTCGAATCCTGTTGGAAGGAGCATAATTTTCTTTAATAAGATTCTTGTATATTCTAGCCGGTAGATGATAAGTACTGTTTAATAATAATGTACTGTTTAAAAATATATATATAAAAAAACAGTCTACTCAAATTTTAATATACCGTAATTCCCCATGTATAGTAGATCTTCATTCATAATACGCACCCCAAAATTTGTGCTGAAAGTGTGGGAAAATGCTTCTACTCACGCATAATACTCACCCATATTTTTATAATCAAACCTTATAAATTGTACCTCTACAGTTTCATTATGCCCAGCGTTTCCTACTCTTATAAAAATTGTTTAAACATAGTATAATATTATTCTAATTTAGTTTTGCGATAATTCTTATTTTATTTTACATTTGTAAGTATTGTTAGGTACATATGATTGTATTTTACATCCTTATGGGGTCGCAATCGCCGAATGTTACTGTCAACTTGTATGTTTGTGGTGAGTGGTCATTTCGCAACTGAAGTTGACCTATGAAATGTCAATATTTTAAAGAATTTTTGTAGCTGTGCTTAATACGGACCCCTGATTTTGCTTACTATTTTTAAAAAAGATGCGTATTATACATAGAAAAACGGTAAGCGATAAAAATCTGTCGCTTTAATAAATAAAATATCCATTACTTCTTAAGAAATTGCTTTGTTTATGTTTGGATAGGAAAGTGAACAGATATGAAATTTTGAGGAATGTATGACGAGAAGGATTTTGCTTAAATTGCTTGGGCGGTAATGTCCTTGTTGGTAATGAAATAGTTTCTTCTTCGTGGTTGGGGATCTTCTAACGAAGAGGGACAAGAAAATCTGCAGCACCGGAATCAAGCACTAAAGGCGCCGAACACTGGATCAAGACGAGCAGGGCATGAACAAAACTTCCAGACGGCAACACCACACATACGGGACGAATGCAGCCGAGACACCGGAGACACAAACATGGACGAATTAATTTCAAGCAACGCTTGGTAAAACGGACAGAAATCCGTGGTACCGCACGGCAACCACCTTGCCCTGTCAACGCAGCTCGTGGCCACATATTGCCTCTTCCCGAAGAAGGTGACTGTTTTTTGTGAAGCCTAAAACGGTTATCGAGCAAAATGAACATTGGCATAGCTAACACCGCTCCGCTTACCGTCCCAACTGTATCATTGGGGAAGCAGCTGGTAGAGACTTTCTTCATAACCAGACGTCCCGGGGTTAGTTTCGGCTTTGTTCTCGTAGGTCAGCCATGTGCCTTCCTTCCGCAGAGACAGCACAGTAAACGTCGTCTCTTTGACCGATGTGGGCAGGTACAATTATCAATCAGTAGCGGTTGGCAAATCCGTCTGCATTTCTTTTCCGCTACACATAATCTGATACAAGCTGTTAATCACTGGACACACGGTGAGAATCAATACAGCTCTATAAGCAACAGTCTGGGAGTCTAGGTTATTGACTGTTTGCTCTTCAGCAATAGCCCATGATTAAGAGGAAAACTTAAAAATTGCCAAATGTCTGGATTTTGATCGGATTATGTCGGAGAGAAAAAGAACGTGGTGGAAAAATATTCCAAGTCATTAGTGATTTCAGAAATCTAATCTTCTTTTTTTGTATTTTATTTTTTATTTTATTCCATTTTTTGGTTGCAAATAAATTCAATTAGGGTAGAAAGATGAAAAGACAATGACGTTGCTTCTCTTTCTAAAAATCTCGACGGTGCAACTTCGTAAAACAATTAGACAAATGCGTAGATATTTTCTGGGATTAGTTTTGTCTGGCAAGGAGCTATTAAAAAATAAGATTATCTAACAATTTATCATGATATATATATATATATATATATATATATATATATATATATATATATATATATATATATATATATATATTCAAAGTGTGTTTTACGCTGAAAAAACGGTCGCCCACGGTATTAATGGAAGATAACGTTTTAAAGGCTAGCAATGCTCAAAGTAGGAGTAGAGACCATTAATAATAAATAAAATGATTATTTATCTCTACAGTTTCAGTTTCGGAAGTCCACTCATCAGGAGACAAAAGTATTTATGTATCATGTTATATGATGTTTTCCTTTCAAGACTCTCGGCTATGAGATAAAATTATTCTGAATTTGTTTTTCTTAAAGGTCATCAGTTTATGTCGTAAGATCATTTGAATTTATTCAGAGGTTAAATATTAATGTGACTTTTTATTTATTATTTTAAATATCGCATATATATATATATATATATATATATATATATATATATATATATATATATATGAAAAGTGGACGGGGCGATTGCTGAAAATAACATTAATCAAGTAAGTGACAAATTTTATATTTCTATCTATCTATCTATCTATCTACGGGGGTCAAAAACTTTACGCATTTTCCCCATAATATATCTGTGTTATGTTTGCGGATAATTTTTGACATTCCCTCGTGTGTGTGTGTGTGTGTGTGTGTGTGTGTGTGTGTGTGTGTGTATTACAAAGAGTCAATCATACCTTGAATCAATCAGCAATGTGTATGCGATTATTGGCGAAATCCTTTCGTTAGTAGATATAAACATAAGCATTCCACTACTGATAATCCTCCGAATAATGAGATCCTCATCATTAAATAAAATGGATATGGAGTATTTTTTATTTTTTATTTCAGAAATAAAAAATAAAAAATATAAAATGGATATGGAGTATTTTTTATTTTTTATTTCAGAAATAAAAAATAAAAAATACTCCATATCCATTTTATTTAATGATGAGGATCTCATTATTCGGAGAATTATCAGTAGTGGAATGCTTATGTTTATATCTACTAACGAAAGGATTTCGCCAATAATCGCATACACATTGCTGATTGAGTCAAGGTATGATTGACTCTTTGTAATGTAAATATATGCTGCCTATTATATATATATATATATATATATATATATATATATATATATATATATATATATATATATAATCCTTTCGTTATGTGGATAATCTCGAGGAGTCACTAAAAAATGAATATCAATGTAAAACTCTTAGTAAAGAAGTCAATGTATGAGAAAATAACAACTGTCTTTTTTAAAATCAATTTATTTCCTGTGTTTGGTGCATTTAAACCAGTCTGAATATGCAGTGTAAACCAACTGCTGAAAGAAATTTAAGTTTATAGCTGGAAAATTAAGGGTTTTCTTTGAAAGTTTTCTTGCTCTCATATGATTTGTTATTATTCTCATAGATTGATCTGTCTACTTGGATTTTTACCTGGATATTAATTTTTTAGGAACTCCTCGGCATTATCCACATAGTCAAAGGGTTTTTATACATGATCCTTATATAAGTTAAGCTCTCTCTGAAATATTCTCATTTTGGAAAAACAAAACTTAATCTTCAGTAGATTTCACCAACTATGGATAAATCTACAGCAAACACCCCCTAAAAATATCCCTTATCCTTCTTTACATTCTTTCACTTTATCACTGACAGAAAAAAATAATAAATCTTATTAAAAGATTACGATGAAAAACCTTCTTTTATCGTAACCCCATTGAAACACTAAAGTGCAATAAAGAATAATTTATTCTGAAATCTCAAAAAACTCCCATCTAGTAACAAACTCCTGGAGTATTTTGAAGCGGAACTCCTGAATTTAAAAAAAAAAATAAATTTACGAAATACTTAAACCAGATCCAGGACAATTTGAAGAAAGACTTTAAAATTCTTAAGAACCCCAAATATATTTGAGTTAGGGCTGACAAATTTAAAAATATCTATAAAATATCTATCCATAAAAAAAGATGAGTACACCCAAATATAACTATTTTATTTCTAAACTTGTCAACAATAATACAATTTTCCAAATCAATGTCATGGCCTTTTTTGCAAAGAAACGACAATGTGGCCAGAATAGAGAAAATAGAAATGAAAGCCGCATATCTACTTTTTAAAGACCACAAACCAAACTTCGATAACAACCAAAAATCGGGGCTAATTAACCCCTCAAAAACAGAGCTAGGTCTAGTTTCCAAAAATATAATTTCAGACCGCCCTGGCTATGACGATAATTGTTATGGTCCAATATCCTCGCACCACTGTTATGGTCCAATATCCTCGTCGCCACTGTTATGGTCCAATATCCTCGTCGCCACTGTTATGGTCCAAGGTTAGGACCAAGGAAGAACAACACGAACACAAGAGTAGGAATAACAAAGATATATTACAACAGAATAATAATACAAGAAGTTGAAGGTGTTAGTATGACTGTCAGTCTGGTTTAGAGTGAACTACTATTGTCTCGACTCGTTCCGTCTCGACTCGTTACACTTCGTTCATCTCGTCTCTCTTGAGAGGCGCAGTCTTTATAGTATCAGGAAGAGTTCATTGTGTCGTTACAGGTAAGATCCCATAACAATAATATACATCCCCGTCCTGGGTATGACGATAAACTACATCCGCAACCTGGGTAAGACGTCCAGCAGCAAGGCCTTTGACCAGGAGGTTTTGAGGAGCATGGAACCACCTCTTAATTGCTGGTGTTCCCAGGTTCGCGCTGACCCGGGGTGGTAGCACCTGTTAGGGTCCCAGCCATGGGCAAATAGTTGACCCCCACAACCTGACTATGAAAGTGTAAAAATAGATTTTAATAACCAGAAATACTCTAAAAATAGTTATTCCTGCACTAATAACATGTACAGTATTATCAATTCTCATAATATAACAAGGACAATTCTAATAGTGTGCCCTTCTTCAATTGTAAAAATTCAAAAGTTGAATGTCTAGCTAGGGGTAAATGTCGATATGAAAACGTAATTTACCAAACAACCATCTTCCCAAATGAAAATAAATATTTAAAAAAAAGTTCATTGTGCTGGGAAGTGGAAACAGATATTCTATAATCACAAACATTCATTTTCATACGAATCTCCAAAATATCAAACAACTCTATCAAAACGCTTTTGGAATATAAAAGAGTGAGTCGTTACATCACAAATAGAATGGAAAATCCTCGATAAGTCCCAAACGCCCTACAGCTTTAGGAATAGATGTAACCTTTGGCTCGATGAAAAAACTAAAATAATTAAATACGAAAATATAGATGAGTTATTAAAGCAAAGAAATGAAATTATATTTAAATGCCGCCATAGAAATAGGTTTAAACTATCCTAAAATAAGCCTTTATACTTTATAATTATATTTTTCTTAGTGTTTATTTTTTCAGGTTGTAGCTTGTTATGATTTATTTGGTGGTCTGATAATAATATTTATTATGTGTTATATCTTATTAATATGTCAATGCAATATACGTGTATTTTTAAGACATTTTTATGTTTATACGTTCTTTTTATACAAATATTTAAGTAAAGGCTCTGTTTATAATAAACAGTATTAAACAACATTTATCGGCCTGAATGTCCGAGAGATTTTCGTAGAAAATTTTCGTCCTCCGACAGGAATCGAACCTGTATCCTACACGGAACCGTCATATAGCCTAACGTGCCTTTAACCGATTGGGCCACAGAGGAACGTTCGGTTGGCAAGGTCGAATTTACTGTCTTTAAACTACAATCTTCCATGATTCTCTCACGTACATTCATATGTGCTCATAGATTATCCAGATGTAAACAAATGACGTCACACATTATGAAATGGACAAAGTCCAACAATTTTTTTAAAACATGTCTATGTTTATATAATACTATCAAAATTGTATCGGTATTCAGATGTGTGTTTTTGCAAGTAACATACTTTCGACCTTGTGCCACACTTAATGCATATTTTTTTAAAAAGATCACCTATTATTATGGCATTTGACAGAAGAGATATTTTGGAACAGATTCGTTAAAAACTCACCCAATCTCCTTCAACCAAAAATATACCTTCCTCTTGTTATATTCCGTAGCAATTAGATCTCATTCTGATTCATTCTGCACGCTAGCCGGATGTGACCACCACGAAGGCAGAAGACGAAATAACAACTGTCGGTTTCTTTGCATTGGGCTCCGCGCATCACGTCCGGTCTACCAAGTGAACTCTGGCAGTGACCAATCGCGAACGTTCTCACCGATAAAACAGTCACCCCTTGGGACTACCAGCCCTGTGTAAAGCAGGCTCTGAGGACGGCCAGACGCAGTTGCAGCTTGGCCGTAACGAAGGGCGCTGCTGCTGTTACTGCCGCCATGACCTTGTCACCATGACAAGAGAGATGCGAACTGGACACCACGCAAAGCACTACTACCGCCGCCGTTGCCGCCGTTGCCGCCGTTGCCGCCGTTGCCGCCGTTGCCGCCATCACCCCCACCACTCCACATGACCACACATTTCAACGACCGTTACCTCTTCTTGGCTTGACCTACCACCTCGGCTATCCAGTTTCGACTCATCATCGATTCCTTCCAGTAAGATGCCTTCATTGATACCAACCCACGCCGTCATCTCGGTTTACCTCGACTCGTTTACAAGGCATTTTCTTTGCAATGAAACCCAGCGAAATTCGTTCCACAGAACAGGTCTACCTCGACTTGTTTACAACGCATTTCTTTCACGGTCGACGCAGTTACCTCCTTTCCACAGAAATGGCCTCCCAAACCCGCCGTCACGTCGATCTACCGTGACTCGTTTACAGGGCATTCCCTTCGCAGTTGAGCCCAGCAACATTCGCTCCACAGAAAAGCTCCACCTCAACATGTCTACAGGGCATTCCCTTCACAGTCGACGCAGCAACCATCGTTCAACACAGAACAGATCCACCTCGACTCGTTCACAAGGCATTCACTTCAAAGTTGACGCAGCTACCTCTGTAACAGAGATAGTTTGGGAAACACACATAGTACACACACACACACACACACATATATTTTTTATTGAAATTGGAGTAGATTTGAACAGCGAAATTTGGAATTGGGTCATTAGAAAGACAATGAAAGATTATTGAGATAATTTTTATCGGTTAAAATTTGAAATAGAGCTTACTTAGACTATGAGGAACTTTGAATTTCACATGATTTTGGGTTGAAGGCAGCACTCGTGATAATCGGTGCGGGCCAAGGGTCTATTTATGATCAGCCAGGTTTATCTATATAAACGCGCACAGAAATCTGTTGAAAGAGTGGTTGGCTCGTCTGCTGTCGAGTGTAGTCGAGCTGGGTAGAGAGAGGTCGGAGACTGGAAGTGACATCAGAGATTGGAACCAAATGCCCGCTAACATATTATGACACTAGGTGTTACAGGGTGTGGAAGAATTAGGAACAGAACCATAAATAATGAGCGGTAAGAGGAAAGAGTAATCGTAGGGACATTAGAGAGTGATTGAAATCGGATTTAAATTTTTTCATAATAAAGTTGACTGTAAAACATGCGCCCGGAAAGGATTTCCGCAAGTGAGAAGTGCGAGAAAAGAAAACTTTAAGCATAGAATTTACGGTTCCACCCAGGCAGTTCATCTTTAAAGTGATGAGATCTCACCGCCAGTCTTGTACTGCGCCTGAATTCAAAAGCTCCCGGTGCCATAACGAAGAGCTCATTCGAATTATTGGCACGTAAGACTTTTAGAAAACAAGCGTTCTAACCACTCGGCCACGGTATAAATATTTGCTTCAAATTTAACATATACAAAATATATATATATATATATATCCAGTTAAGATGATAACAAATAGAATACAATTCCAACTTTAGTAACATTTAATTTAAAAGAGGGCTCAAAACAAAGTAGAGCAATATTCTTTATTTTAGGACATTACATTGAAAACATGTCAGAATTGCTATGTAATTGCAGTCGTGTTTACGTGCGTAAAAATGCATCTCATCAGGCGTTTGTAAATTACAGGTGAGTGAAAGATTTATTTAGAATTAAAAGCAAAATACAACCTCTTTTTACAAAAAAATGTGGGGTTATAATGTTTGTCGATTTTATAACCTATATATATATATATATATATATATATATATATATATATATATACTATATTTAGGCTATAAAATTACGATACATAAATATACACACGAATTACGATACATACACATACATGAATTATACACCCGAATTACGATATATATACATACATGAATTATACACCCGAATTACGATACATATACATACATGTATTACACACACGAACGTTACTTGATGCACCTGAGGTCTGCTTATCTAATGAAAAGCAAACGGCTCACAAATTAAAAATAGTAGAATTTTCTTTTACGTCTACAAATTTCATTCGCTGATGAATTTTAATAAAAGCGAAACATGTTTGAATATTTCCTGTGTTCCCTTCTCTACCATTCTGTTGGATCCATATTTTATCAGTATCTGACCCCAATTCATTTATTTCAATATATAATTTATGAATATACATGACTAAAATTATACAAATGGCAATAAATTGTATTCTATCTTTTCTTTATGCTAAATCTCATTATCTCTTTGTTGAACTTGTTTTTGATGGTTTGTTTCTCATTTTCTGTATTTTTGTTTTTCATGGACATTGTTTAATTTGCAAGCGGCATTGTTGTCTGCATCATAATCTTCTCCAAGGTGAATGCGAGCATCTAAAAGTGAAGACATTGATCACTGAGATAAAATCCATTAACTATTACTCTACAGCATTTCCATATTCATTCCAAGTTTTGGGATAATACAAAAAGTGTAAAAGAGAAAAGCGATCACTGGCTGTGATAAGTCAGTGATATTTTAAATAAAGTAATCTGTAGTTAACAAGCTTCCCGCTATCTTTCTTAATATATATATATATATATATATATATATATATATATATATATATATATATATATATATGTCATTCGTAGACAGTACTGTTTCGCTGTATCACAGCTCCTCAGTGTAACTAGACATCCGAATGCCTCAAGCCAGGATCGAGATTTTACCAATGAGCTATCTTCATTCAGTAGAGTGGATCGGTAAATCTAGCGTATTGTTTTTTACGAATGTAAACAAATGCCAATCAGCCGGAGTGCTCTATTCATCTTACTGAAGAGCTTTGCATTAAGGCATGTGGCTGTTGTATATATATTAAAAAGAAGAGAGAAACCGCAAACGTTTGTGATTGTAATGTGGATTTTGTTTTAATATATATATATATATTATGCTTTATTTTCTATAACTTTGCAACACGCGTTTCGGGTCTCTTGACCTTCTTCAGGCAGAGAGTAGATATTTTCACATATTATTAAAATGAATTAATTTTCCTTATGTTTTTCGCTGTTAAACATTCTCGATGTTAAGCATTCTCCTTTTTGTGTTCGTAGTGGAACATGTCTTTCTTGGACTGGCAGTGAAAATGTTCTTCTGCTTGACGGGTAATAAAACAATTAAGTTTGGTCCGAGAAAGGGTGAGGAACGATATCTCTGTTCTTATCTTTTAATGAGCTCCTGTGTGTTCTTAGATCTATTACACTTTTTTGTATTGTGTGTGTTTTTGTTAGTATGCGTATGTACATGTATATTCCCTCTCCATATATACATACTGTCTTATTATAAGGAATTAGTATACACATGCATGCATACATAAACACACTTCCTATTTTGTGTACATGTATATTCCCTCTCCATGCATACTGTCATATTATAAGGAATTAGTATACACACATATACATACATATATATACACACGCATATATATATACATACATATATACATACATACATACATACATATACACACACTTCCTATGTCGTGTAGGGTTTGTGTGTGTGCTTGTGAGTAGTCTATTTGTTTTTGACAATATATGTATATATGTTCGTGCTCCACAGATACCCGCTTTCGAGTGTGTGCTCATGCATGCGAGTGGTTCGACCACTGTATTTGGCTATTATGTGTGCATGTTGTTTGTTTTTGTGTTTGGGGTCAGGATCTATTTAGTTTCGGTTTAAATTTGTTTATGAAGTTTTTTTCTTGTATTTGTAGGTAAGAATAATTGTCTGTTTGATATATTGGCATAATTTTAAATTTATCCTGGTTACATTTATAGATGTGCTGTGATACAAAGAGTTTTCTGTTGTCTGGTAATTTTATATTGCTTTTGTGGAGGGAAATTTTACTTGTTTAGTTGTTGGCTGATACCTATATATGACTTCTTGCATTTTTTGCATTTAAGAGCATAAATCACACTTTTGGAGTTGCAGTTTAAATTTTTTATATATTATGAATATCTTTTTGGGGTTTTCAAAATCGTAAGAGTTTCCTTCTATAATGATGTCACAAACCCCACATCTTTTTTTGTTGCATTTTGTGATTCCCATCGAAGATGATATTCTGTTATTCTTCGATGTCAACATAACACAAAATCAACTTCGATCGTGAATATTTTTTGCTTAAATTTCCGTATAACCAATCTGAAGATGGCTGATGTAAGCTGAAAGCTTAGGTCAAGGAACAGCATAATAAAAACTATCCAGATATTGGACAATTTTTGTGTTTATTTTCACCCGAAATTAAAGCAACGATATGAAGTTTAGAACAGCTCATGATCAAATATAAATGTCATTCATTATCATTTAACAATATATGTTTAAAGAATGATCTGGTGCCCCAATGCACTATATATATATATATATATATATATATATATATATATATATATATGTGTGTGTGTGTGTGTGTGTGTGTGTGTGTGTGTGTGTGTGTGTGTGTGTGTATTTGGAATGCCAACCCCTTGATTATGTCGTTATTCTATCTTCGCAATTACTAGATAATCCATTACATTTTTGTTGTGTGATTTATTGACAGTCTTTTGGAGAAATTAAACTAAGAGGACATTTTATGATTAGTATGTCTGGCTTTAATCCAGAAACAATATCACTTGACTAATTAGACAATTTATACATTTTTAATTGAAATTAAAAATAAAATGAAAACAATTCTTGTAAAAATTCATTACTCATTGAAAAATTTGTATTTCTTAAGACAATAGTATCCATAATATATTTTTGACCAAAAATGCTTGTTGATATAAAATCTCCGATGACTTGCCCCTTTAACAAATATTAACATTAAGCGATACAAAAAAGAATTTCTCTAAATTTCATAAAATTAAATGGGTTGGAGAGGGAGCAGATATATGAAAAATATTTTTACAAAGATTTTCTAAAGTAGAAACATTAAAAAATAATTTAATTCATTTCTGAATAAGTCATGGAACTTTCATTAAAATGAGACATTTATGTGATTTTTGCAAGAATTCCCAAATCGACGTTTATTCACCGCAAAACGACGCTTAAATTTCCTGTACAAATTCATGCTCCCGGGTTGACGACGGAATAAGGTTTGTGGCTAAAATTTCCAAGGTTCTAAAAACGATAAAACGAAAACAAAAATTTAATCTTTCCTCTTATTCTTATTTTTATCATCCTCGTCTTCATATTTTATATTATTGATTCTAAACACGGCCACAGCGTCCTGACCGTGTTCGGAAATTTAAAACAAAAGCAAAAGAAATGATACCCATCCCTATATATATAATTAAGTAATTCATTGAGTCAGACAGAAACCTCAACAGAATGCACTGGACGGCCGTTTCGTCCTATATTTGGGACTACATCAGCAGCGCGCATCCACTACCGAGAATTGAAACCCTGACAGTTAGGTTGTCAAGCAAACACCATACCAACTGTTCCAACGGGCCTCAGGGGACGGAGAGGTAGCAAATCAGACTCAATATAGCGCCGTTCAGTCATATATTTCGTGGTGGAACTCAACTGAATTTCTCTGTAACCATAGGACTGTGTCCCCTGTAGCCACGACTACTATCACCAAGCCGCTCAAACTGAAGCATTAGAAGCCGGATTAAGCAATGATATACATATGATAGAAATTGTAAGGAGAATTTGATAATTATAATTAAGTAATCCCTGACTCAATGAATTACTTAATTATAATTATCAAATCCTCCTTACAATTTCTGTCATATATATATATATATATATATATATATATATATATATATATATATTGTGGCTTTAGGAAGCAATCCTTATTTTATAGCTTTGTGATGTGTTTGGAAAATAAAACATCCCTATAACTCCGGATACATACACTCAACCTATACACCCAATTCAAAAGTAAAAATATAATCCTCCTTGAAAATGGCTAAAAGTATAGCCGAAACCGCTCGGAATTATAGAACATTTGGACATTTCTACAGACTGTGTGTTCAGAAAAGAAAACACTTGTTCGAATACAAGAAAAATTAAATAAAAAGCTTAATCGTAGTTTCTTGTCTGTCGTCTTTAATGAAACATGCACGCACACACAAACACACACACACACACACATATATATTTATTTATTATAATTTTATCATTTTATCATATAGACAAAACTATCTTACTCACTACAAAAATGCAACTTGGTTTCAGTGCATTTCAACTGCACTTCGACGGGTGAAAGTCGAAAATGGTTATGAACAATCCTGCTTGTAGGCAAGCTGTATGTGAAACGTCATTTCCTTTGTTCCATTTGTTTGAGAAGAAAAATATACATAAAAATATATATATATAGGTATCGGAGTGAAACAATACTGATTGTTGATAGCAGTTTGGTGATGGATGGACTGGGTGTTTAATGTTGATTGGTCTGTGGAACTTTTTTCGCTGATAAACATCGGTCAAGAGTTTAGGCACATCATCTCACAAGCGTCCTAAGATTGAGAGGTAGCGGAGGGAAGATAGAGATAGGGGATAATATTACATTTTAATTAGGTAAAAATTGTAGAGTTAGCTTTAGTAGTAATTCGGAATGTTATTTTTTGTTTTTTCTATAAGATTTCTAAAGTTGAATTGCATTTATTTATGTTGGTGTTATCACTATTTATTTTGTAATCAATGAACGTGTTTTGTGGAATAAAATTTAGAAGTAAAATGATAAAATGATAAAATTATAATAAATAATTATCGGTATTGGGCTCTTTTTTTAATTAACGCTGCGAACGTTGGAATTTATATATTACTTTCATTCTCACCGCATCGGGTATATATATATATATATATATATATATATATATATATATATATATATATATATATATATATATCCGATGCGATAACCAATAACTATGTCCTGAAGATGGTCTACTAGACCGAAACGTCTGAGGTCGACAGCAAAACAAATACAAAATTAAAATAGTAAACTTACATATTCAAATTTTGCTTTGTCTTTTCCACATTTTTCATCATACCGTCGGATCTACATCTTTATATTTGCTTACACACACACACACACACACACACACACAGACACACACACACACACACACACACACATATATATATATATATATATATATATATATATATATATATATATATATATATATATATATATATATGAATTCTCTAAATACTCCTGTGTCTTTAAAAGTCTTGGCGGAGTCAGGAGAAACATTCTATCTTCCCCCATGCAAGGCCTCTTTATTTCAAGCATTTGCGAAAATTACAGTTTTGTTTACAACTTGTGAATATCTCTCTGGTTTGAAGTTCAGCTCTATACCAAAACTTTCTCATCGTAATAGAATTTTGTCCTAATTTTTACACTCAGACTTTAATCTTAAAACTATTCTATACACCAGTATTTATGGCGTAACCAGTCACGCTAATATGAGAAAGTCGGAGGGAAGGTACGAGAAGGACTTTTAGATTTGAAACAAAGGATTTGTGGAAAAATTGAGGCGGGAAAATAGCAGAAGAATATAAAATATACGGCCGAGTCGTGTGCAAGGTATAGAAAGAGAGAAAGAATGATTTGAATGTGGGGGAAGAGCGAGAAAGGAAGATGATTGAAAGGAATACAGAGTGGGGGTGGAGATGATGAAAATAGAGGGAATATAAATTTTATTACAGAAGGCCAACACTTCGAGAGAGAGAGAGAGAGAGAGAGAGAGAGAGAGAGAGAGAACGAAAGAAAAAGAGGGGGAAAGCGACAGTGAGGGGGTGAAGAAAGTGAAAGAAAGTGACCAAGAGATTATACATTTTATTTTTTAATTTGTGTGACAGACAGACAGATAGATAGATAGATAGAAAGATAGATAGATAGATATGAACAGACTGAGATAGATAATGAGAATACTGAGATATGAAGAAACTGTGATAGATAGATGGATAAGAATAGACTGAGATAGATAGATAGATAGATAGATAGATAGATAGATAGATAGATATGAATAGACTGAGATAGATAGATAGATAGATAGATAGATAGATATGAATAGACTGAGATAGATAGATAGATAGATAGATATGAACAGACTGAGATAGATAATGAGAATACTGAGATATGAAGGAACTGTGATAGATAGATGGATAAGAATAGACTGAAATAGATAGATAGATAGATAGATAGATATGAATAGACTGAGAACAAAACGAGAATAAAGAACCTAGCGATTGAGAAAATGTAACAATATCATTTTTGAGAGTCAGAACTTGAGAGAGAGAGAGAAGAGTGAGAGAAGAGAGAGAAGAGTGAGAGAAGAGAGAGAGAGAGAGAGAAGAGAGTATATAGAGAGAAAGATGGGTGGGGCTGAATTAAGGCGAGAATATTAAAGTTATTATGGAATTGTGGGATTTCTTTGTCCAGGAAATTTAAAACCAAACGTTGAAGTGGTCAGATTAGGGAGACACGTGGAAAAGAAAGGCAACTGTGAAAAGGTTGTGTGTAGATGAGGAGGATCAGGGTGGTGGGGTGTTGGAATATCCGGGTTATGGCAGGTGTTCGGGCAGGTAAGTTGATGTCGGCAGGTGCGGGGGATCATCGCGTGGCAGGTTCAGTCGCGGAAGTTGGGCTGAATCACGCTTTTAACTTCTGGGTTTTAAAAAAAAGAAGAGAAGAAACACGTGGCTACTGCGATTTAAACCAAGATGTTCTGGCCATTAGACGGGCGGAAACGAATTTAAAACGATTTAAGGGTGAAGGGAGACATTTATAATAATGAAAATTACCCCCTACCACCAGGTAAAAAATAAAAATGGAAATGACTAGGAGATGCAGCCCCCCCGCTATAACGTCCTTTGTTTTTAACGGAATAATTGAATAAATACTGAATATGCTAGACTGACAATTAAAATATGTTAAGCCTCTTAGTATCTGGTCCACAAAACAGAAAATTATCTCCTTACACAACCAAAAGAAATAATATTACCTGATAAATGGTGTTCTGTGGAAGCACTATATTAAAATTATGCATCACACACACAAGATTAATATTATATAGAAACATTTTTATGTTTAACATTCTTTTTATAGAAACAAGTATTTTAGTAAATGCTCCGTCTATAATAAACAGTATTAAATAACATTTACCGGCCTGAATGTCCGAGAAATTTTCATAGAAAATATTCGTCCTTCGACAGCATTCGAACCTGTATCCTATACGGAACCGTCATATAGCCTGACGTGCCTTTTAACCGATTCGGCCAGAGGATCGTTCGGTTGGCAAAGTCGAATTTACTGCTTATAAACTTCAATCTTCCATGAATCTCTCACGTACATTCATAACTGCTCATGGCGTATCAAATGTAAACAAAAGACGTCACACATTATGAAATGGACAAAGTCCGACAATTATTTAAAGACATTTTTATGTTTACCATTATTTTTATAGATACAAGTATTTAAGTAAAGACTGTTGATAATAAACAGTATTAAATAAGGTTGAAGTTTATTATAAATAGAGCATTTACTTAAATACTTGTATCTAAAAAAAGAATGTTAAACATAAAAATGTCTTTAAATAATTGTCGGACTTTGTCCATTTCATAATATATATATATATATATATATATATATATATATATATATATATACAGACATGACAGAATTGAATAGACACCAAGATAAATTTTATTTCTGATTTTTTTTAATAACCAAGATAAATTAACTTAGATTTTTTTAATAACCAAGATAAATTAACTTAGATTATTTGATTAAAATTGCAGATAACAATATTGGAACATGCCACGAACCAAAGGAGCATCAGACCTATCCGAATTTCAGCGAGGACGTATCGTGGGCTAACATGAAGGTGGTCTTAGTCAAAGAAAAATATCTGAAAATATTTCAATACCCATTTCTACGGTTAATAGAGTGATCGTACAATTCACCAGAGAGGGCAAGAAGTGTACAAAACATTATCCAGGCCACCCTGGGTCCTCTGAAAGAACCATGCGTCTTGTCGAAAGAAATGTTGAACAGGATCCATGTTGCAAGGCCTCTGACATAGCAATACAAGTTGATGTCAGTCCCAGAACAGCTGTCAGGTATCTTCACAAGCTGGGCTACTATGACAGAGGTGCGAGAAGGAAACCACTTCTCCGTCCAGCCAATATCAAACGCAGAAAGGATTGGGCTCATGAGATGGTGCAGAGACCTGTGACCTTTTGGACCACTGTCATTTTCTCTGATGAGTCAAGATTCGCATTATTTTCTGACAGTGGAAGAGTATGGGTATGGAGGCTCTGTAGTCAAGAGTTTGATTTAAAAAGACTGCAGCCAACGGTGAAACATGCGGGCCTTTCAGTAATTGTATGGGGTGCAATTTGGAGTGATGGTTGTTCAGAGCTTGTGGAGTGTGAAGGAAACATTAATTCAACCAAATATGTTTCTATATTAAAGAAAGGGCTCCTTCCAATATTCTCAAGTAGTAGAATGAGCAAAGTTGACTCCCTATTTATGGAAGATGGAGCTCCATGTCACACTGCTCAAGCATCGCAACATTGGTTGAGACAAAATGGGATCAATAAACTTCCATGGCCAAGTCAGTTCCCGGATATTAACCCTACTGAACATATTTGGGGCATATTAGATCGAAAACTCCGCAAAAAGAACAGGAAACCATCTTCTAAGCCCGAACTTTTAGGATTATTGCGTGAAACATGGCAAGTAATCCCTCAAGATGATATTCGTGAACTCATCGCTAGCATGCCTAGAAGGGTCCTTGCATTAAAAAAAAGCAAAAGGGATGTCAACCAAGTATTAGTTATTAAATTTATGACCATTTATAATCACTTCATTTGTATAAATTACTTGTTTAATCAAATAAACGGTTTCTGTGTCTATTCAATTCTGTCATGTCTGTGTGTGTATATATATATATATATATATATATATATATATATATTGTTTAATATAACAGGTAACGAATTGTCTAGAAGGCTTTGATCATGTACTGTTGTAAACTTCGTATTTTTGCTTTAATTTCGGAAGGAAATAAAAACAAAAACTGTTCAGCATTTGGATATTTTTTATTATGGTCTTCCTTGATCTAAGCTTTCGGCTCACATGAGCCATCTTCAGAGTAGTTATATGGACATTTAAACAACGCTATTAACCATCAAAGATGATATTCTGTTATGTTGATATAGAAGATTTTTATGCGACGATAACGGCCGCGGAATAACCGTCGCAGGTCGTAAATTCATGATGCAGTTCTATGACGTCGTACCACGTGAGAGAACGAAATATTATCAACAGAACAATAAGTCTAGATGCAATGTAATGTGTTGTGATTAGTTTGAAATGTAATTTTGTTGAGTGTGGTTTGCTTTGTTTTAATGTAGATGGCCTCCAATATCTGAAGTTTCTTTTTACTGTGTGTATTTGTGAGTATTATTGTGTTATCAACTAATATCTGTCTAATATTATGTACATGGCTATGTTTTTCTAAGAAATGTTGCTTAATAGAATTAAGATCACATAAGTGACAGGGAAGTCTACGGGAGAGTGTGGTTGTAGTAAAACCAATATATGTAATGGTTTTATTATTAGCATCAGAGACACAATCTTTGAACAGGCAAGTAATTTGATACACGAGATTGTTTTCTTTGTAGACGATTTAGTTGTGTGGTTGTAGGGTTATTAGTTACTTTGAGGTCAATTGTTCTAATTTTTTATAATATATGATAAGCTTTACTTGTTTATTATTATAAATGGATTTAACATTTCTACTTATATTTTTGAGTGCCGTTTCATCATTGTAATTATTATGCATTTGGTTACAATAGTATAAGTTAATAGCGTTATATTTATTTTGGCGTACACTATAATTATTAATATTATCAATTTTGTTAGAGGTATTATTAAGTTTATTGAGATACATTTTAATTTTTTGATCAATGACGGAATCAAAGACAACCGTTATCATCATATATCAAACTTCTATATCAATATAACAGAATATTATCTTTGATGGTGAATATCTATGTTTAAATGTCCATATAACCACTCTGAAGATGGTGTATGTGAGCCGAATGCTAAGATCAAGGAACAGCTTAATGAAAAAAATATCCAACCTAGTGCTTAATGCTGAACTGCGATTCTGTGGGAATTAAGGAAAATTAGGGAAGAAATCGGCTCGGAAAGAGAAATCGGCGAGCCGTGTTCGAATCCCAGTCGAGTTCGTTCGATTCACTTGCGCACAAATAACCTTGAGAAATGCAAGACTCCAACTCTTCTCCCCCAGCTATGGGTTGAATAGCAGGAGAGTATGAGTTCTTTAGAATGGGTTGGCAACCAGTTTAACGCAGAAAGAAATAGCAACCTACTGCGGGAGAAATCTTCTGCGTCGTCAGTCATGTATCGAAAGATGTATGATCGCCTAAGCGTGTATCACGTGTGGAACTTGACTGACTGACCGAGGGAAGAATTGAAAACCACCCTTCCCTGTCCCAGGCTAATGCTCTTGGCTATTTACAATCATAGCCTTTATTTTATTTACTTGTTATTTTAAATTTGTTTTACTTTGAGAAGGTGATTCTCGCTATATACTCCCCTGGACAATGGTTGCATAATTTCACGGTGTTGTAAGCCGGTGCTTTTATTTCTTACTTTTCCCTATTATTTTTCGCGTGATTGCTTTGTTTTTGACTTGTTTTTCATGCGTTGATCGGATTGCGCTGATTGCATCTTTCGTTGGTAAATGATGTTTAATGTTGGTTCCTTTGTTTCCATGAAACTTCTGTCGTTGCTTTATACGAGGGTCATTCAATAAATAAGTTGACTTTTTCGGTATAAGGACTTCTAATACAGATAGAAGCTTACTCTTTTTTATTTTTTTTTGTTTTACTTCTTTTTCACATGGATTTAATTTCTTTTGCAGATTATTGAAAAAGAAAAAAGAAAAAGCAAGCTTCTATCTGTATTAGAAGTCCTTATACCGAAAATTCACCTTATTTATTGAATGACCCTTGTATATAATGAATACAGAATCCTTAAATCAGGAGATAATTTATTTTGTGGACTCAGACGTCCATCTCAAAATTCATTTTGTAAAATTTAGCCTGAAGAGATGGATGTCTGTGTTCAAAAAATAAATTATTACCTGATTGAATGGATTTTAAGGATTCTGTATTCATTATATATATATATATATATATATATATAATGAATACAGAATCCTTAACGAGGGTCATTCAATAAATAAGTTGAATTTTTCGGTATAAGGACTTCTAATAAAGATAGAAGATTACTCTTTTTTATTTTTTTGTTGTTTTACTTCTTTTTCACATGGATTTAATTTCTTTTGCCGATTAAAAAAACAACTTTGAGAGTTTTGGCGATTAACAAAGATGGCCGACCAAGAAGCATGCTCCAGGATTGAACAGCGGTCAGTTATCAAATTTTTGGTTGCTGAAGGGTGCAAACCAGTTGAAATTCATAGGAGAATGTCAACTGTGTATGGTGCCACATGTTTCAGCCAAAAAATGTCTAAAAGTCGTCTAAATTGTTTAAAGAACGACGGAGCAGTGTTGAGGATGAAGACAGCCCTGGGAGGCCTACAGAAGTGACGTCTCCTGAGGTGATCGAATCAGTCAATGACCTAATTTAGTCTGACAGAAGGGTGACAGTGGATGACATTGCAAAGAATTTTAGCTTATCTGTTAGGACAAACGCAGGGGTCATCAGTCAGAAGGAGTCATCTTGCATCATGACAACGCAAGGCCTCACACAGCAACCCAAACGGTGCAGACCATCAACGAGCTGGGCTGGGAACTGCTCCCTCATCCCCCTTACAGCCCAGACCTTGCCCCTTCAGACTTTCACCTGTTTGGTCCATTGAAAGCGTTCACGGGAGGCGCGAAGTTTAAAAGTGACGATGAAGTCAAAAGTGTTGTGAGCGACTGGCTGAGACATCAGTCCAAAGATTTTTACGCTGAGGGAATACGGAAGCTTGTGCACAGATGGGAAAAGCGTGTGACAGTGCTGGGAGACTACGTTGAAAAAAAAAGTAAGCTTCTATCTGTATTAGAAGTCCTTATACCGAAAAATTCACCTTATTTATTGAATGACCCTCGTATATATATTTCTGAAGGTTCTTTCAAATATATTAAAGCTTGGTATATTACATTAGCTTGTTGACAGTTTAATTTATAATATCGCCCTTCTCGCCTATCCAATAACCGTTAGGATAACACAATAAACCGGAAACATACGATCTGGATACCTATAATACTCTGTTGACCAGTATATATAAATAGTTGTGCAACTAGCCACCATAAATGGCCTGAAGATGGCATTCAAGTATGAAACAGGCTGTCGCCTCTCGGTACATACGTCAGTGTTCACAGTGTAATATCTAATATTGAGCACTTTTACTCATAAATATAAAATACCTTAAAACTATATTTTTATCATATATATATATATATATATATATATATATATATATATATATATATATCAAGTATGTGGTACAGTTCAAATTTATATTACATGAATCTTCATACAAAAAGCAGATAGTGAAGTTAATGATATAAATGGCGAGAATACATCCTCGCAAACAAATTTATTAAGATACATTAACCCACGAACCTGTAGATGAATGTTATGATCCCTGTTTTTAATAAATTCCAGTTGCATAACAGATGAAAGTACTCGTATAAAAAGACCTTATGCAACTGGAATTTATTAAAAACAGTGACCATAACATTCATCTACAGGTTCGTGGGTTAATGTATCTTAATAAATTTGTTTGCGTAGATGTATTCTCGCCATTTATATCATTAACTTCACTATCTGCTTTTTGTATGAATGATTCATGTAATATACATATATATATATATGTACGTATGTATGTATATGTATATAGTGTATTTAGACAGCAATCATTCATTTATAATTGTTTCATTAAAGACGACAGACAAGATACTACGATTAAGCTTTTTATTTAATTTTTCTTGCGTTCGAACAAGTGTTTTATTTTCTGGGCACACATTGTGAAGAAACTGTTCAAATTTTCTGTAATTTCGATCCCGTCCGAATATACTTTTAGCCATTATTAAGGATGATTTTATTTTTGCTTCTTAATTGGGTGTATGGGATGTGAGTATGTATCTAGAGTTATAGGATGTTTTATTTCCCAAACACTGTTAGCACATTGTGGCCCTGTTCGTAGTTAATATTATTGAGTGCTGGCATATCTTTTTTATTATTAAGGCTTCCATTATTTTTAATCATTTTTAAGTGACGATGCGGTTTTATGTTTGTATTTTCTAATAGTATGTTTTGGATGGAGTCTGGTAAGTTTGTGTGCGTGATTAAATGGGTTCTATTGAAGCTGTGGTCGGATAGGTGTAATGTAAGTCGATTGGATAGGCATGTACTAGTGTGACCAATTGAATTATGAATTCGGATTGATCAGGAACACAGTTCCTTAAGGGAAATTTGAACTCATAGATAATGTTTGTTTGTTGTAATTTTGATTTTGCTGATACATGATAAGAAAATGTCCGAAACTTATGTTTTATCGTCAAAATCTTCATGTCATTTGTAAGAGGAAAGACCAAAGGATTTCTTGATTATTAAATGATATTTTTTAATCCTTTTTAGAACCTTTCAAGATTTTGGTTGAAAATTTTGTTTTTGTTGCGTCAACTGGTGACCATAAGTTTTTTTTTTTTGTGGTAAAATAAATTGATTTGAAAATTTGAGCAAAAATTAAATAACTGTCAGATTTTAATGAAACTTTCAGGACGGATTCAGAAATAAAGTTATTTTTCAAACGTTTCTTTTTTTGTAAAAAAAATTGGTAAAAAATATTTGCATCTGTTTTTTTTTGTGTGTATACAAACGAGGTAACTTTCCTAAATATGGATTTCCATGAATGATATCGGCAGAAAATTAGAGTGGTAATTATAGTAAATTTAAAATTTATTGGTAATTTTCTAACATTTCTTCAACAAATACCTTCTTAAGTGTTATGGTCCAAGGTGAGGACCAAGGAAGAACAACACAAACACAAGAGTAGAAATTAAAAAGATATATTACACAGAATAATAATACAAGATGTTGAAGGTGTTAGTATGACTGTCAGACTAGTTTGGAGTGAACTACTATTGGCTCGACTCGATTCCGTTTCGATATTTAACAACCCACACACGTGGGTCTCATGTGGGACAAGGCCGGCTTAATGTGGGTTCTCCGAGCCCGTAGGCTCGGCCAAAAATATGCCCTATTTAGAACCCGTATAAACGGGTTCAGGGACTGTCTACCTCCCCGGACGAATCTTTGCCCTTCGGCAAAGCCTCGTCCGGCTTCCTCACTGCCAAAGCAGAGAGTTCGACAGAAGTCGCACACAGTCAGAGACTGCTCATGACTCGATTCCGTCTCGATATTTAACAACCCTCCCACGTGGGTCGCATGTGGCACAAGGCCGGCTTAATGTGGATTCTCCGAGCCCGTAGGCTCGGCCAAAAATATGCCCATTTAGAACCCGTATAAACGGGTTCAGGGACTGTCTACCTCCCCAGACGACGAAACTTTGTCCTTCGGCAAAGCCTCGACCGGGTTCCTCTCTGCCAAAGCAGAGAGTTCAACAGAAGTCGCAGACAGTCAGAGACTGCTCACGACTCGATTTCGTCTCGTCTCGTCCCTCTCTCTTGAGAGGCGCAGTATTCATAGTGTCAGGGAGAGTTCACTCTGTCGTTATAGGTAAGGTCCCATAACATTAAGTAAGACTATAAAGCCAAAGTACCTAAAATTCAATAGAATACTAGATTACTTGAATATATTCCTAAATTTTTAGATTACTGTGTAGTTAAAATATAAAATAACCGTTACGTTGTATTTGGCAAGTCACTGCTTCTGTTATGTACGATTCACTTAATAATGCTAAACATCAAGTTTTATCAAATTATGTGGGCATGACTTCAAGAACGACTGGATGAACACCGAAGACATTGTGAAAAGGTAATTTCAAATGATAACGAAAAACAAAAATTATAAAAAAAACTTCAGCGATTGCATTACCCGCCATTACAGAAGGTCACAGAATTGACTTCGATCATCCGGAAATAAAATTGACGAACCAAAAGCATTTTAATCAAAGAAGAGTAGCTGAACAAATGGTAATAACCACTACAAAAAAATGCCTGCAAAAAGGAGAGACGCAGCACAACTTCATCCAGTCTGGACATCTTTGCTCCAAAGGAAAATATGGCAACAAAAAAAAGAAAATGAAAAAAAAAGGTAATTTATAGAGTAAAAAAATACAAAATTCATTTTTTTTACGCCTCAACTTGCTATTACGTTGTAAACGTCATCAACTCGGTTTGTTTTCCTTGATTTGAATTCTTAAGCGTTTCTAGTTTCTTTGCACTGTTTTTACTCAAATTAAGGAGTGACCGAGACTGGCAACTGCTAGTCAAAATATTACCATAAAATAAATCCTTCGTTGGAACTACAAGTTTTTTCTTTTAATTATGCAACTACCAACGGAGACAAGCATCCTAACTTATCAAGTTATCAGAGTTTATTAACTCGTCATAAAACACCCCCCTCTGTTAAAATGCTTTAATCCGATATTTTACACTCAAATGTGTCTTGATCCAGATTAATTAAACATTAAATCAATTAATCTTAAATCAGTTAATCTTAAATCAGTTAATCTTAAAGTATATTTTATTTTTGGAAGATTTTTAATAAAGAGGATTGTGTTGTGTTGACACATTTGGCAATATTGCCGATTTTAACGGTAAAAAATATTCCAATCAATTTAAATTCGGTTTGAAATACAGCAAAGTATTTTCCTTATTGGAAATATTAAATTTAATCTATTAGCTTGAAATTAAAACTAAAATAAAAGCTTCAAATTTTTATTTTCATTTTTAGAATGCATTTGAAACGTTAGGTATCATTTTTTGCAGGTATCTATCTATGAAAAATTTCTCAGAGGTAACCTGTAGAAAAAGACAATATGTATAAAGGTAAGACAACAGGAAAACTGTATTATTAGCCGACGTTGGACGTAGATTAATATTTGGATAATATTTAATGGCGACACTCTTGAGAATGACAGAATAGATATATGGATTTTTTTGTTAGCTAATTCTTTAAGAGCTTTTATGTATCTTCAAGAAAGTCCGGTGTCGTTCGTTTTTGTTTGTATGTAGCTATCGGATGCACAATTAGAAGTCCTCAGTTTGGGCCAGAAATTTTCCACTGAAATATCAAAAAAAGACACCATAGATTACATAATTCAAAATTATCACTACAACGACTCCGATTTTACCAAAGGCTATATGCAAGGCCTTATCACAACTACACACAAAAAATACGAACGACACTGCACTTCTTCGAAGATACATCAAAGCCCTGAAAGAATTAGCTAACAACAGAAACATTCATATATCTACTTCTGATAAGGGCGGGGGAATTGTAATCATGGATAAACACATTTACCAAGAAAAATAAGAGAAGTCGTTAAGGATGATAACATCTATGCACAAGTAAATGTAAACAAAGCTATAAAAGAAACAAAAATTCACAAGTTTATATCAAAAAGCTACTAAAAAATGAAGAATTCTTCTGGATAAAATTTCTGGAATACCATCCAAAAACACCCACATTATACGGATTACCGAAAATACATAAACGGGACATACCAATGAGACCTATCATATCAGGGATAGGCAGCGCCCCACACAAAATAGCCCGCAAACTAACCAGAATTTTAACACCACTCCTCGGCATTATTAGTCCATTACACATAAAAAATTCAGGTGACCTAACCAAATTAAAAATATAGACATTAGAAATATATATATGGCTAGTTCAGATATAAAATCTCTATATGCAAACGTCCCTGTTGGAAAATGCTTAAATCTACTAAAAAACACCTAACAAAAGCAAAAATTAAATTACCTCTTCCTGCACATAAAATCATAAAAATATGCCAGCCAATCAACAAGCAATGTTTCTTTACATATGATAACCAACTTTACAGAGAAACATTTGGTTTACCAATGGGAGCTCCTCTCAGCGGTGTTCTTGCTTGTCTGTTTTTAGAGTTTCTAGAAAGTGACCGACTCAAAAACATTCTCCCTCCAAACTCTTCCTATTTCAGATACATAGACGATTCATTATTAATATATCCAGAAAATACTAACTTAACAGATCTTCTCAAATAACTTAACAGCGTTAAACCTAAGATATACTTCACTTTTGAAACTGAATCCAACTACACTCTTACCTTCTTACATATCATATTACACAGAAACAATAACGAACTTTTGACGTTTACAGAAAGGCTACAAACAAAAATAACCTGATCAGTTTCTACTCAAACCACTCTTCTAAAATTAAATATGGAATTATTATCGGTTTCTATCTGAGAGCATTAAGAATCTGCAGTCCCCAATATTTACCTAAAGAAGAAACATACATAGAAAACACATTAGAAAAACCTACAATACCCATATAATTTCATCCACAACGCAAGAAGAAAGGCATACAAAATATACACCGAAACAAAAATAATAACATAATCCGTAATAATAAATTACATGAAAACAGATGCATAATACTACCGACCAAGTCTGTCACGTCCACTATCCAGAACAACGTATTCCATCTAAATAATCTTAAAATGGTCACAAACACTTCCAAAACGATGATGGATATAATCAGAGCCTCAAACACTAATAGCAATAATATTTCTGAAGCAGGCATTTTTAAAACAAATTGCTAAAACTGTTCCTCATAATATATTGGAGAAACTGTGAGGTCCCCGAGTATAAATAGAACACGCTCGGTTGAGGTAGGAACTCTTCAGTAGACAGCAAACCTGGCGACGAGAATGAGATAATTCGACAAGCTTCCTTAGGTTTATCACTTAGCTGATTGGTGTTACATTCAGCATCCCGACTTTGGCGTTTCATAGACGGGCCCTCTAATAACCGGCCTGAATATCCGAGAAATCTTCATAGAAAATATTCGTCCGCCGACAGGATTCGAACCTGTATCCTATACGGAACCGTCATTTAGCCTGACGTACTCTTAACCGATCGAGCCACAGAGAATCGTTCGATAAGCAAGGTCGAATTTACTGCCTTTAAACTTCCATGAATCTCTCACGTACATTCATATCTGCTCATGGCGTATCCAAATGTAAACAAATGACGTCACACATTATAAAATGGAAAAAGTCCGACAATTATTTTAAGACATTTTTATGTTTATACATTCTTTTTATAGATACAAACATTTAAGTAAATGCTCTGTTTTATAATAAACAGTATTAAACATTTACCGGCCTGAATGCCCGAGAAATTTTAAGACATTTTTATAAAAAGAATGTAAAAAGAAATGTCTCAAAAAGTATATATATATATATATATATATATATATATTATAATTTATATTATACAAATTCAATATAACCAATTTAATTATTCGTAATAACTCCTCCCCACGAACTGATGTATTACGTAAAACCAACATTATATATCAATACAAATGTTCCTTGGGTGAATGTATCTCAGAAAAAAAAGAAAACAAATATATATGTTGGGTAAACGACAACTACATTATCAAGACGTTTTACTCTACACATGTCTAATCACTCGTGTATTGAGAGACATTTACACCAACATTCTTAAATACATTCTCGTTATAGAAAAATACTAGCTCTCAACATGTAAAGAATCGTAAATTTTATACCATTTTAAATTTTCTTTTCTTTAATTTCTTTTTAAGTCTCTTTGACTTTATTTAACCTTATTTTTTCATTTTAATTTCTTTCTTTTTTCCTTTACTCGCTCCATTTTTACAAAATAAGCTTCACTATTAAAGTATAGCTTCATGTCTCGCACATCTCGCCTATGGAACTCCCTTCCCTATTACTGTTTCCCTGACAAATACAATCTCTAACGGTTTAAGTGTAGCGTCAATCGACATCTCCTTGATCTATCCACTTCCCTTCTCCACATCCTTTCATTTTTCATTCCTATCTGCTCTCGCTCCAAATCTTCTGTAACCCCCTTGCCTTGATCGACCCACTGTCTTTCTCTTTCTCCACATCGTCTCCTTTACCACTCCTATCTGCTCTTCCTCCAAACCTTCTTTAACCCCTTGCGTGATAGTGGCCTCCAGCCTTGCTCGGGGTGATACGCTTAAAAAAAAATGTCCACCTCTGATATTTCATATGGTAGTGGCTACATCAACTTATACTAAGTTAAAACTTAGTATAGTCAGTGCCATCTCTAGACTCATATACTAACCCACCTGAATACAGTACTCAATAATGAGCTCTTTAAAGATGGATATATGAATATAATCCCCCATCTCCACTATATCATAGGCACGGTATGCTCTCAGGTCTTGTTCGACTGTCGTCCTTAAGCTGGTAACTTGAACAAAATTATGCCTTGGCGGTTAAGGATCAAACACAAAATTTTACGAATCTCAGTGATTACGAACAAACTTTCATACCGGATTGGCCAGCACCTGGGTCAATAAGGGCCGCGTACCTCAGAGATGAACCAGTCTGGAACCGAAAAATCTGTCACTGGGATAAATTCTTCTAAAAACAAAGAAACACTTGGTCACCAAACCCGAGCTATTTGTAACCTCGGACCAAGTGACTCAATGCTAAATCAGCTAATAAAAAGAAAGTGAACGGAATGGTCTTGCGAAAAGTATCAACAAGTCATGACATTATTCTTCACCGCACTCGAAAATCCAGCAAAGAACACCACGAATCAGACAATACCAAATATGGAGAAGTATGGTAGGAAGTGAAATAAGACCTCATCTCAACAAAAAAACCTGCTTGCCAATGTCCGCGGGGTGATCGTGCGAAACAAAAGACTCTCAAATGCAGAAATATATAAGATAAAACTAAATATAAGACAGAAAACTATAATCCATCACTCGAACAGTAAAGAGATGAGAAGAGAAATAAGAAATATGACAGAGGATGAGGTAAAAACTAAAATAAATATGATACGAAATAATAATCTCCGAGGAAATAAAATCGAAGAATCTACCTGTGACATAACCTGCAGTTATCCAGACGATGTCATTGAAGATGAGTCGAACTTCATTGAAGTAGAATTCCTTGAAAACCACAGAAGTGAAATCATCGAAGGCTAAAACTACGTCATTCAAGAACTCAGCAGAATAACTCTGAGACAAATGTCAGACAAAAACCAGTTTCCAAAAATTCATATGCCGAAGTCGAATAAGCACATTGGGCAAATATACAACGCTGCACTGGAAACACTGTTAACGGACAAACCACTGAGAAACATCACAGAAGATAACAATGTCATATACGCAACAGCTTTAGCAGTTAATCGGACGCTTGGGGTCAAGACAATGGATAAATTAAACAACAGACAAAGAGATCCAACTTGGAAGGCAAAACTGATGCGAGAAATAAAAGAAATCAAACGTGAGATTTCTATTTTAGATGAGATCACTAGAAACACAAATATCTCAACACGCAAGAAGATCAAGAGGAAATATAAAATTATATCACTAAACGAAATTCCATCAATCGTGGAAATGCTGAAAGAGAAACTGCAGTTAAAGGCACAGAGAAGTAGACGATAAGAAAAACGTTGCAGCTTCTATCACCAAAATAAAATATTCCAAACGGACCTTAAGAAATTTTACAGGAAAATTGGAAAAGCGGCTATACATGTCAAAAAGCCACCATCTACTGACAAGGTGCAGAAAGTTTGGGAGAATATTTGGATCAACCTAAAGTAATGTAACCCCAATGTAGAATGGATTCAACGTAAAGAGGAACGGATGCTGGATAAACCTCTGCAAGAGTGGGAAAATATAATCACGAATAATGTTAGGAAAGCTCTAAGGAAATCCCCAAAATGGAGATTCTCAGGAAATGACAAGGTGCCCAATTTTTGGATCTATCATCTCTCATCAATCCATAATACCCTTGCACAAATTCTATCAGTGCTTATAAATAATCCCAATGAAATCCCCGATCACTGAAGGTATAAGATCTCTGATGCCAAAAAATAAGTGAAACATGCCAATAACATGTTTGTTCGTCCACCACATATAAATTGATCACGTCTGTTCTGACGAATCATACACTTTTCTCGAAGCAAACAGCATTATTCCACTGGAACAAATGGGATGCAGGAGATGATCATATGGTTCCCAAGATCAAATACTGATGAACAAAATGATCCTGGAAAATTGCAGGGGACGATGTAGAAATCTTAGCGCAACGTGGATTGATCATCTTAAAGTCTTTGATAGTGTGCCACACTCTTGGATCCTGAAGACTTTGGAAATGTCTGCCCTGTTGTAGTAAATTTCCTTAAACAATGCATGGGAATATGGAACACCACACTATACCTAAATCACACCAGAGGCACTGCCATTTCCAACCGTCTGAATATCCGACGCGGAATCTTTCAAGGAGACTCCCTATCACCCCTTCTGTTTGTTTGTCCTTAATCCCCCTGACGCATGAAATAAACAACAGTAACTATGGTTACAAGCTAAACAACAACAAAACAAATTCAATCACCTACTCTACATAGGTGATCTCAAACTGTTTGCTAAAGATGACAATGAGTTGAAGTGTCTCCTGAAATGTTTCAGTGATGACATAGGTTTAGATTTCGGATTAGATAAATGTGGAAAAGTAACATTCAAGAAAGGGAGAATTACAGAAACACCTTCAATAGACTTAGATTTTGTTACAAAAATTAGGGACTTGGAACAAGAAGAAACCTAGTATTTAGCTAATGGGGTGAAATGCATAATATGAAGAAGGTAGAAATGAATACTACCGGCATCTGCATCTGGTACTGAATACCGAGCTGAATTTTTAAAAAAAAAGAAGAACGTCAGCCATAAACACCATTTCTGTCCCTGTGGTGGAATACAGTTCCAACATCCTTAACTGGACCATTAAGCAAATGGACGGCAAAACGAGAACGCTTCTCGCCTGCCACCGCATGCATCATCCCAAAGCTGCTGTTGATCGTCTGTATGTGCCCAGATCCGAAGGAGGCAGAGGATTAGTTCAACTAGAACTGTCTTACAAAACTACAACAATCGGTTTTCAAAGATACCTGGAAACTACAGAAGACTGGATGATGATCTGCGTCAAAGAATATGAAAATAGTAAGCGATTTTATTTAGTAATAAAGGAAGCCAACAAGTTCAAAATGGAGTTTCAAATGGGTGAAGAAATACAATTAAACACAATACACCGACTGAAGATGCAAAATACTTAAAAAAAGAAAGCAAAGCCAAAATACAACCGACCAGATACAGAAACAATGGCAAGATAAACCGCTTCACGGTCAATACTCTGCCCGTACCAAACAATCTGATGCTGACAAACCCAGTACCAATCAGTCGCTACGTAGTGCAGGGTAAAAACTGAAACCGAAGGTTTATTCTTGCTGCGCAGGTCTAATTCTTGTTAGCTAGAAATTATCAAGCACACATACTGAAAAATTGTGGTAACCCAAAATGCAGATTATGTGATAAATATCGAGAAACAATTGATCATCTTTTATCAGGTTGCACGATATTGGCACCCACTGAATATAAAACCCGGCATGACAGAGTGGGCCAATATCTGCACTGGAAAACCTGCAACTTTTACGGGAAGGAAACTGAAAGAAATAGGTATGAACACCACCCAGACCCGAATACGGAGATAGGACATGTAACAATTTTATTGGACTTAACAACAGACACAGACAGAATAATCAAAGTTAATCGCTCAGACATCGTTATTAGAGATGGCAAACAAACTTGCCTCCTTATTGATATGGCATCTTTGAAGATCTTCAAAAAGCTATCAAAATACAAGGACCTTGAAATCGAAATCTAAAAAATGCCGTACATGAGAACATCAACAATTCCTGCTGTAGTTGGAGCCCTCAGATTGATTGGAAAAGATTCCAATAGATTCATTGAAAGGATTTCTGATCGCCTATGACTTAAAGAAATACAAAAAAAGTGTTCTCACGTGGACAGCCCACAACTTACGAAGGGATTTACCTATGTAAAATATGAATGATTTTGTTTTCTAATGCTGAGTGGAAAATGTCATGATGCCATTTCTGACGTTAGGTCTCTGGTAGCAACCCAGAAAGAAATGAGTACTCACCAAAAATCAAAGGAAATAATAATAATAATAACAACAACAACAATAATCTTGTATCAGGTTGCACAATATTGGCACCCACTGAGTATAAAACCCGGCATTACAGAGTGGACCAATATGTGCACTGGAAAATTTGAAACTTCTACAGGAAGGAAAATGAAAGAAATTGGTATGAACACCAAGACCCGATTGCGGAGATAGGACCTGTTACAATTTAATGGGACTACACAATACACACTAACAGAACAATCAAAGCCAACTGCCCAGACATTGTTATTAAAGACCACAAACAAAAAAAGTGCCTCCTTATTGATATGGCAGTCCCTGAAGATTGCAATGTATCTTTGAAGATATTCAAAAAGCTGTTAAAATACAAGGACCTTGAAATAGAAATCTCAAAAATGTGGCACATGGGAACATCAACAATCCCTGTTATAGTTGGAGCCCTAGGATTGGTTGGAAAAGATTCCAGTAGACTAATTGAACGGATAATTGAACGGATTCCTGGAAGCCCAGGCCTCAAAGAAATACGAAATATTGTTCTCACAAGTACAGCCCTCACTTTACGAAGGGCTTTATCTATGTAATTTTTTTTTTGTCAGTGGAAAGTGTCATGATGCCATTTCTAACCTTAGGACTCTGCGCAGGACCCGGAAAGAAATGTGTACACGCAAGAAATCAAAGGAAATAAAATAAAATAAAATAATAATAATAATAATAACAATAATAATAATAATAATAATAAAACCAGACAATTTGGTGGTAAATATAGATGAACGTCCCAAACCACATCATCAATGCATGGCCCGGAGATGGCAGAATAGTCATCGAAGATGATGATAACTGGAACAAATAGGATAGTTTACAATGGAAAGCTTATAAATTCTGGCCAATAAAGAGAGTAGAAATGACACCCATTGTTATTAATGTTCTGGGCGCCATAGGTACAGAACTCCCGCTGTGTTTGGAGAAGATTAGAGTTAATGTCAAGATTGGACATTGATATAAAAAAAAGCACTCATTGGGACTGCTCGTATAGATAGGAGAATTCTGGAAGGATAATGGAAATTGCAGATCAAGAAACAACAGCAAAATGTCATCGAATCAGAAATATGCAAGTTTTTCTGGGATTTTTCGATACAAACAGATCAGACATTGGGACAAAATTTGGATACTCTTTTACCACTCTTCCAACCCTGTTCCACTATCCATTCACGCAAGCCCTTTATGTAGGTAGCGAGCTGTCACACGCTATCCTGTAAGTGTCAATTTCTCCAAGCCGTTTTTCCTCATTAGGTGTCCCAGAAATTTCATGTCTCTTCCTGATTAAGTATCCTTTTCGCTTCCATTTTTCATAAAACGTCTTTGCTGCGTAAACGCCCGTTATTTTATGTTAAACTGGATTACGTCTACGGGCATGCGCACATGACAAAATATAAAAAGAATGTTAAGGTTCTAACCCGTGTCACTCTTTGTTGGAGAAACCCAGCCGGGAAGCACATTGTCAGGCCGGTAGGCGTAATACATACTGTTTTAAATAAGAAGAAAACAACAAAAACAAAAGTGCGCCTATTTCAAACACAAATACCGACTAAAAATAATAATAATAATAATAAATCCACATGGTCTTTATATATACATGTTAGTTATTTAAACATTATTTTTAATGGATACTCATATTTCAGTAGAAGCTTCGTTTATTTATCAAACAGAATATTTGTGCATATATATATATATATATATATATATATATATATATATATATATATATATATATATATATATATATATCACATAATAAGAAGCCACGTATACTTTCTTGATATGTATATAATCTGGAGAAAACAGCTGAAAAGTTGCAAATTAAAAAGAAAAAAAAAGAAAAATACTGGATTTTAAAATTAAACACATATAAACTAGGGTTAAACAAAGACTTGGGAATTTTAAATCTGTATAAATATTGCAATAGTTAAAAAATTTTTTTTTAGATATAGTTAAAAAAACCTTTTTAAACAACATCTAAAATATTATTATCGTTAGATTTACGTTAGAAATATTCAAACAAAGTCATATTCCACATCACGTGACGTCCGCGTCTCCCGACGGACGCTACTTGTAAACAAACTTCTGAATACATTTATTTCTGATGAAAGATCGGGGCAGATCTGAAATATCTAATATATATATATATATATAAAATATAAATAAATACACAAAAATAACATTCAAATCTTTTTAAACTTTGCAACTTTTCAGTTGTTTTCTCCAGATTATATATATATATGAAAGGCGGATAAATCCAATATTTACGTAATTTTGGATAAATTGGATTATCACAAAAAACTTCAGCTTCTTATTGATGATCGTACTAAATTTACAAAATTGAATAAGAACACCACTGAACCTCTAAAGAAATATGTTAATAAACTTATAACAGCCAACAATGCTGCTGCAGGATCCTTAAAAATAAACAAAATTATTAGAGATTACCAACCTGGCTACTTATATGGTAATGTCAAAATACACAAACCAGGATACCCATTACGACCTATTATTTCTCAGATTCCAACATGCATATACCAACTATCAAAATTTCTCAATGATATTATTACCCCATATCTCCCTACTAACTATAGCATTAAATCTACCCATGAATTCCTCCAAATACTTAAAGCACAAAATTAAAAACAAACCACGGCATTCTTGCATCACTTGACGTAGAAAATTTATTTACAAATGTTCCCGTCTCCGAAACTATTGATATTATCATTAATTCGGTGTATAAAAATAATTCAATTCCACCTCCATCAATCCAACCCAATATTTTAAGAAAACTACTGCTTGCTTGCACTACTAGAGTACCTTTTTATAGCCATAATGGTACTATTTACACACAAACTGATGGAGTAAGTATGGGAAGCCCTCTCGGGCCGTGCTTCTCTAATTATTATATGTCCTATGTTGAAAACAAGGTTTTTACTAAAGTTGTTAAACCTAAAATATATGTTCGTTATGTTGACGATATTTTTATTTTGGATGAAAACAAGAAAGAAATAGAAAATCTGAAAACTACATTTCAACAAAATTCTGTCCTAAATTTTACTTATGAAATTAGTGAAAAAAATAAACTTCCTTTCTTCCGTCGATTTTAGTAATAATACTTTTAAAACTTCTGTTTATAAAAAAACAACTAGTAAAGACTCTTGTCATCTTAATTTCTCTAGCGACTGCCCTCTTAGGTATAAAATAGGTGTTATTAAGAATTTCCTCACGCGAGCGTACGAGAACTCATCCTCTTGCACGCTTTTCTTTAATGAATTAAAAAATATAAAGCAAACGCTGATCAATAACGGACTTCCTAATCAATTGTTGGATTTCCACATTAGGCGTTTCTTGTCCAAAGTAACTAATAGCAACGGCGAAAATAGAAACATAAACAATAATATTAATATTTTTTATAAAAATCAGATGAACGAAAATTATAAACAGGATGAATGCAGAATTAATAACATTATAAAAAAATGCATAGCACCAGTTGATAATAGCAAAAAATTAGATTAATTATTTATTATAAAAAATTTAAAACTTCTAACCTTATAGTTAAAAATAACAATTCACCTCCTAGAACAAAATTAAATAGAGGAAATATTATTTACGAATTCAAATGCCCATTAAGGAATTGTATTCCTCAAGAATCAACTTTCGTAAATAATTATATAGGCCACACTACAAATTGTTTAACACGCAGATTAACTCTACACCTTTCTGACAATAGCTCAATTAGATCTCATTTAAATATTCATGGTGACCTACCGGACACTATTTGGAACATACTTGTCGACAACACTAATATAATAGCATCATCCACTTGCAAAAAAAGGCTAAAAATAATGGAAGCCTTACTAATAAAAACAAACAAACCAACACTTAATAATATTAACTTTGAACATGGACATAATATCTTCACCGTGTTTTGAAACAAAAAAAATGAATCACTTTATAAAACATACATATAACAAACTATTTCTATTTCTAATTCTAACAGTTGAAATATAATCCTTGAAAATGGCTAAATGTATAGCCGAAAGCGCTCGGATAAAAAGAACATTCGGACAGTTTTTATATAATTTATCCTCTGAAAAGAAAAACTTTATTAGATCGCACGAGAAATTATATAAAAAACTAAATAAAAGCACCTTGTCAGTCGTTTTTAATGAAATGTGCATGAAAGAAGGATTGGTGCCTAAATACACACACACACACACACACACACATATATATATATATATATATATATATACATATATATATCAATTATACTGTATATCCTCGGGTATCATGCAACCTTTGAAAACCTAGTTTTGAAGCTAATTTGACTACAGTAAATGGATATATAGTTTTGGTCAACGTCGTAGTACATACGCTAAATTTACCTCGCGTGAATGATGCGACGCCCTTAAAATTACCTTCAAAATTGGGTCTTCGAAAGTCGCATGATACGCGAGTATAGATGGCATATATATCTCCATCCGGCTACCCAGGCTCTCCTACCTCCATAATCCCATCGGTCTCCCCCTCCCTCAACCCAGGCTCTCCTACCTCCATAATCCCATCGGTCTCCTCCTCCCTCAACCCAGGCTCTTCTACCTCCATAATCCCATCGGTCTCCCCCTCCCTCAACCCAGGCTCTCCTACCTCCATAATCCCAGCAGTCTCCTCCTTCCTCAACCCAGGCTCTCCTACCTCCATAATCCCATCGGTCTCCCCCTCCCTCAACCCAGGCTCTCCTACCTCCATAATCCCATCGGTCTCCTCCTCCCTCAACCCAGGCTCTCCTACCTCCATAATCCCATCGGTCTCCCCCTCCCTCAACGCAGGCTCTCCTACCTCCATAATATGATTCCAGTAACAATGCCTTCTTCTCCCCCCCTTACCTCCCAATAAGTATCCAATTGCACACACACACTCTCTCTCTCTCTATCTCGCTTCCATTATAACACACCCTCTCTCTTTCTCCAAATAAACAGTACACAACTGATACCAGAAATAGTTTGAAAAATCCTGCGAATTTTAAAATTAAAATTCGTAGGTGAAAATGGTCATTTACTAAAGGTATCTTAATTCCAATTGTAAAGAAAATTTGCTCTGTTTATTGAAAATAAACATGGAGCGTTCTTTTGTGAGTCAGTTTTAAATTTCAAATTCTATGTTGTGTTAATTGGACTCACCTGGATTATACCAACGGATTACTACCTATATATATATATATATATATATGTAAGCAAATATGTGGATGTAGATCGGACGGTATGATTAAAATGTGGAAAAGACAAAGCAAAATCCGAAATGTAAGTTTACTGTTTTTATTTTGTTTTTTGATTTACTGTCAACGTCAGACGTTTCTGTCTAATAGACCATCTTCAGGACATGGTTATTGGAGACATATTTATATGTAAATTTAAGTTAACATGAAGAGACGATAGACACAGGACTAGTCAGAAACAGAAAAACTGAAATTCTAAAGTCAGTGTTCTCTTTTTTGGATTCGGTTACGCTGGCGCCGTGTAACTTCACCCCCTGCAAAGAACCTCCTACCACTAGAACCTCGTTCTGCTATCAACAAGCTGACTGGGATTCGTTCCGTGATTTCCTCCGCGATGTCCCCTGGGATGTTGTCTTTACGGTCCCCGTTCAAGAATGCGCTTCTGAGGTCTCCTCCTGGGTTAATGCTGCAATCGACGTTTCATCTCTTCAAGGAAAGTTAAGGTCAAATGGCGCTCCTCCCCTTGGTTCTCCGCTGTTTACTCAACCGCCATTGCCCATAGGAACCACTTCTTCCACCTATTTCGTAGCGACATGTCCGACTGCAATAGACGTCTCTTTGCCTCCGCCCGTAACGAGTGTAAGCGTGTCCTCAACGAAGCTAAGTCACTATTTGCTGCTCGAATGAAGGAACGTATTGCATCTCGCAAATTCGGCTCCAAGGATTATTGGCGTCTCTGCAAGAGCGTACTTAACAATAGCAAACCCTCTATACTTTCTTTGTTCAACCAGTTTGAGGTTCTAACCTCCTCTGCCGACAAGGCTGAATGCTTTGCTCGGAAATTTTCATTCAATTCAACGTTCGACTCTTCCGGTGTACCTATACCCGATTTCCCTCTTAGAACTGAGGCCCTATTGAGCGGGTTGCACATAACCACGTCATTGGTATTGCGCATTATCTCTAATTTAGACCCCCACAAGGCTAGTAGTGGAGATGGGATACCAGCCATTGTCTTGAAGAAATGCGCGCCTGAACTGGCACCCTCCCTCTCTAAACTATACAACTACTGCATCAAGGAATCTTGTTTTCCAGACTGCTGGAAGTCCTCATCGATAGTTCCTGTCTTTAAGAACTTTGGTGACCCCTCTGGCTCTTCTAATTACCGTCCTATCAGTCTCCTACCCCTCTTCAGCAAAGTCTTCGAAGCCTTAATCAACGCCAAAGTGGTTAACCACCTTACATCCCATGATCTTCTCTCAGACAAGCAATATGGTTTCTGCTTTGCCCGATCTACAGCTGATGTGCTTACGGCCATCACTGAAATTATCTACCAAGCTCTTCAAAATAACGGAGGCCCTAGACATCTCCAAAGCGTTTGATAGGGTTTGGCATGCCGGCCTTCTTCGCAAGCTCCAGGTTTATGGTATGACAGGTCGATTGTTTGACCTAATACAATCATTCCTGTCAAACCGTGAATTGAAGGTCGTTCTCAACGGATTCTCCTCCAGCTCCTGTCCCACGAACGCAGGTGTTCCCCAAGGCTCCATCCTAGGCCCTACTCTGTTCCTTTTTTTCATCAACGATCTTCCTGACGCCATAGATTCCCAAGTTGGCATCTACGGAGACGACACTACAATTTACTACTGCCTCAAAAACAAATCTAGTGTCGCTGACAAAACTAACCTGACCGTTCATCTCGAAAAGGACCTCCAGTCGGTTGTGAACTGGAGCAGGAATTGGCTGGTTAACTTTAACGCCTCAAAAAAAAAAAACTGCTCTCTATTAATCACCACAGAGATCGTTCCCTGCCCCCCATTAGAATCTCTGACGCTCAAGTTCTCGAGAGCACCTCTCTGCAGCTGCTCGATTTCACATTCTCTGCTGACATGAGATGCAACAAATACATTGAGTCAATAGCTTCGTCCACCGCAAGGAATGTTGGCCCCTTGTGCCGCGCCAGGAAAGTTTTCTCCCCGGAATCGATCCTTCAAATCTACAAATCAACCATTCGTCCTTGCATGGAGTATTGCTGCCATATATGGTCTGGAGCCCCTTCTGTTTGCCTTGGGGGTTCTTGATAAGATCCAGAGACGGATATGCAATGTAATTGGCCCTGATCTGGCATCTCGTCTGCAGTCGCTCTCTCACAGACGTGTCGTCGCCTCTCTCTGTCTTTTTTACAAATACTTTCATGGTAATTGCTCCGATGAGCTGCTTTCGCTGGTTCCCAGACTTCATGAATTCAAGCGTCCAATGAGGCTGGTCTCTAGCTCTCACCCTTTCACTGTTGAAACTGTTAAATGTAGCCGTCTCTTCTACTCCAATAGCTTCATATCTCGACCCTCTTGCCTGTGCAAGTCTCTTCTCTATCCCTCTTTCCCTGATAGCTATAATCTCCAACTATTCAAATGTAATGTCAATCGACATCTCCAGTTCCCTTGATCTATCCACTACCCTTCTCCTCATCCTTCTCCTCATCCCTTCCTCTATCACTCCTATCTGCTCTCGCTCCAAATCCTCTGTAACCAAATGCGTGCTAGTTGCTTCCCGCCTTGCTTATGAAATGCTTAATATATATATATATATATATATATATATATATATATATATATATATATATGCATGAGGAACACACACACATACACAGGCACACATATATATATACATATATATATATATATATGTATATAAGGAACACACACACACTCACACATATATATATATATAAGGAACACACACTCACACACACACACACACACACACATATATATATATATATATATATATATAAGGAACACACAAACACACATATAAGGGATAAGGGACACACACATACACACAGAGATATATATTAGGAACACACACACGCCCGCACACACATATATATATATAAGGAATACACAAACACGCATATATATATATATATATTAGGAACACATACATACAAACACACACATATATATATATATTAAGAACACACACACACACACAGATATATATGTATATATATATATATATATATATATATATATATATATATGAAGAAATATAGTCTTAAAGTGTGCTATATTTATGGGATAAAGTGCTCAATATCAGAGATAGAGCGTGTGTAAATATAAAAGTGAACATAGAAGTCAACACTTAGAGGCGACAGTCTGTTTCATGCAAAATGCAACCGTTAGGCCTTACGATTGCATCTAGCATGAAACAGACTGTCGACTCTGAGTGTTGACTTCTATGTTCACTTTTATATATATATAGGAAGCACTGTATGAACCTCAACTTTAGTATTAATGAACACCATTTTACATACAGACAATAATTACAAGAAAGCAATATATGTAAACTATACCAAGGAAATATTCTACTACACACCATCAATGATAAATATATAAGCCTATCTAGTCATAAATTAACAGATGACCTTAAATTTAGAGTCAAATCGCCATCTCCAGCCTAAATTTGACCTCTTTACAAAGAAGACCGAAAGTGAAATTCTACACCGATCATTAGCCCAACTCTAGTCGCGTGGAGACATAGCAGTTCACGCAGACTTGAGAGATCTTCTCAAGGCCGAAGCTTTGAGAAAGCACCCCCCCTTGCAACAACTATAATAATGTCCTTACAACTAAACTAAAAATCACTGCAAATGAACTAAAAAAACAACCCTAACATTGTCATCAGACGAGTAATTTTGGATAAAACCAATTACCATAAAAAATGACAAAACATCATGTGTGTCCGAACTAAATTCACCAAAATAAACAGAAACCACAAGCAGACCCTAAAAAGATCCGTCAACAAACTTATAACAGCGAATAACGCTGACGTCGGTTCTCTGAAAATCCCCCAAATCATCGGAGATCAACCCGGATACGTATAGGGAAATATAAAAATACACAAACCCGGATACCCGCTACGACCAATCATTTCCCAGATCCCATCCCCTATCTAGGAGCTATAAAAATTCCTTAATGACACCATTACCCGATACCTACACATCAATTACAGCATCACATCCACCCACGAATTCTTCCAAATTAAAAAAAAGTACAAAACCAATTCAAGGTATCATAGGTTCACTTGACGTCGGAAATTTATTCACAAACGTCCCCCCGCCGATCAAACCAATCACATTATCTTTAATCCCATGTACAAAAATAATTCTATCCTACCCCCATCCATCAAACTAAATATCCTTTAAAAATTATCACATACATCTACGATCCTAATGGCAAGATCTACACCCAAACTAATGGTGTAAGTATGGGAAATCCATTGGGTCCGATTATTACATGTCCCATGAAGAAAACATGATATTGAAGCAGGTCTGTATACCTAAAATATATGTCCACTACGTTGACGATATTTTTATTCTAGCGAAAAAGACGAAAGAAATACTTTCAAAACCATATTTGAAAAAAGAAAACTACGTCCATAACTTTACCTATGAACTTAGTAAAAAAGAATCCCATTCTTAGTCGTTCTCGTAGAAAACACTAACAACACTTTTACCGCCATATTGTATAAAAATCTCACTATTAGAAACTTAATTTTAAGAGTGAATGCCCAGTCAGACACAAAATAGCATTGATAAAAAAACTTCCTAAAGTGAGCACACGAGCATTCATCCTCTCGTCTACCTTTTCTTTAAAGAACTCAACAATGCAAAACAATGGTTTTGCTACTGTTATATAGAAATAAAGCATCGTTGCCGACTCTTGTGTTTCAACATAGATCGCTAGTGAGCAAACAAAGGCGATCCCATTATTCCACGGGGGAAATACATCAGTAGAAAATAGCGTGGCGTCTAATTGATCGCTATTTCTACTCTATCCTCTATTACTATACGGACCGCTATTCCCTACTCTGTTCACAATACTATTCCCCTATTCTGATAACTATTCGGTGGTTACTATTCGAGCGAGTATTATCGAACAAGTACTATTAGTGCGAGTGTTAGTCGAAGGCGTCTGACACCAGTATTGTTCAACGGCGTTGCTATAATCGTATCGGTGATTACAAAGTCTCTACTACAGCGAGCATTACGAAAGTGACAACGAGTATTCGTTGACATTACAAAAATTGTCAACCGAGTGTTAGTTGGAATAGCAAAACATACGCACCTCATCAACCACCATATTAGACTATATCTTTCCAAAGTAAACAATAATGATAGTGAACACAGTCAAAAATAAAAAAAAAATATTTTTTACAAAAGCCAAATGTACATCAACTACAAACAAGATGAATCTTCACTTAGAAATATCATCAAGAAATACATTACTCTAATTGACCTGAACAAAAAAATCAAATTAATTATCTGTTACAAAAAAAATAAAACAGTTAACCTTATCAATAAAAATAACAACATACCAGTAAAATCAAAATTGCTACAAACGGACATTATTTATGAGTTTAAATGCCCCTTAAGGAACTGTGTTCTTGATCAAACCGAAGTCATAAATAATTACATTGGCCAAACAACTACATGCCTATCCAGATGCCTTACGTTACACCTATATGACCACAACTCCATTAGAATCCATTTAAATACACAAATTTACCAGACTCCATCCGAAACATACCAATAGAAAATACAAACATAATAACCTCATCCACATGTGTTGTGAGACCGATACTTTCCTACATCAAGGACTCTCCCACTACTATATTATTATGTGAATGGTAGTATCATGGGAGTAGCACCAGTAATGCGCAGCCGCGTACGATACCAATATCGGACACCAGTGGATAGTAAGCTCTGCTTACTCTTACACTATTCTTTGTAACGTTTCTGTTTAATATATCTTTCTTAGCTCTAACCCGTGTTCCGTGTTTTCCTTCCGTGGCCTCTACTTTGGGTCCACATCAACATGTAAAAAAAGATAACAAATAATGGAAGCCTTAATAATAATAAAAAAAAGTCAACACTCAATAATATTAACTACGAACACGGCCACAACGTGCTGACTGTGTTCAGAAAATAAAACACGCCTATAATATATAATGTGTGTGTATTTAGGCAACAAACCTTCATTTATACATGTTTTATTTAAGATGATAGACAAGCTACTGCAATTATAGACCTCCAAATTAAACTATTTCTTCACAAAGAAAATAATAATGATAGTGAACACAGAGTAAAAAATGACTTAAATATTTTCTACAAAAGCCAAATGTACATCAACTACAAGCAAGATGAATCTTCACTTAGAAATATCATCAAGAAATACATTACTCCAATTGACCTGAACAAAAAATCAAATTATCTACTATAAAATGTTTTAAAACATGGGACAAAATCAAAACTACTAAGAACGAACATTATTTACGAGTTCTAATGGGCTTTAAGGAACTGTGTTCTTCATCAAACCGAACTTATGAATAATGACATCGGTCACCGTACTTGCCGATCCAGACGACTTGCGTTACACTTATCTGACCGCAGCTCCATCAGAACCCATTTAAACACACGCACACAAACTTACCAGATTCCGTCTGAAACATACTAGTAGAAATCACAAACGTAATAAACTCACCCACATGTAAAAAAAAGATTAAAAATAACGGAAGCCTTAATAATACAAAAAGAAAAAGCCAACACGCAATAATATTAACTACGAACACGGCCAGAATGTGCTGACTGTGTTCGGAAAATAAAACATCTCTATAACTCCAGATACATACACTTAACCCCTACACCTAGTTAAAAAGTAAAAATAAAATCATCCTTGATAATGCTTAAAAGTATAGCGGAAAGCGCTCGGAATTACAAGACATTTGGACAGTTTCTACACACTACTCTGTGTCTAGATAAGAAAACACTTGTTTGAACACAAGTAAAATTAAATAAAAACCTTAATCGCAGTATCTTTTCTGCCGTCTTAAACGCAACATACACACACACACATATATATATATATATATATATATATATATATATATATATATATATATATGTATGCAGGGATATATATATATATATATATATATATATATATATATATATATATATATATATATATATATATAAAAGTGAACATAGAAGTCAACACTTAGAGGCGACAGTTTGTTTCATGCTAGTGCAATCGGCCTGACGATTGCATCTAGCATGAAACAAACTGTCGCCTCTAAGTGTTGACTTCTATGTTCACTTTTATATTTACACACGCTCTATCTCTGATATTGAGCACTTTATCCCATAAATATAGCACACTTTAAGACTATATTTCTTCATATATATATATATATATATATATATATATATATATATATATATATATATATATATATATGCAGGGATATTTATGGAGAGCATTCATATTTAAATGAATGGCTAGGCATTCATTCATTAGTGTGCACACGCACACAGTTGCACAAATCTGTCTAAACGTGTGCAAATTCCCACAAAGTGGCTATCGATCTGCCGAAGAAATTTTGCTATTGCAAGACATTTTATTTGCTGCTATTTCCAGTCGAATCTCATTAGTAACGTGTCTGTTGCTTGGAGATTGGAGGAGAATACACGAACCCACTTCAGACCGGTTCGATGGTGCCTTGACCAATTCACTCCAGATTTGTACTGGTATCCAAACGTTATTAGCAGACGTAAGCAACTTGCTATGAAATATAATGTTCACGAATCAATGACTCACTTACTGTTAATCGTCCGTGAGTTACCATATGCGTGAATGATCTTAACATGATATTAAGCCGGTTATTTACGAAGCTTAACAAATTCTCTCTACACAATTTTAACCATGCAAATAAAAATGGCGTCATATTCTGTTATATTCTTACTATTAATAGAAGGATTACACACGAGAGCTTTTAGTTGTTACATAAATATGTAATAATTCTGGGGGGGGGGTATCAGTTGATTACAGAATGTCTACAGAAAAATGATCCCCACTTTATGTCCAAATAGAATACTCTACTTATACGAATTTAGCCATGCTGTCAAAAATGGCGTCATATTTTTTAATGTCATTATTATTATTAGGATTACACATATGAGACATTAAATATTTTCTAATTATTATACAGGCTGTCCATAAAGTTCGTGTGCACTTTAAAAAATTTATAACTTTATTTGTATTTGCGATAGAAATAATTTGTAAAAAGGATTAGAAAGAAGTAAATCTATATTTTTGAAGGTTTTATTGAAATTTTATTTGAGTTTCCACATGTCCTCCATCATTAGCAATACAAAGTGTAATACGATTTTGCCGTTCACGGAAAACATTTGCCAACTGATTTACAGTAATGTCTGAATCACATTAGTTATTTTAGCTATACTAAAAACTAGGTACATTAAACTTTATAACATTTTTTACAGATTACTTCTATCGCAAATACAAATAAAGTTATAATTTTTTTTAAAGTGCACACCAACTTTATGGACACACTGTATTAATATTAATATGGGGGATCAGATTCGAACTCGGGTCTCAATGTCAGAAAACAAACATAAATCACTTTTTGCTCAATATCTTTTTGTGTTAAAATTGTTTATGCGTTTAATATAAGTGAAATGGAAATATCTCTTGGGAGAAAAAGATTAGCAACAGAACGACAAAGACGCTGATGACAAAGCCTATTTCCAAACCAAGTTGAAGCAAGATGATCACTTCATAGACACAGGTATCTGAGTGCCTCACATGAAATGCTTCAACAAATAAGACTGCAATTCAGGGGTAAAGAAACTAATTAATTAATTTTCCTCGGGAATTATTTTGTCTAAATGCAGATAGTTATATTATTCTTATAGATTATTAAAACGACCAAGTAATTACTCGTAAATTTATGGATTTTAGTTGATCAAGCCCCCCTCCCATTCCACCATAGATGGGACAAGAAATATATAAATAAATACACATTGAGATTTATTATATGGTTTGATATAATAATCCTGGTTTATTGGTTGATTATCAGTTGCATGATAAAAATGATAGCTCACTTTATGTCCAGTAGAATATTATATTCGCTTTAGTTTACACATGCTACTCAGAATGACGTCTTATTTTGTTAAGGCCTTACTACAAGGTAACCAAAAAAGTTCTGTCCGTTTTTTGATTAGTCATTGAATGAATTTGAAATATATACGAAATGTGTGTAGCAATTATTTTCAAATTCGGACAGCCGGAATTAGGAACATCAGACGTTATAAAAAAAAACACGCGCACCGTGTCCGGCCATCAGTTATAAGCCGGACAGCTGTGAGAAGGATGGAAGTGTCTAGAGATCTCGTTCGGGGCTGTTTGCTTTACGACTTCAAAGTGGGCTTATTAGCAGCTGCATCAAGTCGCCGCATATGTCAAGCGTTTGGGGATAGTACTGTGGATGAACGTACTGCAAGACGTTGGTTTCGAAAATTCAACTCGGGAGATTTGTCTCTCCGTGATGAGCCTCGCAGTGGACGACCACAGGTCTTGAATGACGGAGTCCTGAAGGCGGCCATTGAAGAGGACAGTAGTCTAACGTGTGGTGAACTTGCAAGACAGTTCAACGTTTCCGATGAAACAGTTAGACTTCACGTGCACCGCCTAGGTAAGACGTACAAACTGAGCAAGTGGGTTCCGCAAATGCTGTTGGAGGTTCACAAGGGACAACGAGTGGCAGCCTGCGTATCGCTGCTTTCTCGCCACCGTACAGCATCCTTATTCAATCGAGTGCTTACCAATGATGAAAAGTGTGTTCTGTACAAAACTCCCAAGCGTTCCAGACATTGGTTGTCTCCCCAAGATGCTGTCCCTCACACCGCAAGACCGCCTATACACCCACGCAAGATTATGCTTTGTGTCTGGTGGACAGGTCGTGAAGTGGTTCATTATGAACTGCTACGAACGGGCCAAACAGTCACTGGAGACCTATACTTGCAGCAATTGAAACGTGTGCAACAGGCATTGCGCCAGTAGGAGCCAGCACTGGTGAATCGCATAGGTGTGCTTTTCCTCCATGACAACGCCAGGCCGCATGTTGCGCGAGTGGTCAGGGATACCATACAGCAACTTGGGTGGGAGACTCTGTGCCATCCACCTTATTCACCTGACCTTGCGCCATCCGATTACCACTTCTTCCACTCCCTGAATAATCATCTTCGTGGGAAATCCTTCACCAATGAAGCAGACTTACGCAAAGCCCTCACGGACTTCTTTGCGTCACCCCCCTCCGAGTTCTACCGCAATGGTATTGAACAGCTGGAGACACGTTGGCAGAAGGTGCTGGATGCCGATGGCGATTACTTCGAAGACGAAATATAAGTTACACATACTGTGAAGCGTTTTCTTTTTTTCCTTTAAAAACGGACAGAACTTTTTTGGTTACCTTGTATTAGTAAATCGTTTTCACATGTAAGTGTTTAAATATTTTTCTAATGACGATATTATTATTCCGTAATCGGGGACCAGCATATTATTTAATGACTAAAGAAATCCGATCCCCCACTTTATGCTCAGCTTACATTAATATGTAGCATTCTGCGGGATCCATTTTATTACTTAATAATAGTATAAATCAATCTCACACTTTATGCCTAACAGAAGTGATAGTAGTTTACTTATGACGCTAAAAATAGCAGAATATGTTATTATATCCTCTTTCTCTATGTACCGTGTGACTTCAGGACGTGGACATTCATGGCTCTCCACGACTATCTAACGATGTCAATTCTTACGTTTATATTTCTTTCTCTCGGTCCATTCGTATCTATCTTTCTATCTCTTTCTCTTTCTCTCTCCCTCTCTCTCTCTGTCTTTCCATATATATATACATATATATATATATATATATATATATATATATATATATATATATATATATATTCATACATGTTATACATACATACATACATATATACATATATATATATATATATATATATATATATCACTACATTTATTCCTACTTTTTCGCTCGTCTTTCTGTCTTTCTCTTTCTCTCTATCTATCGATCAATCTATCTATAGATATCAATTCCTAAGTTTATCTTTCTCTCTCTCTCTCTCTCTCTCTCTCTCTCTCTCTCTCTCTCAGTCCCTTTGTATCTATCTATCTATCTATCTATCTATCGATCAATCTATCTATAGATGTCAATTCCTAAGTTTATCTTTCTCTCTCTCTCTCAGTCCCTACGTATCTATCTTTCAACTCTGTCTCTCTTTCTCACTCTCTCCATATATATATATATATATATATATATATATATATATATATATATATAAGTACATTTATTCCTACCTTTTCTCTCATCTTTCTGTCTCTCTCTTTCTACCTCTCACTAACGATCTATCTATCTATCTATCAATGTCAATTCCTAAGTTCATCTTTCTCTCTCAGTCCCTTCGTATCTATCTATCTATCTATCTATCTATCTATCTATCTATCTATGGCACTTCACATCTATCTATCTATCTATCTATCTATCTATCTATCTATCTATCTATCTATCTATCTATGTTACCTAAACTTTATGTATTTAAGCGCAGTAGTAAATTACCGGCAACGTAGCATCATTTTACTGTTGAAATGGCTAGGTGTTACCGTAAGTTCTATGCTTATAGTTTCTTCGATTGATCTTCAGTTTGTGGAATTCCCTTCTGGCTTCTTCTTGTTTTCAAATCAATGGTGATATTCAAAAATTCAAATGCAATGCCAATCGTTATTTACAGTCTTCTTCATTCATATTCATTCATTCTTCTCTCTTCTTAATAATGTTTCTCTTTTTCTCATATTCTTTTACACTCAGTAAGCACTTCTGTCTTAGTGGCTTTATGTCCAGTAGAATATTATATCGCTCTAGTTTACACATCCTACTCAGAACGACGTCTTATTTTGTTAAGGCCTTACTATTAATAAATCGTTTTCACAAGTAAATATTTAAATATTTTTCTAGTTATGATATTATTAATCGGGAATCAGCTTATTATTTGATGACTAAAGAAATCCGATCCCCCACTTTATGCTCAACTTACATTAATATGTAATATTCAGGGGGATCCATTTTATTACTTAATAACAGTATAAATCAATCTCAAACTTCATACCCAACAGAAGTGATAGGAGTTTACTTATGACGTTAAAAATGGCAGTATATATTATTAAATGCTTCCTACTTTTCTATGTACCGTATGTCTTCAGGACGTGGACATTCATGGCTCTCCACAATTTCCTATCCTTTGTAGCTCTTAGTAAAGTTTGTTTTTTTTGCTATCTCTCCTAATTCCTGTTCAGCCAAATATTAACACACGCTCATCAGGTAAGTTAAACACTGATTTCATCCGTTCCTCTCGGCTTTTTTATGCCCAGTTAGTGTCAAATTTTCTAAGCCTTCGTTCCTCATCAATTTGGGTTTTGAAAAATCTAAATGCAATGTCAATCGTTATCTAGCGTCTTATTAATTCCCCTTTTTTTTGTTCTCTCTCCTTAATAATATTTCTCTTTTTTTAAAAAATCATTTCACCTCAAGCAAGGCGGCAGTGTCACTAGCACACAAGGGTTTCAGAGAGTGAGAGCAATAGTAAGGAGGGTTGTTTGAGGGAAGGAAACACGGGGATAGGAATTACGGCATCAGACGATGTCAATTGACATTACATTTGAATATTTGAAGGTTATAGCTATCAGGAAAGCAAGTAAGAGGAAGGGAGTTCCACTGTCGGGAAGTGCGAGAGAAGAAGCTGTTGGTGTAGAAGAGGCGGTTATATTTGTTTTGACAGTGAAAGGGTGGGACCGTGATGCCAACCTAGTAGCACGTTTAAATTCATGCAGTTGGTGCACCAGTGAAAGTAGCTTGTCAGAGCAGTTGCCATGGAAATATTTGCAGAAAAGACAGAAGGAATCTATAGAACGTCTGTGAGAATGTGACTGTAGACGAGTTGCCAGGACAGGAGCTATCATATCGCATATCTGTTTCTGGATTTTGTCGAGGACTTCGAGATGAACAGCTGGGTCTTGGTGACTTTATTATCCTATTTGGCGTGAAATGATTAAAAAAAGTCAGCAAGTTTTAGTTATGGGTTCCACGCGTGATCGCTGATAAAACAAATATCTACGACTCAACCTAATAATATATATATATATATAGATAAAACTGCAAGAGGAAATAGAAGCCACTACAGCAGTCTATGGAGCAATAGTTAGTTCCTTGCTACACAGTGAAATACTTGTACCAACCTTAGATTAGTCTGATACAATGCCATAAATATGGAGCACATAGCGAAGATCGGATTCATAACCGGAGACTGCCAGACGAGCAGGGTAACGCCGACCACACGGCGATTCATCCTATGTATTTATAATGATTTGTTTTGGCCCAAATACACAATTCGGGTTTACTCCGTTGGAATAGCTTATAAGCCGCAAAAGCCGCAGACTTGTGAGTGATAAATTATTCTTCACCCTACAACCCTTGTCCCACAGACCAAATATCGCCAGCCTTCATCTACTATATCGCTTTAACTATGGCAGATGTTCGGACGAATGAAATATGCCTTAGTGTCACCAGCTTAGACCTTCCCAGCTAGGACCTGCTAAGCCGTGTTCACGCTGGCAAACCATTCGTGTTCCTTAGATTAAAAAAAGAAGTTAACAGCTTCCTCCCAGAGCTGTTACTTTCGGAAACAAAACTCCTAAGAGAGTGATTCCTGAAAACAACACATCTTAGTCTCTTTAATTCCAGGCTTAAACGATTTCCTATTCGTTATCATAATATGCTCTTAATTTCCTCTTCCTTCTCTCTAACAATTGGGCTGAGTAATCATCTACATGGAATGCTTCTTGAGCCTTCTATTAGGTGATCTATCAGCAAACCAAAAAAAACCTCTTCGGTGAGGTACCGAGCCTTAAACATAGCCGTCTTCTCATAAAGTTTGAATAGTTTTAGCTAATTTTGTAATTAAAAAAAAACAAAAGCAATCTCCGATTTTTGCCGAAGAGGTTCGGGAAAGATGTTCGGCTGCGTTACTATTTCAAGTGTTTGGTTTTCAATTGCGTCTATTTCTGATTCAATTTCGTAACATGTAAGTAATCTTGGCAAGTTATTTTTAAGATCTGTAAGCGATGATAAATTGAACAAGCAAACAAACTTGATGTATATGGACTCGACAACCAAAATAAAAGAATTAGAAGAAAAAAAAAAGAAGAAAAAAAGGGAAAAAGAAAACGGAATATTGATAATTCTGTCGAATTGATTTTGCTGTTGTGGTTTGGTTAGCTTTGGGGTTGATAACAACAGAACAGACCTCAAATTCTAAACTCTATCTTCTTAACCTTCTCTCTTGTTAGAAAATAAAAAAAATAAAAAAAGCAAAACAAAACACGACGTTTTTTTTAATGTTAGTAGATATACTATAGGTAAATAGCAGAACAGACTCGGTTCTATAGCCTTGGGTGGCAACTGGTCTAGGAGAAGGAAAACTCTGAATTCAAAGCCGGCCTAGAGAAGGTTGGACTCCGACAGGCTATCTTGCTCAAGGTACACTACTTCTACTGTGGCTTCAGTACATGTGGATTCGTGATCGTGATACACACACACACACATACATATATATATATATTAAGACACTTTTATGTTTATACACTCTTTTTATAGATACAAATATTTAAGTAAATGCTCTGTTTATAATAAACAGTATTAATAACATTTACCGGCCTGAATGTCCGAGAGATTTTCATAGAAATTTTCATGGATCCTATGCGTGTCTTAACTGTTTCGGCCACAGAGAAGCGTTCGGTTAGTAAGGCACGTCAGGCTATATGACGGTTCCGTATAGGATACAGGTTCGATTCCTGTCGAAGGACGAATATTTTCTATGAAAATTTCTCGGACATCCAGGCCGGTAAATGTTATTAATACTGTTTATTATAAAACAGAGCATTTACTTAAATATTTGTATCTATAAAAAGAATGTATAAACATAAAATGTCTTAAAAATAATTGTCGGACTTTGTCCATTTCATACTATATATATATATATATAATCGCTTTTTCATCTTTTTTTATATTGTGAATTATGAGTGTCTGTAAACTTTGTGTTTTCAATGTTGTTGACAAAATTTCCACGTGGTGGCCAGTCGCTGGTGTTGCTAGAGTGACTCAATTGTAGAAACGTTGAGGGCATTTAAATCTTTTTTTTAAAGGATAAAGTGTTGAAATTCTTAGGAAATGGGTGGTGTCTTTGAAATAGGTAGGAATAGAGGGCAACAATGGTCTGAGGATTTGGTCAATGTAACCAGAAATGTGTTGTGTCAGGGTTCCTATACCAGAAACTATAGGCCGGCCGGGTGGATGAATCTTTTTATATATATATATATATATATATATATATATATATATATATATATATATATATATATATATATATATATATATATATATATATATAGCGGCACCTGGAGTAATGTATAGCGACTCGGATTGAGAAATCAGACTGATTACATTCACTTACGTTGGGAAAGGTATGAATCCTCTTTTTCTCTCCCATCACCAGCTGTGGGTAAATAGCAGGACAGACTGGGTTCTATAGCCTTTGCTGGCAACCGATCTAGGAGAAGGAAAAACTTTGAATTCAAAACCGGTCTGGAGAAGGTTGGACTTCGCCAGGCTATCTTGCCCAAGAAATACCACTTCTACCGCGACTACAGTATACATGTTGCTCATACGACCCTACGGGTCGCGGGAAAAATATACGGTGTTTCACCTGGACTTACATCGATACAAAGATGCATGCTATAAAACTTACGTTGTAATGCGCCCATTAATCAAATCGAAAGAAAATTGACCTAATATAAGGCTTGAGAAACCCACAGGGTAGAGGTTGTGATTTTCTAAGCGTAGCTCAGATTTGGCACAAAGCCGAAAGTTTGCGGGAAACCAGTGAGAATCGAACTTACATTTTAATTGATGTATCGAGGCAAGCTTGTTAGCCATTACACCACGTTTAACTGCCCAAAATGATCTTCTAAGCGTAGTTTAAATGTGGCACAATGCCGAAAGTTTAGCGGTGCCTAGTAAGGATCGAACTCACTACTAATTCTCCTAGCGAGGTAAGCTTACTAACTGTTACATCACGTTGAAGCGCCCTAAATGGCCACGATGAATGAAATCTGATATGAGTCTGAGAAGAGGCGCTGGGAAATGAAGATTATAGGGATGAGGATAAATAACGATTGATCCCTGACTAGTGTTTAGGGAAGCATCCACGTAGGAACCTGTTCCACAAAGCAGCAATTCTTCGGAAAAATGCGTGGATATGCCGCTGATGTAATGGACAGGTGCTTGCAATAAGAAATTGAAATCCAGCCGGGTTCGTTGAAGTCATTTAAGCGCAAATACCCATGAGAACTGTATGAATCTATTTCCTCCCCCAGCTATGAGTTAAAGAGTAGGACTTGGAAAAATCATTCTTACTCGCAAAAAAATTGTTAATCCAACATAAACTCTCAAAGAAAGAATTATTCTTATAACCCAAAATGTGTTTCTGCTTTAAATTACACACAGAGGGTTGATAAGCCGTAAAAAAGAAATTATTCTTTAAAAATCCAAAATAGCGTCCTGGGTAAGATGACAAACTACATCCGTGTCTTGGTTAAGACGATAAACTACATCCAACAGCAAGGCTTCTGATCAGGAGGTTTTGAGGAGTGTGGAACCACCTCTTAATGGCTGGTGTTCCCAGGTCTATTAGTTGCACCTATTAGGGACCCAACTATGGGTAAATAGGTAACCCCCAAAATGGGGTCAAAACACTCTGAAAGTGTAAAAATAGGTTTTAATGGCAGCAATACATTTTGGAAAAAATATTGACGACAATACATTTTTGTATTGCCGGCATTAAATAACCCATTGAGGTTGATATGCCATAAAACACACCAAACCAAACCAATATATACTGAGATAGATAGATAGATAGATAGATAGATAGATGGGGGGAAGGAGGAGTAAACTGAGATTGGATAGATAGGAAGGAGCAGGTTTAGATAGATAGATAGATAGATAGATAGATAGATAGATAGATAGATAGATAGATAGATAAAAAATATTACCTGCAATGAAAATCTTGAGGTTGATATCCCGTAAAACAAAACAAACCAAACCAAAATATACTTGGATAGATAGATAGATAGATAGATAGATAGACAGATAGATTTTTAAAAAAATTACCAACAATAAAAATCTTGTCGGCATTAAATAACTCATTGAAGTTTTGATATGCTGTAAAACAAAGCAAACGAAACGAAACCAATCCAAAATATGTATCCGCTTTAAATAACCGACACTCAATCTTCTAAAAATTCTGTCTGAGGAAAACTTTCTTACATTATTTCTGAGTAATAGCTCTAAAGGTTTCAGTTGGTGGAACTAAAGAATCGTGTCATCTAAATATTTGCCACGGAAATAACGATATTGCAATGAAAGCTCTACGAGGAAAAAGCTGCAGATAAGAGAACGTCTTTCCTCACGAGACCGCGTAAACAATTTTGGATTTTGTCAAGGCTGGAAGGTAAATATGAAACATCTCCACCCCGGATATGTCAATGATACTCCATTTTTGTAAATATAAAGAATGCCAGAAGATAGGGACTTCTTGGAGCTATACAAGGAACTATTACAATCCTGTTCTTTCGCAGATAGAGAAAGACAGAGAGAGAGCGGGAGAGAGAGAGAGAGCTAAAGAGAGAGAGAAAAAGAGAGAGAGAGAGAGCTAAAGAGCGAGAGAGAAAATATATATATAGAGAGAGAGCGAGAGAGAGAAAGAGCTAAAGAGAGAGAAAAAGAGAGAGCGATAAAGAGAGAAAGAAAAGAGAGAGAGTGAGAGAGAGAGAAAGAGAGAGCGAGAGCTAAAGAGAGAGAGAAAAGAGAGAGAGCGAGAGAGAGAAAGAGAGAAAGAGAGCTAAAGAGAGAGAGAGATCGAGAGAGAGAGATCAAGAGAGAGAAAGAGAGAGAGAAAGAGAGAGAAAGATAGATAAATAGTGAGAGAGAGAGAGACAGAGAGAGAGAGAGAGAGAGATTTTACAAGTACACAGAGAAGTAGGTAGGATTTCCTTGAAAATGAAAGTTTGAGTTTGAGGCTTGACAAATTACATTTGAATAGAACACGGGTTACTGTTTCAGATGAATAACTGATTGATGAACGGACAGATCGACGGACCGTTCAGTGTCCGATTCACAGTCATTGATTATTAATCATTAACCCTCTTACCACCATTATCACCTTTATACGTGTTAAGTTTTCGAAATTCTTGAAGAATTTATTCTGGTTCAATAAAGTATTGTGCTTGCAATTTCAAAATAAATAATCATTTGTAGAACCAAACATACAAGCCAATTTTGATTTCTGTCAAACGCGGAGAGTGAGGATGGTACAGACCCAGCCTAGATATGGCCAAATACTCTTATATTGGGTCTAATCAAAGCTTTGTAAAGATGATAGCAGAAAGCAGTCACATCTAGAGAGACTGAACTTTTTCCAGTTTCTTTTTCCATAGATTGGTTATATGCTTTCCATTTTAGGTCTGGAGTGAATTTAAGTCCCACTGAACATCTGATCGTCATTGAAAACCTAACCATTCATGGTGACTTGAAGGAATTCGCGTCTGCATGGGGGTGAGGAAACGGTACTTGTTTGCATTTTGAGATACTGTAAGTAGTAATCCTGTTACTTCGCTTAGAGATAGATAGATAGATAGATAGATAGATAGATAGATAGATAGATAGAGAGAGAGAGAGAGAGAGAGAGAGAGAGAGGGAGTGGATTTTACAAGTACACGGAGAAGCAGGTAAGGCTTCGTAGAAACTCTAATTTTGAACTTGAGCCGTGACAAATTACATTTGAATAGAACACGGGTTACTGTTTCAGACGAATAACTGATCAATGAACGGACAGGCAAAAAAGGAAGACGTACAGAAAAAAAAGAAGCCGACAGATAATGAAGTGAAGTCGTAATTGATATTAAACCCATCAGTTCGTTTGATGATTGCCGACTGCTTTACATTCGCCGCCATATTTTCCCTGTTTATCTAAAGATCTCACTTTCAAGAAATCGCCATTAACTACAGATATACAAAACTAAAATGCACGGCAAGAAACCGAGTCATTTATATGTGTTTTATTTGATGTTTGGAGTGAACTTGAGACCCAATAAACGTCCGATTGATCGATCGGGATTGAGAGTGGAACTGCTCATTGTGACTGGAAAGAATTCGGGGTCTGCACAGTGGTGTGGAAACGAAACCTGTTTACAAGCCGTTTTTTCCTTATTGAACTGTTAGATCTCGGTCAGAAGAGAGACCAACTGCAAGGACCCGGTCATTTTGATTTTTGGATGTCCGTTCACAAACCGTGGTATTAGCTCTGTAGATGTTACCTTATGATCTGAGAATGTTCCGAGGCAGATCGTTAATAAAAATCAGAATGAGGGTAAGACCAAGGAGAGCGCCTCGAGGGACTGCTTTTATCAGCTGGTTTACCTGGGTTCGAAAACGACTGCAAATGGAAGCAAATACACCGTTAAGCACATCTTCTGATCAGGCTTCACGGATTTTAGAAGTAGACGAATTTAATGGGTAGATGTGTAGCGGAGCTTTTATTAGCGCGGCAAGTGTGATCATCGACTTGAGTACAAATTCCAACCGAGGACGTTGCGTACATCTGGGAAAATAATATAAATCCATCTCTTCTCCCCAGTATGGGTTAAATAACTGAGAGGATCTTTGTCTTGGTTGGAAACCAGCCTAGGAGAAGGAAATTCTGAATTCAAAACCTTTTCGAGTGTGGGGAGTAGTTACTAAATCCCTTCATCCTACTTGCTACGGAAGCGGTATCCTAGAAACTTGAGATTGGGGAGAAGTGTGATGAAGTATAATTTAGACTGGCACAAGGTATATTGAACAGGGAGAAAACTGTGTTGATCCCATTTTCGCGTTAAGAACGACTTCTTTCTTTTAAGAAGCGTATCACTTCAGGAAGTGAGCGATCATAGCTCTCCACAATTTCTTCATTTTTTTGCTCTAATTAACTTTCGACTGTTAACGTTTGCATTCGTCTTTCCCTCCATTCTGCAATCCATTCACAAAAGATTATTAAGTTGCTTACTCTCTACTCCTGTCTCCATTATGTCTTGTGAGTGTTAAATTCTCCAAGCTCTCTTTCCTCATTTAGAATCCCAGAAATTTCGCAATATTTATCACTTGTGATTCTATGAATGTTGGTAGTTCTAATTTTCCTGAAAATGTCCTCATTGTGTAAATATGTCCTAGCAATAGTATTCTAAATTTTCCTATATAATTATATTAAATATATATGTAATTTATATATATATATATATATATATATATATAATTATATTATATATATAAATAATTTATATATAGATATCTATTTTATATATATTTATAATTATATTATACATATAAATAATATATATAATTATAATCCTATTATATATATATAATTTATATATATATTTATAATTATATTATATATTTAAACAATTTATAAATAATTTATATATATATATATTTATATATAATTTATATATATAATTAGAATTATATTATATATTTCAATAAAATATATATATTTATAATTTATATATATATATTTATAATTATATTATATATATAATTGATATATATATATTTACAGTTATATTATATATATGTAATTTATTATATATATGTTTATAATTTATATACATATTTATAATTATATTATATATATATATAATTAATATATATATATATATTTATAATTTAAATTTATTTATAAATTTATCATATATATAAATAATTTAAAAATATATATTTATAATTTATATATATATTTATAATTATATTATATATGAATAATTCATATATATATATTTATAATTGTATCAAATATATGAATATTTTATATATATTTATAATTCATATGTATGTATATATTTATAATTTTATTATATATATATAATTCATATATATATATATTTATAATTATATATATAATTTATATATATATTCATAATTATATTATATACACAATTTATATATATATATTTATAATTTATATATATATATTTATAATTATATTATATATATAATTCATATATATATTTATAATTTATATATATATATATATATTTGTAATTATATTATATATATAAATAATTTATATATATTCATAATTCATAATTCATATATATATATTTATAATTATATTATATATATTTAAATAATTTATATATATATTCATAATTTATATATATATTTATAATTATATTATGTATATATATATTTTATATATATATATATATATTTATAATTAAATATATAAATAATTTATATGTATATTTATAATTTATATATATATTTATATTTATATTATATATGAATAATTCATATATATATATATTTATAATTATATTATATTTATAAATAATTTATAAATAATTTATATATATATAATTTATATATTTTTATAATTATATTATATATCTATTATTTATATATGTATTTATAATTACATATATATATATATATATATATATATATATATATATATATATATATATATATATATATATTTAGTTTTATTTTTTATTTTTTTATTTATAATTATAAATTTAAGCAACTAGCTACTACCAACTAAAAAATAAAAACGAACGAATATTTTTGCTTTTTCCCTGACCTTCCTTCTTCTTTTATGTGCAGTGTTCATTCAGGATGTAGGCGTGCATGGCCCACCACATCTTCCTATTCCTTGTAGCTCTTAGTAAGTTCCTTATTTCTTCCAAATCCTTTTCCGCCATCCATTTGCTCAAGCCCATCAAGAATGTTATGCTCTGCTTTCCTTTGCCCGTCTTTCTTTTCCAAGCACTCCTTACTCATTACGAGCCACAGAAATTTCTTTCCTTCTGTCATCTATATCCGAAAAATATTATTTCGTCTGAAGAACTATCTTAATGCTAATGACCCTTCTCAACACTATAGACAATTCAAGAATATTCGTTTTTTGTTGGAATATTTAATCTTATCTAGAAATGTGACACAGTTATTCATATTTAGTCTCTTGATTTTTAAATTATTATTTCTATATATTCTATGAATATCCTTGATTTTTTTCGGGTAGCATATGTTGAAATACCTTTTCAAATACACAAAATCCTATATCGTCCACCAAATTTCCAGTCGCCCACCATCTTCTGTTCAGTTGCTCATTGCCTACCCAACAGTTGAAATCGGCCACCGGTGGTCGATATCATCCGGGTTGAGATGCCTTGGATTGTTAATAGCAATTTTGCGTTCATTTCGTTGTTTCTAACACCATTTTCCTCACTCTTAATACTTTGCAATTTTCTGCAAGGCATCTTTTGTCGCGTTCATACAATTGATAGTTCTTTCTTCTTGTCCTCCTTTTGCTATCTTGCCTAAGATTTCGTTCATTTTTCTTTCTGCGTATGTCATCAAATTTTCGTCTGCGTCACTTATATTATGCTTGCTGATAATAAATCATGTTAGAACTTCAAATTTTTCTTAGAATCATATTATGGGTTAAATTTTTCGAACTTTTCTTTCCCCGTCCTGCGTATGACGATAAACTAGGCCTCTGATTGGGAGGTTTTCCGAATCGTGGAATCACCTCTTAATTGCTGTTGTTCCCAGGTCCACTCTTACACGGGGCGGTAGCACCAATTAGGGTCCCTGATATGGGCAAATAATTAACATCCAGAATGGGATCAAAACATAAGTATAAAAAAATATTATAAAAATACCAGCAATACATTTTCAGAGTAAATAAATTATCAGCAATGCATTGTTGTAAAAGCAATACTTCAAAGAAAATTAAACGTCGGCCTTGAATGACGCATAAGGATTAGATATGCCATTAGGCAAACAGACCAAATAAAAACTCCCATAAAAATTAAATTTCGGCCTTTAATGATGCATAATGATTAGATATGCCGTTTGGCAAACAAACCAAATAAAAGCTCCCAAGAAAATTAAATTTCAGCTTTAAATGAGTATTTGATATGCCGCTAAACAAACAAACAAGCAATCTTTGTGGAAAACCAGAATACATTAATCCTGTAATGCTTGTTAAGTCGTATATATCACTGCCAGCAGTCAGTTTTCGAGATCAGATATATAGTGGTTTTAGGCAGATTAAAGATTAAAAAGATTTGAGAATTCATCATCACTTTCCATTTATTTCTTCTCTATCGCATTCGTACAATACGAAGCTAAATTTAGCAAGGATCGGAACATAAATTCATCTGTTATTCCTTGAAGCGTTTAGTTGTATCTTTATCCATAACTCCACGTGTACAGTTTCAATAAAGTCAAATTGACAGCTGATCCCGAAAATGACATTCGATCTGTTGTTAACTGAGGCATGAAATAGCTTGTTAATTCGTCTGAGAGAAGCCTTTTTTTACCTTTATTCAGTATGGCTGATGCTAACCTCCAATAGAGTATTTTTTTTATCTTGATTCAGTATGGCTGGTGATAACTTCCAATAGATTACTTTTTACCTTTAGTCAGTATGGCTGATGCTAACCTCCAATAGAGTAATTTTACCTTGATTCAGTAGGCTGATGCTAACCTCCAAGAGAGTACTTTTTCCTTCATTCAGTATGGCTGATGCTAACCTCCAATAGAGTAATTTTACCTTTTCTCCGTATGACTGACGCTTACCTCCAATAGAGTACTTTTTATCCTGATTCAGTATGGCTGATGCTACCCTCCAATAGAGTAATTTTTAAAAATCTTGATTCAGTATAGCTGGTGATAACTTCTAATAGATTACTTTTTACCTTTAGCCAGTATGGCTGATGCTAACCTCCAATAGGGTAATTTTACCTTGATTCAGTAGGCTGATGCTAACCTCCAAGAGAGTACTTTTTCCTTCATTCAGTATGATTGATGCTAACCTCCAATAGAGTACTTTTTACCTTTTCACCGTATGACTGACGCTTACCTCCAATAGAGTTCTTTTTATCCTGATTCAGTATGGCTGATGCTAACCTCCACGAGAGTAACTCATTGCACTTTCTCTGTCTAACATTTTTCATTGACATCAATTGGATATTTGGCCATGTTACTATGAAAATGTATTGCTGGTATTTTTATTATTAACTGTATACTTTCACAGTGTTTTGTTTTGGGGTTAATTATGTGCCCATAGCTGGGACCCTAACAGGTGCTATTACCCTGGGTCAGTGTGGACCTGGGAACAACAGCAGTTAAGAAGTGGTCCCAGGCTCCTGAAAAGCTCCAATCTCCCGAGAAGAGGTCTTGCTGCCGGATGTAGTTCATCGTCATACCCAGGACTAAGGAAGTCTTAATAAAAAATTGAATTAAAAAGAGCCCTTATAATAAGAATTAGAATCAGGAAGTGGCATTTAAAATTTTTAGGACATAAAATGAGGAAAAGGGTTTAGAGAATTTGACACTCACGGGATATATGGAAGATAAAAATGACAGTGGGGGTTGTCTGGCCTTCTACATAACGGATTTATGTAAATGGATAATAGAAAGAATATGGGAGGGATGACAAAAAGAAAGACTGCTAAAACCTACAAGGGATAGGATGTTGTGGAGAGCCATGATCGCCTAAATTCTGAAAGGAGAGACTTGTGATGTTTCTCCTGTGAGGGAAAGGTTGTACGGCCGCGTAGCATTCGCAAACATTTCCATTCATCTGTATTCATTCACCGACTGTGGGGTTTGGAAGCACGCAACTTCTTCAGCCACTGAGTAATGGATTCACTGTAAATGTAATTTCAATAATATTTAGCAACGGATAATCTAGAGTTGGTTAGGCAATTTTCTTGCAGAAAGCGTCCGATCAAATCTGGCGTGTGGATTGGACGAGAAATATGGCCCCACCGTCAATCAGATATCATTTGTTTAGATAGCACGAGGTTAGGGTGAGGTCGGGAAAGTAAACGAAAGAAGAAGAAGAAGAAGAAGAAGAAGAAGAAGAAGAAGAAGAAGAAGAAGAAGAAGAAGAAGAAGAAGGTGGAAGAAGGTGGAAGAAAAGAAGAAGGTGGGGTAGAATGAGAAGGATAGAAAGAAGTAGGAGGAAGAATAAAGAGGACGAAAAAGAGGAAGTAGATCAAGATAGGCAAAAAGAATAAAGAGAGGAAGAAAATTAAGTAGAAAAGAAAAAGAACAAAAGTAGAATAATAAGAATAAAAACTAGGTGTACAGGAAAAACAATGAGAAAGAGACAAGAATAGGAAGAAGGAGATTGAAGAAGGTGGAGGTTAAAAGAGGAGGAGGAGGTGGAAGAAAGAAGAGGAGGTTGAAGGAGGAGGCTGAAGGAGAAGAAGAAGGTTGAAGAAGAAAGAGGAGGTTGACGAAAGAGGAGGAGTTTGGAGGAGCCCAAGATTGAAGAAGGGGGTGGAGATTGAAGAAGGAGGAGAACGTTGAAGAAGGAGGAAAAGGTTGAACAAGAGGAAGAGGAAGAGATTGAAGAAGGAGGAGGAGATTGGAGGAGGCGGAGGAGATTGAAGAAGAAGATTGAAGAGGGAGGAGATTGAAGAAGGAGGTGGAGATTGAAGAAGAAGAAGAAGAACATTGGAGAAGAAGGAAAGAGTTGAAGAACGAGGAAGAGATTGAAGGAGGAGGAGGAGATTGAATGGGGTGGAGGAGATTAGAGAAGGAAGAGGGGAATTTTGAAGACGAAGGAAGAGGTTGAAGAAAGAGGAAGAGATTGAAGGAGGAGGAAGAGATTGAAGAAGGAGGAGGTTGAATAAAAATGCATAAGAAGAATCAAAAGACAATACGGAGGGAAAATAAAAAGAAGGAAGGAAGGAAAAAAGAAAGAAAGATCGAGAAAAAGAAGAAGAAGAAGAAGAAGAAGAAGAAGAAGAAGAAGAAGAAGAAGAAGAAGAAGAAGAAGAAATCTAAAAGGAAGAAAGAAAGGATGAGGAAAAAGAATAAAAGTTGTAGAATGAGAAGATTG
>OZ038500.1:7010368-7017868 GCA_964036315.1 Acanthosepion esculentum | reverse complement strand
CCACAGAGGAGCGTTCGGTTAGCAAGGTCGAATTTACTGCCTTTAAACTTCAATCTTCCATGATTTTCTCACGTACATTCATATCTGCTCAAAGCGTATCCAAATGTAAACAAATATTTAAGTAAATACTCTGTTTATGAATAAACAGTATTAAACAACATTTACCGGAGGACGAATATTTTCTATGACAATTTCTCGGAAAATTCAGGCCGGTAAATGTTGTTTAATAATGTTTATTCATAAACAGAGTATTTACTTAAATATTTGTATCTTTAAAAAGAATGTATAAACATAAAAATGTCTTTATATATATATATATATATATATATATATATATATATATATATATATATATATATATATATACTAACTGTAAAATTCTTTTATTATTCACTTAACGAGTGTATCAACTTATGACTGACATTAGCGATCAAGTAAAGGATGCATATTGCTCGAGACAATTCCAACTCGTAATTTCCACCCCTTTTACTCTATTCCCTGGGCTTTTCTGGGCCATTATGGCTATGATTGTCACATTCATGTTTTGCAAATTACCCAGCTCTCAAAATCCCCTGTTTGGCACTTTTTTGAACATCCGGATCCGGTCTTTTGGCCGACATTGGTTGATGCATTAAGTGGACTTATTGTTTGTTTTCTGAGACTGATCCTCGCCTGTGCATATACAGATGGTTTGTTCAGAATAAAGTCATTTGCGCAATTCCCAGTCGATTATCCTTCCCACCCAGTCATGTTTATGTTTTCTAGATTCATTTTCTACATTAGCCGATTATATATTTCATTGTTTCTTTTTTATTTCGATACACTCATCTTCAGTCATTTTGATTTTTTTAAAGTTTAAATCTGTCTGTTCACTCGTGCAATCTTTTTATTTAACTGAAATGAAAAGAATATGTATATATCTATAACGATATTAATAGACGTAGTATGTGACTCAGATCATCTAATCTTCGAAATCTCTGTCGAATTTGATGTCCGTCGTGAATTTATAATGTTTCATATATATTCCAACATGTTTCATATATATTCCAACATGTTTCATATATATTCCAACATGTTTCATATATAATCCAACATGTTTCATATATATTCCAACATGTTTCATATATATTCCAACAGGTTTCATATATAATCCAACATGTTTCATATATAATCCAACATGTTTCATATATATTCCAACATGTTTCATATATATTCCAATATGTTTCATATATAATCCAACATGTTTCATATATAATCCAACATGTTTCATATATATTCCAACATGTTTCATATATATTCCAACATGTTTCATATATATTCCAACATGTTTCATATATAATCCAACATGTTTCATATATATTCCAACATGTTTCAAATATAATCCAACATGTTTCATATATATTCCAACATGTTTCATATATAATCCAACAGGTTTCATATATATTCCAACATGTTTCATATATATTCCAACATGTTTCATATATATTCCAACATGTTTCATATATAATCCATGTTTCATATATATTCCAACATGTTTCATATATATTCCAACATGTTTAATATATATTCCAACATGTTTCATATATATTCCAACATGTTTCATATAGACATATTGTGTCTACTCTTATTTTTATACTGATCCTTTCCAGTTGTCTAGTCAGTTGCTTGATGCTAAGTTGAAATTCATCAAGGAAGGCACCGTATTTTTTTTTAACCCATGTATTTATATAATGTATATTTGGCCAGCGACCTTTCTTTCAAACATGTTTCATTGAATGTGACAGACGAGCAAAAGACGACGTATTTTTAATTTAGTTTTTCTGTTACTTCCATTTCTGGTGTTACGTTTTCTATCATTCTTACAGTTTTGCGTTTGATGGGAATAAAGGAGTGTAAAAATTGTCTGTAGTGTCATACGGCGGTTTCCTTCCTAACCTTTTGTTTAAAGTACTGTGAAACGTCAACATCTTGATTAGCTCATTATTTTCTCTTCGAGTCGCATGGTGTTATCCATTTTAGCTGTTGCTGTTGTTGTAAGAATTCAAGTGATGTGGTTTCTCCAAAAGTCCCACATCAACTTATGAATTCAGATTTATCCTTCTCCAAGACTGGTTGCCAATCAAGGCTAAAGAGTCCATTTTTACCTCTAATATTTAACCCATACCTAAGATATCGGCGCTATAGAATCACAAAGAAAGAACGATGTCATATAACAGAAAGCACAACACATAAGGACTTTCAACACTGTTGGTCGTTGGAGACGACTTCCCTTGTGGATTTCAGTCAAGGGCCTGCCTGTCTGGTGACACTAGAAGCAGCCTTGGGGAGTGTGTGGCCGATCCTTTCCCATTTTCATTTCTTGATGTCAACTTCGATTGGGGCTTGTCTGGTCCTGTCCCACATTTGGTCGTTGGAGACAACTTCCTTTGTGGATTCCAGTCAAGTGCCTGCCTGGTGACATTAGGTGCATGCTTGCGGAGTGTGTGGCCGATGCATTCCCAGTTCCATTTCTTGTTCTCTGTCTCGTTTGTGGCTTGTCTGGTCCTGTTCCACAGTTGGTCGTTGGAGACGACTTCCCTTGTGGATTTCAGTCAAGGGCCTGCCTGACTGGTGACATTAGAAGCAGGATTGCGGAGTGCGTGGCCGATCTATTCCCGTTTCCATTTCTTCATGTCAGTCTCGATTGGGGCTTGTCAGCTCCTGTCCCACATTTGGTCGTTCGAGACGACTTCCCTTGTGGATTTCAGTCAAGGTCCTACCTTCCTGCCTGGTGACACTAGAAGCAGCTTTGCGGAGTGTGTGGCCGATCCTTTCCCGTTTCCATTTCTTGATGTCAGTTTCTATTGTGGCTTGTCTGGTCCTGTTCCATAGTTGGTCGTTGGAGACGACTTCCCTTGTGGATTCCAGTCAAGGGCCTGCCCGCCTGCCTGGTGACACTAGAAGTAGGCTTGCGGAGTGTGTGGCCGATCCATCCCCTGGGGTTTGTCCACATTTGGTCTTTGGAGACGACATCCCGTATGTATTTCAGTCAAGGGCCTTTACATACCAGTTCTAAATGTCGGCTCATATTGTATCGGCTGTCGCCCCCGGAGATTTTAACCAGCACACGTCATACGCTCCATTTTGGAGGACTCTTCCTCGGCCATGTCGTTGTTTGATGGTATCGTTCAAGTTTCTGTAACGAGCTATTTTTTAAGTGGGTAGATTGTTAGCCTACTGCACAACCCCCAACCTGGAAGACCAGGGTGTATTTTCGTCTGGCTCCATATTCCACAGACCTGCTGAGCTTGGTTGTACCTGCTAATAGCCGAAGCTCTCCACATAGTTCTGGGGGCCTTTGAAGCACGCAAGCCATCGTACCACGCCAAGGCGATACACCATCAGGACAGATTTCCGAACAAGTGGATCTAACTCGACTGGATTTCGAAATAAATGCAGAGTGTTTCCGGATTATTGAAACAAAATTATCGAATACAAATCAAGGACCCTAAATGATAGAGGAATGGAAATTACATTTATTGAAAGGTAAAAAAGATAACACCTTCGGACCTGCAACCATTTAGTTTCAAACATGAACCAAAAATGTCAAGAGGAACCCTAGAGTGACATGCTCCAGATGTTTACCGTTCAGTTGGAGGCATTGTTAAATGCTACGTTGTTGATAACGCGGGCACATTAATCCTGGGTGATCGCTTGAATCTTTTCAGTGATGGCTGCCTTCAGTGCAACAATGGTGGGAGGGTTGCCCTGGTAGATGCTGTCATTGGAAGAAATCTGGGTGGCGGGGTCAGGACAGGCGAGTGAAGTGCCCATTCCACTTCAGCTTTGTAGCTGATGAGATGCCCCCCAACTTTTCACGGAGGCATGCCATGGTAACATTAGCAGAGTGAGTAGCATCCTGCTAGAACTACTGTTCCTTCTCATCAAATTCATCACGCTTCTCTCTCTCTCTCTCTCTCTTTCTCTTTCTCTGACAGGCCGCTGCTTTTTTTAACAATTGTGAAACACCCTGTATTAATCTATTTGTCTTCTGTTGGCCATCACTTAGAGATGACTTCGGTAAGAAAGACAGTTTTACAAGACAGGAACAAATGACTGAAAAAAAAAAAAAAATCCGCTGTCGTTGTGAAATGAAAATCAATATTTTTCTACTTCAAATGCTACTAAAATCTACAGCTCTCTATATTCTTGTTGGTGCCCTGTCTCTTCAGGCCATGGGCGCCTTCAGCTTACAACAACTTTGTAAATCTAAGAAACATTTGACATTTTGCCATCTATTCACGAAAACACATCAAATATGTCACTCGCAGATTTCTTCTGGTTGCCTTGCCTTCAATATATCCTGCGTGTGTTAGATTCACCGAGCCCCCTTTTTCCACATATATGTTAGAGAATTTTCAATTATATCTTTCTGAGTGTAAGTATATACTTCTGTAAGAGAAGTTAAATACTGAATTTAAACCTCCGTTGCATTGCGGCCAACCACACCCAATCATGGGAAAGACTTCGAGAGTAAACGCTGAGGACAAATCCGGAGCTGGAGTCCCTAAGACACTGTAATGTTATGTTTAATATCGTTCGAGCAACTCCTGAGACGACGTCGGTGCTAGGCTGTATTGGAATTTACCTTTCCGTTGGACAACATCGGTAGCGTGCAGGGGGCATACGTACTGTATGGGCAATTGCTGATTTCTCATAAAAACCTGCCAAATCTTGAAATGAACAAGATTTTAAGACGTAGAGGAAATCCAAGAGGATGCGACGCGTCAGCTGAGCGCAATCCCTAAAAGGGAGTTTCAGGAATGTTTCCATCAATGGAAACGACGCTGGATAAAATGTATGGTTTGAGAAGGGGAATTCTTCGTAGGAGATTAAAGACCGAATTGATAGGCGTTGTATTGTTCTTTTTATAGTACTAGTCCTGATACTTTTTGATCAGACGTCGTATATAGATATCCAAGCTATAAAGCGTTTATAACTCCGTAAAAAGTCAAATATCGATATTATGAACGAAACCACTCTTCTGAAATGATAAAAAATATTATTTACTCTGAACAATGCCGTGGATAGGGGAAAAAAATCTAAAGAATATTGAGTTACAAAATTTATTCCTTGAAAAGATATTCCCTATTTTTTTACGAGTGGACCATTTTAGTTCAGTTGAGCTAATATTTTCACCGATATAAGATCATTGAAGATTTAAAAAAAGAAATGAAAAGTAAAACATTAAAGATGTGAGATTGTAAAAAATACTTAGGATTTATTTTTAATTAATTATTTTAAATTTAATTTATTTTAATTTATTATTCACCAAAAAGAATAAGCGGGATTTCTGCAACCTCTCAGTGGATCGTTCGCCTTCTTAATGATTGATCTGAAGCCGACAATACCTCCGTTTAATATGATTTCTCATTTATTTTCTTTCCGTTTTTATGGCACGTTATTAACTAATTAAGAAAGGAGGTGAAAAAAAAAACGAGACGTTTACTGTTGATAATAAACCAAACGTTATCTCCTTTTAAATTTTATCGACATTTTCTCTTATGACAAATTAATAGTTACTTTTATCGATTTTTCCTCTCATGACAAATTAATAGTTAATTTCATCGATTTTTCCTCTTATGACAAATTAATAGTTAATTTTATCGAGTTTTCCTCTCATGAAAAATTAATAGTTAATTTTATCGATTTTTCCTCTTATGACAAATTAATAGTTAATTTTATCGATTTTTCCTCTTATGACAAATTAATAGTTAATTTTATCGAGTTTTCCTCTCATGAAAAATTAATAGTTAATTTTATCGATTTTTCCTCTTATGACAAATTAATAGTTAATTTTATCGAGTTTTCCTCTTATGACAAATTAATAGTTAATTTTATCGATTTTTCCTCTTATGAAAAATTAATAGTTAATTTTATCGAGTTTTCCTCTCATGAAAAATTAATAGTTAATTTTATCAATTTTTCCTCTTATGACAAATTAATAGTTAATTTTATCGAGTTTTCCTCTTATGACAAATTAATAGTTACTTTTATCGATTTTTCCTCTTATGACAAATTAATAGTTAATTTTATCGAGTTTTCCTCTCATGAAAAATTAATAGTTTAATTTTATCGATTTTTCCTGTTATGACAAATTAATAGTTAATTTTATCAAGTTTTCCTCTCATGACAAATTAATAGTTAATTTTATCTATTTTTCCTTTCATGACAAATTAATAGTTAATTTTATCGATTTTTCCTCTTATGACAAATTAATAGATAATTTTATCGATTTTTACTCTCATGACAAATTAATAGTTAATTTCATCGATTTTTCCTCTCATGAAAAATTAATAGTTAATTTTATCGAGTTTTCCTCTCATGAAAAATTAATAGTTAATTTTATCGATTTTTCCTCTTATGACAAATTATTAGTTAATTTTATCGAGTTTTCCTCTCATGACAAATTAATAGTTAATTTTATCGAGTTTTCCTCTCATGAAAAATTAATAGTTAATTTTATCGATTTGTCCTCTTATGACAAATTAATAGTTAATTTTATCGATTTTTCCTCTTATGACAAATTAATAGTTAATTTTATCAAGTTTTCCTCTCATGACAAATTAATAGTTAATTTTATCGAGTTTTCCTCTCATGAAAAATTAATAGTTAATTTTATCGAGTTTTCCTCTCATGAAAAATTAATAGTTAATTTTATCGATTTTTCCTCTTATGACAAATTAATAGTTAATTTTATCGAGTTTTCCTCTTATGACAAATTAATAGTTAATTTTATCGATTTTTCCTCTTATGAAAAATTAATAGTTAATTTTATCGAGTTTTCCTCTCATGAAAAATTAATAGTTAATTTTATCGATTTTTCCTCTTATGACAAATTAATAGTTAATTTTATCGATTTTTCCTCTTATGACAAATTAATAGTTAATTTTATCAAGTTTTCCTCTCATGACAAATTAATAGTTAATTTTATCGAGTTTTCCTCTTATGACAAATTAATAGTTAATTTTATCAAGTTTTCCTCTCATGACAAATTAATAGTTAATTTTATCGAGTTTTCCTCTCATGAAAAATTAATAGTTAATTTTATCGAGTTTTCCTCTCATGAAAAATTAATAGTTAATTTTATCGATTTTTCCTCTTATGACAAATTAATAGTTAATTTTATCGAGTTTTCCTCTTATGACAAATTAATAGTTAATTTTATCGATTTTTCCTCTTATGAAAAATTAATAGTTAATTTTATCGAGTTTTCCTCTCATGAAAAATTAATAGTTAATTTTATCGATTTTTCCTCTTATGACAAATTAATAGTTAATTTTATCGATTTTTCCTCTTATGACAAATTAATAGTTAATTTTATCAAGTTTTCCTCTCATGACAAATTAATAGTTAATTTTATCGAGTTTTCCTCTCATGAAAAATTAATAGTTAATTTTATCGAGTTTTCCTCTCATGAAAAATTAATAGTTAATTTTATCGATTTTTCCTCTTATGACA